>JAGFNQ010000252.1:495253-634977 GCA_024364735.1 Boesenbergia rotunda | reverse complement strand
AATGGTTATTGACGTCGTGGAAGGTTGTATCCATCATTATAATTCTCTCGGCGCCACAGAAGGGTACACTGCTAAATTTGAAAAAACTGTAAGTTTTCTACTTCATAGATATACCTCAACAAAAAGGTTCATACCAATATAATTGTTACTAATGTCATATCTGTGTAGGTGGCGTTTTTCAAAATATGACCTGGCCTTATTACAAGACATGGAATAAAGGATTGCCTGCCATATCTGGGACAGAGTTTACTAAAATTGTTGTACAAGGACCCACCCAATCCAGATCGTAAGAGGATGTTTATTTTTGTTAAAAATAACAATGCATTTCATAGTTGATTTATAAGATGACAACAATGTCAATATTGGTTTTTCAGGTCGGATTGTGCCTTTTTCATGATGCGGTATGCAGAAAGTCTAGTTTTCCAAAGATCTACAGATTTTAGCCAAAAGGATATGAAAAATTATCGATTTCAAGTGGGCTATAAAATAATGAGAGACAAGTGTTGGAAGCTAAATCTGTAACTAGAGTTTTTGTTCATACTATGCATATGTAATTGTCAGCACAAACATTGTATTTGTAATTATACAATCCATGTACTCCTTCTCAAATCAATGAAACTTTGCTTCGGATTATTGGGTTTGTCTCATATATGATCTGTAATCTGTAAATGTTGTCGAATTTTTTCAGTAATATTAAACCTTGTTTTTGCTAGAATCATTTGAAATGAGGACCACATTGGGCCTGATACAAAAGCATTTTAGGAAACCCAGTCAGTGCCTGAAACAAAATGATTCAGTTGTATAATGTAAGTTTAATGACAAACAATATATGTTTGTAGTTAAAATGTATGTAAACCATTTTGATAAACCAATGGAGCATTGCTTTGGATCCTTGTTATTGTCTAAAACTGTAATTTATAATCTGTCCTCTTGTCGATACTATAAGCAATATTGAACCTTACTTTTCCTCTACTCTATTTTTAAATCACAGCCCACGCTGGGCCTGAAATGAGATGATTTCAGGCCCAGAGTGGGCCTGAAATCATCTCATTTCAGGCCCACTCTGGGCCTGAAATAATTCCTTTCAGGCCCAGCTTGGGCCTGACACAATAATGTTCAAAATTCAAATAATCTCATTTCAGATTTCAACTAATTCAATATTAGAATGATTAAATATTTTATATAAATATACATGTTGTGAAATTATTTTTAATATTAAACAAAAAAAAGAGTACCTACATAGACATTGCATACCACAATTTAATTCCATCCACATCATTACCTCATTTTTTCAGAATTTGGCACAGCAGGAGGTTTGTTTCATGGACCTATGATATTTTGAATTCTCAAAGCTCATTACCAGTAGTTAAAGTTTAGATAGCTAGGAGATGATATTTTTGGTCTCCAAACATAGTCCTAATGATTATCAATTACGTGTTAATACAGTATCAGTTGGCACAGAACAATGATTCAACAAAGCAAACAAACAAACAAAGGGTCTCAAATGACATATATTCACAAACCATAGGACTTCAGGACTTCAAGACCAGAAATTACATTTTTGTGGGTTTCAAAATCTGAAAACTTCACAACTGCTCAATTCTGCTTACATCACTTTACACAAGAAGAAATGTATCATAATATTGAAATACTTCTTCAAGTCACAACATTAACAACAACTAGTTTTTTGGCAATACTATAGCTGTAAAATATACAAAATCTTTACATTCAGTTATCCTCCATACAAAATATACACTTCACTCAGAATATTGGGTCACTACATATACCAATTAACTCAAGACCTTGGGGCTGGCGGCATTCTACATGTCCTTTTATTATGACCAAGTTGTTTGCACCGGCTACATTTTAGTTTGACCTTGCCATTGTGTCTGGACTCTATCCGTGCCTCCTTTCGTCTACCAGGCTGCACAAGGCTACGGGGACATAGAACTGTAATGTCGTTTACTCTAGTAGGCCAAAACTGCTTGCTTCTACAAGGGAAAATACGATCCATGTAAACCCACTTCCAAGTTTCAGAATAAAAAAAATGCTCACAATAAGGAAGTGTATCCATGTTCCTGTAAATGATTACGGCAATAGCATGTGAGCAAGGAAGTCCTGAAATTTGAAACTCCCCACAATGACAAACCTTTTTTTCCAAATCAACAATGTATGAAGTGCCCCATGTTTCTACTTCCATTTCTGATTGAGAGTAAGGGTGAACCTTATAAGCTCTTGCTTTCTCTCTCCTTGAATCCATTTCTTTTGTAGCATTAGGTGTCAAAGCAAGCTGCCATTTGGAGACTTGCTCTCTACGGTTATAGAACCATTGAGCAACTTTTCTTCTTGTATTATCAATTAATCTGTTTATGGGAAGCTCACGTGTAGACTTGAACAAAGCATTTAAGCTCTCCACACAATTCGTGGTAAGCATTCTGTACCTTCTCCCTGTAAAGTGTGCATTTGCCCACCTTTTAGGGTCAATGTTGTGAAGCCACTTATGGGCAACTGGATGTTTTTCAAGCATTGTCTGCATTATCATATCATATTGGAGTGTTGTGTTGGCTCGTGCTGCTGCCCAAAACAAACCTACAGCAGCTCTACTCCCAGTATCAGTTACCAAATTACAACACATGTGGTGGCAACAAAAGGCATGATGCGCGTTTGGGTAGACTTTTCTAACTGCTGATATAATGCCCCGATGTCTATCTGATACTATGGTGATTGAGTGATCATCGACACCAAAGAACCTCTTTGTATGCTCCAAAAACCACTCCCATGCAGACCCACATTCAACTTCAGCTATTGCGAAGGCAACTGGAAGAACATTGTCATTACCATCAATCGTCGTTGCAATCAACATTACTCCCGGAAACTTTCCTCTTAGGTGTGTGGCATCAATTCCGATAAGTCTACGCAAATAAGACCTGAAAACCCTTTGGCAAGCACCAAAACCCCAAAAACACCGCTGGAACTGATTGTCACCATTCCTGCATAGTGCCACATACGTTTCAGGATCTCTAGCTCTTAACTCACGCAGATATTGTGGAAGATCTCTATAAGCCTCATCATAATCTCCAACAACCTTTTTCAATGCTTTCTCCCTAGCTATGTATGCTTTTCTGTATGATATGGTCACTCCAAATCTAGCTTTAATATCTGATATAATCATACTTGGTTTGTATTGTTCATTATGAAGAAATTGCTCTTCAACAAAAGAAGCAACAAATGATGAAGAGCATGCATGATGATCAACACTTTCCCTAACAGTTCCGCATTGGTGTTCCTTTATATATTTTGTAACAGTGAACTCTACTTCCCCCCTTGCTACTACTCTCCATGTACATGGTTGGTTGAAGCACACTGCTTTAACTCTATTTTTTCGGGTGTCAACTGGGTTATATCTCATATGCTTAATCATGGCATGTTTGACAAGTGCATTCTTGAATTCTTCTCTAGATGGGAATATCTGCCCCACAAAAAATTCATGCTCATCTCTTGCCTCTAACTCTCCAATTGGCCCAGCAAGCAATCGAGAATTTAAAATATAAGGATCTTCAGTTAATGGAAACTCCTCCTCTAAGTCACTGTACTCATCTGGGGGGAAATCATATTCCTCAATCTGCATATCATCGGCTTGGAATTCTAGTACACTTGTAATGGGTTCTAATTCATTTGCATTCCGGATTTCAATTCCTTCCTCCCCACTCCAAGTTGCCTCAAAGAATTCAACAACTCTTGAAGAAGAATTCAAACCCTCACCTTCTATATTAGTTGCTTCTTCATTTAGATCAATTGTCAAATTCCTTGTAATTTCTGATCCATTCCCCGTGACAGCATTATCATCAAGAGTATTCCATATTTCGGAGATAATTTCGTCAACATCATTATCATCCCTGAAAAATAAATTATAATTACATTTAGCAAACTTTGAAAAACATAATCAAGGACCTAGGAAGGCCCAAACCTCTAACCTTGCTGAAAAACCCTGAAATTTTCCCACTTGAGGCCCACCCTCGGCCTGAAATGGAGGTATTCAGGCCCAAACTGGGCCTGGATTGAAGTGATTTCAGGCCCACCCTGGCCCTGCCTAGTTTTTATTTCAGGCCCTCTATTGGGCCTGAAATGTTTTTATTTCAGGCCCACGGTGGGCCTGAAATGATTTATTTCAGGCCCACCGTGGGCCTGAAATCATTTTATTCAGGCCCACCCCCTTGTGCCTCCCAGGGCCTGAAATCACAGGGCCTGAATTATATTGATTCAGGCCCTCCCAGGCCCTCAAATCCAATGATTTCAGCACCTGTAAGGACCTGAAATCTTTTCATTTCAGGCCCTGGGTGGACCTGAATTCCTTTTTTTTCAGGCCCTAGGTGGACCTGAATTCATTTTTTTCAGCCCCTGCCAATGCCTCAAAACAACATATTTCATTCACTCCTAGGGCCTGAAATCTAATGATATCATGCACTCTAGGGATTTAACTCCTTTAATTTCTGGCCCTTCTAGGGCCTGATATGGTAATATATCATCCCTAGGTTCGTTTTATCTTCATTTTAACACATTTCAGAGAGCCTTATTATGTAATCATATCACCCTTACACATTTCAGAGAGCCTTATTAAACATACAAATTGTAGCAAGAGTTGATAAGTATAAAACCAGGTCTGATACAATATCAAAAATGACAATCATACGTACATTACTATTTGTATTTGTTACCAATCTGTTGTTTGCTTTTTCTCCTTCAACACCTATCTTCCTCAGCTGCCTTGATCAATTGAGTTGTGCAAGCTCGAAATATATACGTACCCTCGTGATGATTCGACTTTTGCAAGGTAGTATTATATATATAGGCTGAGAATATTTCCACTACCTTGCCATCCGAACCACATATTCTTATTTTACTGTAAAAGTGGTTCGGATGTCTCGAAAATGGGAATGGAAAAGGTCTATTGTGGCGCCAAGGGTATAATAGGAAGTTCACTTAATGGGCTGCGCCCTTTGGTAACATAGAAACCATGGGACGCCCTTTGGTAATTTCGTATTGTTACGTACGCCCTTTGGTAAATTGCCGAAAATAATAAAAACATGCCCCTATGACTATGGTATGGTAGAAGGGCGCTAAATTGTCACCGAGACACTTGCAGCTCGATCTTTCTACTACGTCGTATTTTACATAAAATTTTCCTTCAAATGGAGGGTAATTGTTGGGCTTTTAGACCGTCCACTACGAGTGCTATCCAATTTACCTTAGCAGTCGATGAGAAATTTCCATGGGACTGGGCGACCACCCCTAATTCGACTGTTATCTGATTAATTATTTTTTTTTCAAAACCAATTAAAACATACTACGCGGATAACAACCAAACAAACAAAAATATAACTTTAATTGAATTTAAAATGTCATATAATATTAGCATCATTACTTTACACATGTATCTATATTATTATAATATTAATGAGGACTTACGCATAATATTCTTCCTTTCTACCTGGCCAATAAATATTTTTGATAATAATCCTTTACTTAGCGGATTCACTATCATTAAATCAATTTTAATATGCTCAATTGACACTTTTTATTTTTGCACTTTTTTCTTTGATAGACAAGTATTTCAAATTCATGTGCTTTGTACCTTTTGAATATTTATTATTTTTAGAGAAAAACATAGTTGCGATGTTATCACAGTAAATCTTTAACGGTCTGATATCAATAAATGTTTAGCCCCAAGATAAACTTTTGCAACCACAATGTGTGAACTATAGCCTTAAAGCATGCCCCAAATTCAACCTCCACTGTTGAAGTAGCAATCATTGCTCCGCCTGCTAAGAGAAAAATATATCCAAATGTGGATTTTCTCGAGTCCATACATCCAACATAGTCTGAATCCGAGTAGCCAATCACTTCAAGTTGATCAGATTTTTTATACGTGAGCATGTAATCTTTGGTACCTTGTAAGTACCTAAAACCTTTCTTTGTGGCTTTCTAATGGTTTATCCCAGGATTACTCTGATATCAATCTAGCATTCCAACAACAAAATTGATATCTGACCGAGTACATGTCTAAGCATATATTAAACTTCCAACTATTGATGCATAGGCAATAGACTCTATTTCTTTTTGTTTAAGTCATTTTTAGAATATTGCATTTCACTAAATTTGTCCCCTTTTGAATTAGAACTATTCCTGTGGCATAATTTTCCATTTTGAATTTCACTAATACATTGTTAATATAGTTTTTCTAAGACAATCTCAATAATTCTTGTGATCTTTCATGGTATATTTCTATTCCTATCACATAAAACGACTCACACATATTTTTCATTTCAAAATTCTTAGAGAGAAACTTCCTTATATCACCTGACAAAGTGATATCATTGGCAGCAAGAATAATATCGTCAACATATAGAACTTAAATAGTAAACATACTCCCACTTATCTTCATATAGATACATCGGTCAATAATGTTCTCTACAAAATCAAATGATGTAATTATATCATTAAATTGAAGATATCATTGTCTAAAAGCTTTTTTAATCCATATATTAACTCTTTAATCTACACACTATATTTTCTTTGTGGCTATAAAACCTTTAAATTGATCAATATAAACTTTTTATTCTAAGTCACCATTCAAAAAGGCAGTTTTTACATCCATTTGGCAAAGCTTTAGGTCATAATAAGCCACTAAAGTCAAATCAATCCTCAAAGAGTCCTTAAAATTAGAGAGAAAGTCTCCTTGTAATCAATGATATCCTTTTGAGTATATACTTTGACAACAAATCTAGGTGTATATCTTTCGATGTCTTTCGAGTCATGTTTGATCTTAAAGACTCATTTATAATCAACTTGTTTTGAACCTTGAGGCAACACAACTATTTCTCATACTTTATTGACATCCATAGAAATTAACTCTTCTTTCATGACATTGAGTCATTTTTCGAATTTGTCAGATTTCATGGCTCATATAAACGATAGCATTGAGTCATTTTTCAAAATTATCATATTTCATGACTTATATAAATGAGACTGGATCTTCATCATTGCTTAAATCACATTGATGTTCATGTGAATAAATGATATAATTATTTGAAATAGCTAGTCTTCTTTATCTTTCAGATCTCCTTAATGATATTTTTTGTATCTCTTTTATCATTTATTCATTTGTGACTTGCACATTGTTAGACAGTTTTCATTTTGTGGATTTTGAAAATTATTATTTTGTTGTCTCTACATGTTTAACTATGATATAACAAATGGGACAACTTGAGGAGAAATACTAAACGAAGAAAATTCGCCACAAGTTTTTTAAATTCATTTCTCGTGATTTCTCATTCCTACTTAATTGGTCATTCTCAATGAATCAAACATTTTCAAACTATATTATTCTCATACTGTGGTTAGGACAATAAAATTTGTACCCTTTTGACTTTTCAGGATAACCGATGAAGTAGCCACTAATGGTTCTTGTATCAAATTTTCTTTCATGTGAATTATATTAATATACTTTTATTTCTGCTGGGTGACCCCAAACATAGAGATGCCTTAAACTAGGTTCCTTCTCATCCACAACTCCTGCTTTACTAGAAACTTTATTAAGCATATATACAATAATTTTTAATGCATGCATCCACAATGATAAAGTTATAGTACTACTATATCTAACATACTAACTATGTCCATAAGAGTACGATTTTATCTTTCAGTTGCATCATTTTGTTACGATATATTGGGCATAGTATATTGTGCACATACACCTCAATTTTGAAGAAAATTTGCAAACATACCTGGACATTATCTACTATCATTAAAATTTTCATAATATTCATCACCTCTGCGGACTTCATGACTTTTACTTTGCTATCCAATTACCTTTCAACCTCATTAACAAACACCTTAAGTATGTTCGCTGCTTAAGGTTGTTCATGCGGTAAGTATAAATAATGTGAAATTCATCAATAAATATGATAAAATATTTTTAACCACCCCAAGATGGAGAATCAAAAGTCAAGGGTTCACTCCTCCTCACTCTCACATCCACTATGAATGTCTCATTCTTGGAGACGGAAAAGTCTCGTACAAGCTCACAAAGAAATACAACAAGAACACATGCAAATACAAATGAAATCACTTAGGATTTACACAAATGAACTCTTGCTTGTTTTGCTTTCTTCTTCTGGCTTGGAATGACCTTTTGAAGTGTAGTAACATTTTCTCAAGAACTGGAAGAGAAGGGAGGAGAAGAATTTGTGTTTGAACCTGCGACGAAAACCCTTTATATCGCTCGATTAGGATTCCTAATAGACTGCCCCAGTCGATTCCATCTAGATCCAAACACATCTGGTCGTTCAATCCTCCAACGGCTCTATTTCCGTTTTTTCCCAATTGATTGGGCCAATCAACTGGTTGCAGAATCGATTGACCAATCGATTCCACAACTCTCTATTTATTTTCGACAAACAGCAGAAAACCATACTGAATCGATTGACCAATCAATTCAACTCTATTCCCCTTCACGAGAAACTTCTCCTAGTCGACTGAGCTAGTCAACTAGCTTGGGCTGAATTGACTAGCTGGTCGATTCCCCAACTCTGATATGTTTTCTCACAAAAAACCTCCTAATCGATTAACTCAACAAATTAGAATAGGGCTTAATCAACTACCCCAATCGATTACCCGACCCTTTCTTGCCTAGGTCAATCATGACCTATTAGAACTTTATTACCAAGTGTTCGATCAATCCTTAATTGACTTAGACTATCCCTTGCCTAGTTCCCAATTAAGACTTCTCTAGTGCCAAGTGTTTATCTTCTAGCTAACCCACCTTAGACTTAACCTAGTTCCCAACTAAAATTCTTTTGTTCCAAGGGTGATAGAATTGGTACCCTTTATTTCCTTAGGGTATCTAATAAATAAACACTTATCAAACTTAGCATCTAACTTGTCCAAAACAATCCTCTTCACATAAGTAGGACAACTCCATATTTTCAAGTGAGATAGATGAGGTTTCTTACTAGCCCACATCTCATATGGAGGAGTAGAGTCTGCCTTAGTTAGGACTTTGTTTAGCAAGTAAATAGTTCTCTCTGTTGATGCAGTCTAGCCCGGTTGTTGTTTTGGTGTTTGACAATGATTTAAGTTTGGTTGAGCGAATTTGGGTTAAAGTCCTGGTCGGGGACTGAGCATGAAATCCTGGTGAGTGAAGTCAGGTCCTAGCTTGTGAAGCTAGGTTGAAATCTCGGTGAGTGAAGCCGGGTCCTGGTGAGTGAAGCCAGGTGATGGAAATCCCGGTGAGTGAAGCCGGGTCCTGGTGAGTGAAGCCAGGTGTTGGAAAAGTCCTAATTCGGAAGGGTTGGGTGAAAAGTCCTAGCTTGGAGGGCTAGGTGAAAAGTCCTAACTTGGAGGGTTAGGTGCAAATTCCCATCCTGGAGAATTAGGTGAAAAAGTCCTGGCTTGGAGGGTCAGGTGCCTAGCTTGGAGGGCTAGGTTGGATGATGTTCTAACTTGGAAGAGTTAGGTGAAAAGTCCTAGCTTGGAGGGCTAGGTGAAAAGTCCTAGCTTGGAGGGCTAGGTGAAAAGTCCTAACTTGGAGGGTTAGGTGCAAATTCCCAACTTGGAGAGTTAGATGGAAAAATCCTTAGCTTGGAGGGTTAAGGTGGATGAATTCATAGCTTGGAGGGCTAGGGTTGAGTCACTGGATCGGTCTGGTGACCGATCAGGGATATTGGCACGCTGCTCCTTAGTGGATCGGTCTGGTGACCGATCCAGCTATGTCTGATCGGACTGGTGACCGATCAGGGAGCGCACAGTGTGATTGGGAATCTACTGTGTGGCTCCTGATCGGACCGGTGACCGATCAGGGAGCAGGCTGCTTCCTTGCTGTCTTGCTCCTGATCGGTCTGGTGACCGATCAGGGAGCAAACGGTGAGTGAGTTCCCTTGCTGATCAAAGTCCTGGATCGGTCCGGTGACCGATCAGGGACTTTGGATATGATTAAAAAATCACTGTTCATCTGTCCTGATCGGTTTGGGTGACCGATCAGGCTTCACTCTGATCGGTCTGGTGACCGATCAGGCTTCACTCTGATCGGTCGGGTGACCGATCAGGCGTGTATAGCCGCGAGAGCTGGGAATCCCAACGAAGCAGTGGATCGGTCTGGTGACCGACCCACACGCCCTGGATCGGTCCGGTGACCGATCACTTTAATTCAAATATGCTGTCAGAAGTCTGTTTTCACTGCCGATTCTCTGCTACTTGCTGATTTCTTTTTGATATGCATTGCTAAGCCTCTGTTGGAGTGTGCAGGTGATAGCAGGTGATTCAAACACTCAAGGAGGGTCAATGGGAGACTTTCCTTGGAGCAGGTTTGGATCTATTGTGTTTTCAGGTCTCAACGGCGTCTGGCGCAACTGGCAACTGACGAAGGCGCCGCTGGCAACTGACGGAGGCTCAGCTGAAGGAGTGTCCAGTGGACTGAGTGCTCAGAGAGGTCAGTGGGTCAGGTTGTGAGTTAGTGGTGCTGATGGAGCTGGCGACGTTGAGTCGGAGCTTAAGAGACAAAGCTGGATGCAGAGGAGCGAGGCGAACGTGAGACAGATAGAAAACTTGGGAAGTTGTTGCTGGGCTGTGTTCGTGCTCTCTGTTGCTTTGTTCTTGAGCGATCTTGTTGCATTCCTATGAGAGCTTTGTGAGCTTCCCTTCTCGAGTGTCTCGTGTGCTTAATCTTGTATTCATCTACTGAGACAGCTTGTGGAGAGGTTACTCCATCGAGAAGGAGGCGCTTGATATCCGGTGTTCACCGGGGCTTGATCTGCCGACGATCAAGGGATCGCCCACCTCACGGGCACGCCAAGGAGTAGGGGCAAGTTATCCCCGAACCTTGTACATCTCCGTCTTAGCGTTTGTTTGGTTTGAGTTTCTTTCTCTGCTTAGCTTCTTTGTTCTGCATTTGCTTCCGCTGCCTAACTCTGAAGTGCAGAATAGTTTTGAGAAGCTCAAGAAATTGTGATTGGCTATATTCACCCACCCTCTCTAGCCATCTCATTCCCAACACTCTCGAGTGCATAACCTCAAAAGGATTTGGGAAGGTTTGCATGATTCATCATTGACTTAACCATATCCAACAAGGTTCGATTTTGCCACTTAGATACACCATTGTGTTGTGGTGTGTATTGCAAAGTCCATTGAGCCAATATTCCATTTTCTTTAAGATAATATTGAAACTCTTGACATAAGTATTTATCACCTCGATCAAATCGAAGTATTTTAACACTTTTGTCAAGTTATTTCTCTACTTCGTTTATGAATTCTTTGAACCTCTCAAAAGCTTCAAACTTATGTTTCATCAGATACACATACCCAAATCGTGAGTGATCATTGATAAAGGTAATAAAGTAGCTATAACCTCATAGTGCTCGAGTTGACATCGATCTACAAACATTAGTATGTATAAGGTCAAGTAAGTCTTCCACTAGTTTTCCTTTTCTAGAAAAGATAACTTTGTTATCTTACCTTTCAAGCATGAGACACATGTATCAAAATGAATCTAATTCAAATGTTTCCAAAATTTCACATTTGTGTAATTTGGATATGTCTCTTACTTATATAACCAAGACGACAATATCACAAGTAAGAGGTTTGCTGATTATCCTTTTGAGCACACTTGCTGCTCGCGTCGATATTGAATATGTTACCAGATGCACCTAATACTTAGATGTCATTGCATAAAGTTTTAATATCATAAAGAACGTCATTCAAAGTTATGTAACAACAAACGCCAAATGGAATCCCTTTCTATTTAAACAAGAAATAGAAACAATGTTCTTTACTAATGCAAGAATGGAATAACAATTATCCAGTTCTATGAAAAGTCCATTAGGAAGCTTCAACAAATATATTTCAATGGCCACAGCTATAACCTTTGCTCCATTGCCAAGGCACATATTTGCTTCTCCCTTGACGAATCTTCTACTATTCCTTAGCTCCTGTATATTATTACATATATGTGAGTCACACCCAATATCAAATATCCAAGTGTCTGAGGAAATAGCATAACAATCAATAACAAAAATACCTGAAGTAGATGGAGTATCAGATGTCTTCTTCTTCTTTACAGACTCAAGATAAATCTTGCAGTTTCTTCGCCAATGTCCCATCTTACCACAACGATGGCATGGCCCCTTTTGAAGTCTTGTTGTAAAATGATCCATTAATTTCACCTATGTTTTTAAGATACTGTCGGACATAATTAACAAGCTCAAAAAATGCTCTAAAACTCTTTATGTCTTCCATTTTGTCAAGCAAAGTAAGTATTTTAGAAGTAATATGTAAAGTTGAAGTGAAATTTTTCTTGTTCAATTTCTGCTTCGAGAAATTCGACATGTGTGGCGGCTATTTTCATTTTTTTAAAGATATTATAAGACCATGTTTCTCAATAAGTTAAAAATCATATGTAGGCGAGCATAATAATGCTCATCCTTTGTTTTAGTTTTCAAAAACTAAAATATCATCAATATATACATAAGTAAACACGGAGACACCTAGAAGATATCATTCATTTTTCATTGAAAAATCTAAAATGCTACTTTAAGTCTAAATGACATGCTAATCATTCAAAATGCCCTTTTGAACATAAGAAGATTGTCCATTCTCGATTGAATCAGAATGCATATAAACTTGCTACAATCCTATTTTCATATCAAATTTAGAATATCATTTTGAGTTTTATATTTTATTAAGAAGTTAATCTTTGTCAGGTCAACAATTGTCATTTAGTCCTTTGTAATTAAAGATTGTTCTAGATTGTACACATTTTTGTTTTACTAATTTATTTACTATAAAAGTTGGACTCATATATCTGGACGTAGATTTTGAATGACTCCAATGTTAAGTAGTTGCTTAACATGCATTGTGCATTCTTCTATTTCCCAATCTCAATCTGTATATCTTAAGACTTGAGTTTTGATGATAAGATCTGGGTTTATTATTACTAATTTGCACTAAATCATATCCATTTCCTCGTATTTTATGGGGGTTTCGCTTATGAGTTCTAGTTTTTAAAACCTGGAAATAAAAAAAAAATCCAAATATAGTTGTGTATAGATGTTGAAGACAATAGGTCTCCTAGAAAATCTAAATCCGTGTTACTACAATCTTCTTTTGTGAAAGTTTCTTCTAGATAAGTGATGCCAAGTGATAAGCGAAAAAAGTATAGAATTTTCCATTATAATTTTTCACTATTTTGAACTACTTTATAGATTATATTTTGATTATATCTTTTGTCTCATTTATATTTTTCTATACTTGGATATTGCTCTCGTGCGCTTTGGATGATAAGTACGCAATTTGGAGTAAGGATTGGAGACGAAAATCAAGAGGAGTTTCAAGGCCAACCATGGGCACCCGTAACAGTGGCACGGGCGTGGCCCATTCGACGGACCCCCACGCCCACCCACCCAATGACATGGGGTTGGCCAGGATGCCACAACTACCACGGCCACCCGTGCTGAGTGTCACAGGCATGGCCAAGCCACCGCAGGTGCCATAGCTGTTGCTCGTGCCCATCGGCACGGGTGTGCCAACCTCCACGCAAATTCAACCAGGGAGCGCCACGAGCGACCGTGGCGCGCAACCATCTCACATGTTGGTAATGGGATCGTGAGAAACATGAGTTGTTAATGAAACCCATGTTGCTCACTTCTAATATGGGTAAATTATCCTTTTACCCTTCTGGATCCCCATTATAAATAAGTGTCCAAGTCATTCATTGAGTGACACTTCATTCGTTCGAGAGAATGAGAAAAGAAAGAGGCAAGGAAAATATTCATGTCGGAAGAAGAGATTTGATTCGTGAACCATATGAGAAGGTTCGTCACTGTAATCTTCTTGTCGACAACAATAATGATAGATATTTTCTATGTCTTCAATTGCTCACCAAGAATCTGCAGGATATCACTGTAAGTGTTTAATTATTTAAGATTTATTTTGTAGATTCTTTTTCCTAAAATAGACCATCCATTCATATTAACAATGATATCAGAGCAGTTTTTTTTTGAATGCATGAGTTTTATTGAAAATCATGTTAACTTTTTGTGAAAAATATACATGATCGATCGCTATATGTATGTGTATTCTCGGCAAGTATTAAATAATGTGCAAATTCCTAAATCTATATGCATGAAAAACAATGAGAGGAACGTAAGTATTAAGGGCAATTTACCAAAGGGCGTATCTAACTATTCGTAATTACCGAATAGTGTACCATGGTTTCTATTATACCAAAGGGCGCATCCCATATAGTGAAGTTACTTTTATACCCCTCCCGCCAAAGAATGGCTTTATCAAACACATTTTCGAGACAGCCGAACCACTTTATCAATAAAATATAAATTTGTGGATCGGATGGGGAGGAGTCGAAATTTTCTCCGTTCTCTCTCAGAGCAATAACGTAAATGGAAGTCCTTCATTTCGGATAAAAGCTCACTCTCAACCTCTCTCAGCGCAAGAACTCGGCTTCTTGCAGTCCTACGTGCCCTAGCTGTGATATAGTCGCGAGCTCATCCCCCGAATCCCTGCGGACAACCAAAACCTAGGCATTGCTCGAAAGCGTTTGTGGGTGATCCTGAGGTGGGTTTTAGTGTGAACGTTGAAGTCGAGACTGATCGGCATTATACACCAAGGGGTTAGGGTTTCTGCACGTTTGATTTATTTGATAATGTCAGGAAAAAAGTCTGTGGGAGGTTCAGCGTCTTCTTCCTTGGCATTATCCACCAAGGTATGTTAGCGATATGCTTAGGTCAAACTTGCATAGTTTGTCAACATGTTTAAAATTATTTTGCTGAATAAATTTGTACTGTATGTATATAAACTGTAGGATTCAGATGACATTGGACAAAAATTACGTTGGTGCAGTGTTTTAGGACACTTTAAATAATTTTTTGAAGAATTTGACATTTTAAATGATCGACACATTGCGAAGATCAAAGGGTCACCTTTCAGTTTTTTCCTGGACATACAAGAATTGCAGCATATCCGTGGAATTTTGGTTAATATATTTGAAAGTCGGGATTCAACCTCGCAAGGATTTAAATTCTCAGGTAATAGTTTTAGTTATGACATGTAGACAATATCTATAGTATCTATAGTAAGATAAGACAGTAATATAGATGGATTGAAATGATTAGTTTTTGATAAAGTTTAATCATTTCATTTTAGGGCTACTGACGGACTGAAGTGAAAATGACTTCAGGCCCTCGGTAGGCCTGAATTAAAATCATTTCAGGCCTACCGAGGGCCTGAAGTTAAGTTAGTTCAGGCCCTCGGTAGGCCTGAAATGAATACATTCCAGGCCCACCTCGGGCCTGAAATGAATTCATTTCAGGCCCTCGGTAGGCCTGAAACGAATACATTTCAGGCCCACCTCGGGCCTGAAATGAATTCATTTAAGGCCCAACGTGGAATAATTTCAAGCCTATATTCTTGATGATAACTAAATATTGTAATTGTTTCAGGTGTACCGGTTGCGTTTTCCAGACGAGATGTTGCTTTGATACTGGGTATGGTGGACCGTGGTGTTTTGGTCCCTATTAATTCAACTAAAGCATCGGGTGACCTCTATCGAACTTACTTCTCAAAAGAAAAACAACCTACAAGAACAAGACTTGAGGAGTTACTTAAACATTTTTCTAAAAGGGTTGAATCAGAGGATGATGTGTTATTAGTGTGTAAATTTTATATTTTGTATATATTTGTTTGTGTTTTATTTTCGTCTAGTACATATAAGGTTCCTCTAGGTCTTGTAGATATAGTAGACGATTTTGACAATCTAGGTAGATTCAATTGGGTAGAAGCTATCCATCAATTTGTGTCTCCACAATTACCTAAGATTGAGGACTTATTTTCATCAACTCAGGGAAACCAGAGCACCACCAACCTCCCTTACCTAAAGGGATTTGCAGGGCTTTTGGCAGTGAGTAGAATTATCTTGTTAAATTTTATAATATTTTGATGTCATTAATGTATTTGGCTGGAAAACTTTGTGTAGGCATGGTTTTTGGAGCATGTACCAATTCAAAAATCATTCAATGTTGAAGGGCCCCGAATAAATAAGTGGAGGAATATTCCTTCGCATATTAGTAGGGTGAGGGGCCTTGTCGACCGACTCTCGTCCGAAGAGGTAAATATTCTTAAATGTGAGCTATCTGAGTTAGATATAGAGGTAGTAACATTTGTGTACTTCGTAATTGACAAGTTATTGTTGAATTAATTCCTACCCTACATGAGAACACATTGTTTGAGAATCTTGATATCGGTGATGACATACCACGGCCAATGGAGACATCAGAAGGAGATGTTAGTCTATGTGGTCAATGCATTCTTTAGGACAACCGAATCAAGGAGCTAACGGAGGAGAATATATGTTTGAATGAAAGGGTTAAGGAATTACTTTCAATTATTGAAAAAAAAGGCATGGAGGGTCAAGAAAGCTATCCTGTAGTCGATCCACTCTCTGATACAATATCTTATACACCTAGGAGAGGACGTGACCGAACTCGGTATGATTACAGGGATACACCAATTGACAGTCCAGTATGGCACCAGCTTTTACCTAAGGGGAAGCGGGACAGGAAACAAATATCAAGTGTCATGGACAAGGGAAAAAGGAAACTTAGTGAGGAGGATATGGATGAAGCAAGAGAGAACATTAATGTAATGGAAGTCATGTCTGAAGAAGACATAGAGGAGGAAACAAGAAGAACCTCCGAACTATACAAAATGAGGCAACAAGGCATTGATGTAAGTGTGTTAATTTCATTTAAAATACGTCAATTGTATTGAATTTGGTCAATAATTAGTTTGGTCTAAATAAATTTTATCGATGTAGTTTGTGAAGAAACATTTTATGAATAGAAAGAAGAAAAATCAAGATAAAGAAGTGGCCTACCTGATAAATAGATTGGAGAATCTAAAGTAAGTTACGAAATATTATAGTTTACTTTAGTTAATATATCTTCTTATGAAATTGATATAGTCTTATCAATTTAAATGACAGGTTGGCAAATGAATTTATCTGGGAGGATGCACCCTTTGCTTTGAATTTGCATTCATTCTTACAAATCCTCAATGGAGAGGTTTTTACAAAAGGCGAGGTCATTGATGCCTTTTGTAAAATTTTATTTAGGGGAGCATCCGCATGTGGTAGGTCATACAACAAGATATTATTCAACCTTCTTCACAGTAAGTGATGTATATTAATTAAACAGATATATTGTAGAAGACATAATATTATGATATGGGTATTATTAATTTTATGAATGCATATTTGTAGGCATCAATCAGATCGTCAAGAAATATTTCTCTGCAACAAGTGATGAAGACTGATATGCTAGAACAAGGGTTTAGATTTATTTTAATCCCTTTGTGCAGTGATAATACACACTTTCACTTGCTGGCGGTGGATACATAATCCATGACTTTCAATCATTATAATTCTCTTGCTAGTGGCCGTAAATATAAGCATGAATTTGACACAGCGGTGAGCTACCTTCCTTTATTCTTATATATGGTCATCATTTTGTCTAAAATGTCATTGATAGTGATTAATAAATTCATGATATGTTTGACAGGTAAAAGAACTTAAACAATATAATCGCGAGGAACTTACGGCTATTCATCCGTATCTACAAAGTCATCATCCCTTGGACAAATGGCCTTCCGTCAGACAAAAATGTCCCCAACAAGAACATAGGTAACTAAATGAGGAAGAGGTTAAAAATTTTTAAAAATAAGAAAGTATTTTATAACCCCACTTATTGAAATCTAAAAAAGTGTTTGTTAATTTCAGCGTGGACTGTGCCTTCTTTGTCATGCAATATGTTCGATGTCTCATATACGATGAGAAGATGGATTTCAAACAAGGAGATATGAGTAGAATCAGATTTGAGCTGACAGTTAATATTCTGAGGGACATGTTTTGTAAAACTTGAGATAATCTGAATGCTATATTGGTGATGTAAAAATCCATTGCTGTCGATTGACCTCCATTTGTATCAAAAAATCTCATTATGTGGATGTTGTTATGATTATGTAGATGTTGTTATTCTATATAATATATTGTCAACAAAAACAAAACAATTGGGTGATGTTTATTCAAATCTAGTTGCTACACTGTTGTGTGCCAAGTGATACGGTCAGATATAATAACTGATAATGCACTGTTGTGTGCCAGTTCCTGCACTGTTGTGTGCCAAATGATCTATTCTGTCACATCTTGTAGGTAAATATAGAATATTATTATAAAATTCATTATATAATCTAATCAACAATATATATTATATAAATAAGATATGGGAGGTCCATCAGTGGGTTTTGAGCAAAACCCACTGATGGAAGTAAACTAGACCTATAGGTATGGAAAAAATTAGAATTTGATGTTTTCGATACCTAATCTACATTCTCCAACCTCAACCCTAACTAGACCTATTAATGGTTTTTCAGAAATCCAGATATGGGAGGTCCATCAGTGGGTTTTGCTCACATCCCACAGATGGAACTAAACTAGACCTATAGCTTCGGAAAAAATTATAATTTGATGTTTGGGAGACCTAAATTCCTTTCTCCAACCTCAACCCTAACTACTGATAATGGTTTTTCAGAAATCCAGATATGGGAGGTCCATCAGTGGGTTTTGCTCAAGACCCACTGATGGAACTAAACTACACCTATAGCTTTGGAAAAAATTATAATTTGATGTTTCGGATACTTAAAATACTTCCTCCAACCTCATGAATGGGTCCATGAGTGGAATTTAGGTGTTACAAACCTCAATTTAAAATTTCAGGCCCACGTTGGGCCTGAAATAACTTTATTTCAGGCACAAGGTGGGCCTGAAATAAAGATATTTCAGGCCCATTTTGGGCCTGAAATACATTTACTTTAGGCCCAAGGTGGGCCTGAAATAAAGATATTTCAGGTCCACGGTGGGCCTGAATGAAGAAAATTCAGGCCCACTGTAGGCCTGAATTAAATATTATTTCAGGACCACCCTTAACCATATAATATGTTAAGTTCATACCCCAAGTTCGATTACATATTTTATTCCTAAATCCTAAAATACTTTCTCCAACCTCAACCCTAACTACTGATAATGGTTTTGTAGAAATCCATATATGGGAGGTCCATCAGTGGGTTTTAAGCAAAACCCACTGATGGAAATAAACTAGACCTATACCTTTGCTTTGAACAAAATTATAATTTGAGATTTAGGACACCTAAAATACTTTCTCCAACCTCATCCCTATCTGTTGATAATAGTTTTTTAGAAATCCAGAAATGGAAGGTCCATCAGTGGGTTTTGCTCAAAACCCACAGATGGAACTAAACTAGACCTATAGCTTTGAAAAAAATTATAATTTGATGTTTGGGAGACCTAAATTCCTTTCTCCAACCTCAACCCTAACTACTGATAATGGTTTTTCAGAAATCCAGATATGGGAGGTCCATCAGAGGGTTTTGCTCAAGACCCACTGATGGAACTAAACTAGACCTATAGCTTTGGAAAAAATTATAATTTGATGTTTCAGACACTTAAAATACTTCCTCCAACCTCATGAATGGGTCCATGAGTGGAATTTAGGTGTTACAAACCTCAATTTAAAATTTCAGGCCCACGTTGGGCCTGAAATAACTTTATTTCAGGCCCAAGGTGGGCCTGAAATAAGATATTTCAGGCCCATTTTGGGCCTGAAATACATTTACTTCAGGCCCAAGGTGGGCCTGAAATAAAGATATTTCAGGCCCACGGTGGGCCTGAATGAAGAAAATTCAGGCGCACTGTAGGCCTGAATTAAATATTATTTCAGGACCACCCTTAACCATATAATATGTTGACTTCATCCCCCAAGTTCGATTACATATTTTATTCCTAAATCCTAAAATACTTTCTCCAACCTCAACCCTAACTACTGATAATGGTTTTTCAGAAATCCTGATATGGGAGGTCCATCAGTGGATTTTGCTCAAAACCCACTGATAGAACTAAACTAGACCTATAGCTTTGGAAAAAATTATAATTTGATGTTTCGGACACTTAAAATACTTTCTCCAACCTCAACCCTAACTACTGATAATGGTTTTTCAGAAATCCTGATATGGGAGGTCCATTAGTGGGTTTTGCTCAAAATCCACTATTAAAACTAAACTAGACCTATAGCTTTGGAAAAAATTATAATTTGATGTTTCGGACACTTAAAATACTTTCACCAACCTCAACCGTAACTACTGATAATGGTTTTTCATAAATCCAGATATGGGAGGTCCATCAGTGGGTTTTGCTCAAAACCCACTGATGGAACTAAACTAGACCTATAGCTTTGGAAAAAATTATAATTTGATGTTTCAGACACTTAAAATACTTTCTCCAACCTCAACCCTAACTATTGATAATGGTTTTTCATAAATCCAGATATGGGAGGTCCATCAGTGGGTTTTGCTCTAAACCCACTGATGGAACTAAACTAGACCTATAGCTTTGGAAAAAATTATAATTTGATGTTTCGGACACTTAAATACTTTCTCCAACCTCAACCCTAACTACTGATAATGGTTTTTTCATAAATCCAGATATGGAAGGTCAATCAGTGGGTTTTGCTCAAAACCCACTGATGGAACTAAACTAGACCTATAGCTTTGGAAAAAATTATAATTTGATGTTTGGGAGACCTAAATTTTTTTCTCCAACCTCAATCCTAACTAATGATAATGGTTTTTCAGAAATCCAGATATGGGAGGTCCATCAGTGGGTTTTGCTCAAAACTCACTGATGGAACTAAACTAGACCTATAGCTTTGGAAAAAAATTATAATTTGATGTTTCGGACACTTAAAATACTTTCTCCAACCTCAACCCTAACTACTGATAATGGTTTTTCATAAATCCAGATATGGGAGGTCCATCAGTGGGTTTTGCTCAAAACCCACTGATGGAACTAAACTAGACCTATAGCTTTGGAAAAAATTATAATTTGATGTTTGGGAGACCTAAATTCCTTTCTCCAACCTCAATCCTAACTAATGATAATGGTTTTTCAGAAAATCAGATATGGGAGGTCCATCAGTGGGTTTTGCTCAAAACCCACTGATGGAACTAAACTAGACCTATAGCTTTGGAAAAAATTATAATTTGATGTTTGGGAGACCTAAATTCCTTTCTCCAACCTCAATCCTAACTAATGATAATGGTTTTTCAGAAAATCAGATATGGGAGGTCCATCAGTGGGTTTTGCTCAAAACCCACTGATGGAACTAAACTAGACCTATAGCTTTGGAAAAAATTATAATTTGATGTTTGGGAGACCTAAATTCCTTTCTCCAACCTCAATCCTAACTAATGATAATGGTTTTTCAGAAATCCAGATATGGGAGGTCCATCAGTGGGTTTTGCTCAAAACCCACTGATGGAACTAAACTAGACCTATAGCTTTGGAAAAAATTATAATTTGATGTTTGGGAGACCTAAATTCCTTTCTCCAACCTCAATCCTAACTAATGATAATGGTTTTTCAGAAAATCAGATATGGGAGGTCCATCAGTGGGTTTTGCTCAAAACCCACTGATGGAACTAAACTAGACCTATAGCTTGGAAAAAATTATAATTTGATGTTTGGGAGACCTAAATTCCTTTCTCCAACCTCAATCCTAACTAATGATAATGGTTTTTCAGAAAATCAGATATGGGAGGTCCATCAGTGGGTTTTGCTCAAAACCCACTGATGGAACTAAACTAGACCTATAGCTTCGGAAAAAATTATAATTTGATGTTTGGGAGACCTAAATTCCTTTCTCCAACCTCAATCCTAACTAATGATAATGGTTTTTCAGAAAATCAGATATGGGAGGTCCATCAGTGGGTTTTGCTCAAAACCCACTGATGGAACTAAACTAGACCTATAGCTTCGGAAAAAATTATAATTTGATGTT
This sequence comes from Boesenbergia rotunda, assembly GCA_024364735.1. Lineage (NCBI taxonomy): Eukaryota > Viridiplantae > Streptophyta > Magnoliopsida > Zingiberales > Zingiberaceae > Boesenbergia > Boesenbergia rotunda. Next base: position 613,006 of record JAGFNQ010000252.1, on the reverse strand, counting down.
TGGGAGACCTAAATTCCTTTCTCCAACCTCAATCCTAACTAATGATAATGGTTTTTCAGAAAATCAGATATGGGAGGTCCATCAGTGGGTTTTGCTCAAAACCCACTGATGGAACTAAACTAGACCTATAGCTTGGAAAAAATTATAATTTGATGTTTGGGAGACCTAAATTCCTTTCTCCAACCTCAATCCTAACTAATGATAATGGTTTTTCAGAAAATCAGATATGGGAGGTCCATCAGTGGGTTTTGCTCAAAACCCACTGATGGAACTAAACTAGACCTATAGCTTTGGAAAAAATTATAATTTGATGTTTGGGAGACCTAAATTCCTTTCTCCAACCTCAATCCTAACTAATGATAATGGTTTTTCAGAAAATCAGATATGGGAGGTCCATCAGTGGGTTTTGCTCAAAACCCACTGATGGAACTAAACTAGACCTATAGCTTCGGAAAAAATTATAATTTGATGTTTGGGAGACCTAAATTCCTTTCTCCAACCTCAATCCTAACTAATGATAATGGTTTTTCAGAAAATCAGATATGGGAGGTCCATCAGTGGGTTTTGCTCAAAACCCACTGATGGAACTAAACTAGACCTATAGCTTTGGAAAAAATTATAATTTGATGTTTGGGAGACCTAAATTCCTTTCTCCAACCTCAATCCTAACTAATGATAATGGTTTTTCAGAAAATCAGATATGGGAGGTCCATCAGTGGGTTTTGCTCAAAACCCACTGATGGAACTAAACTAGACCTATAGCTTTGGAAAAAATTATAATTTGATGTTTGGGAGACCTAAATTCCTTTCTCCAACCTCAATCCTAACTAATGATAATGGTTTTTCAGAAAATCAGATATGGGAGGTCCATCAGTGGGTTTTGCTCAAAACCCACTGATGGAACTAAACTAGACCTATAGCTTTGGAAAAAATTATAATTTGATGTTTGGGAGACCTAAATTCCTTTCTCCAACCTCAATCCTAACTAATGATAATGGTTTTTCAGAAAATCAGATATGGGAGGTCCATCAGTGGGTTTTGCTCAAAACCCACTGATGGAACTAAACTAGACCTATACCTTTGGAAAAAATTATAATTTGATGTTTGGGAGACCTAAATTCCTTTCTCCAACCTCAATCCTAACTACTGATAATGGGCCTGACTTAAAAATTCAGGCCCACCGTGGGCCTGACTTAAAAATTATTTCAGGACCACCCTTAAGCATATAATATTTTGACTTCATCCCACTGATGGAACTAAACTAGACCTATAGCTTTGGAAAAAATTAGAATTTGAGGTTTCTGACACCTAAAATACTTTCTAGAACCTCAACCCTAATGGTTTTTCAGAAATCCTGATATGGAACTCCAAAAATATCCTTTTACTTCAGTGGGCCTGAAATAATTTGACTTCAGGGCCAAATTGGGTCTGAATATTTTTATTTAAGGCCCAAGGTGGGGCCAAATAATTTTATTTCAGGCCCTCCGTGGGCCTGAAAAATTTATTTCTGGCCCACCGTGGGCCTGAATAACTCTTATTTCAGGCCCACGGTGGGACTGAATTAATTTTATTTCAGGCCCAGCGTGGGCCTGAAATAATTATATTTCAGGCCCACCTTGGGCCTGAAATAATTTTATTTCAGGCCCACGCTGGGCCTGAAGTAAAATAATTTCAGGCCCAGCGTTGTACAATAAAATTAAATACATAATCAATTAAAATAAATTTATGTAAATTGTAGAGTTTGGAAAAGTAAATATAAATACATAATCAATAAAATGCACATGATACATCTGAAGCATGTATATCAAATATAAAAAATTATTTTTATTTTTATAAATAAAAATAGATATAAACTAAAATATATTTATAATACATATAAAAAGGGCCGCCTAGGGCCTGAAATCATTTTAGATCAGGCCCAGCAGTCACTCTGCTTTATTCAGTCCCTGGGAGCCTAGTGCGAAGCAATCGTCTTCTAGCTCAAAATTTGTTGCGATTTCAAGGTAGCGTGCTTGACTTGATTCGAGTAGTTGAGGGCGACAATCGACGTCATCCAACAAGTCGAATTGTACGTACCCTAATTTGTATTTTGTCATTTTAGTTCTTGCTTTCACCTAGGGTTAGCCATACTTTTCAGTAAAAGACTGAATTTGAGGAGGTCCTTTTATAACAAATTCTAAGTGTAATTTTTGTTTGCGTCATTTATTTTTATGTTTGATGGTTGCAAAGTTCGGTATGGGTAAAAAAAGATCAGCTTCAAAGAAAGCTGCTCCCACAAAGTCTACGAAACAGCAACTCCCTGGGGCTACTCATGAGAAAAAACAGCTGCCAAAACGAAAAATCAAATTGCCTACCCAGTATTCAAGTTTTGCCAACAGAGGTCGAAGTAAAAGAATGAACTGGAAAAGTAGCCTATGCCATTTCAAAAACTTTATTGATTCAGTTCCACCCACACCACCACAAGAACAGTTGCTTCGAGACACACCCTTTTCTTGGGTCCTCGAGCTTTCTACTAGTTCTTGTGTAAGACCCCAAGTGCAGAACATGTTTGATAATTGGGATGAAGAAGAACAGAGCTTTGTATTCCATGGGAAAAAACTCAATTTCACAAAGCTTGATATATCACTTATTCTAGGGCTACCTGACCATGGAGACATAGTCCAACTTGATTTGAATCAGGCCTCCAGCCCACTGTACAAGGAGTTTTTTGAAGATTCGAGTTGTTCTGCACGCCATTTGGAGAAACTGCTAATAAAGTCTACATCCAATGACAAGCTGTACTGTCAGTTGTATATACTCTATTTTTTTAGTACAGTGCTATTTTGTGGTACTAGCAGCATACTTGCCATTCCTGCCCTGTCACTTATTGATTGCGTAGATGATTTTGACAATCTACAAAACTATAATTGGTGCAATGCCGTGTACAATTTCATGGCTCCTCAGTTGGGAGCCATTGGAAAGGAGGTGACATTGAGGCATAGACATGTAGGTGATTCAACCCAACCGGCCAAGGCTCCCTTGCTCAAGGGATTTCCAAATATTTTGGCTGTAAGTTAAAGTACACTACCTGCTGAAATAATTTGATGATGGATATTATTTACTGATTATAATGATATTGCAGGTTTGGATGACTGAACATATTAGTATTGCTGCTCCTGAACATCCACATAAATTGCCAAGAATACTTCGCTGGACCTGGCCTAAAGCCCACGTTGAGACTATCAAGAGGATGATAGACCGTGTGGCCACAGATTTAATTAGGATTGATTTAAGTCCATTTGATATAGAGCATTATTTGGTACCTGACTACTCTCCTCCAACTCAACCACTTGAGGTAGAATGTGAGGTTTTGCAGGAGGCACCAGAAGGAAGCCAGGCAGCACAAGGAAGGCAACAGGCCTTACAAACAGAAGCCTGCGATATATGTATACAAAAACAAGAAGAAATTGAGAGCCTACAGCAACAATTAAATATAGCACTTAAAAGTTTGGAGGAAGCCACAAGTGAGACGGCAACAGCCATCAGTGCCAAGGATCAAATGATTGATCAGAAAGAAACAATAATTGCAGAGAAGGAGTCCCAACTGCAAGTAAGAAATGACATGATTTTTGAGAAGGATAAATTGATTAGTAAATTATATTCGCAGCTTAAAGTACAAGAGGAACAAAATGATAAAAAGCTAGCTGTAAGAGAGAGTATCATAGTTCAGTGTAACCAAAAAATAAAGAAGTTGTTTGAAGACTTGCAAAGCAAAGGGTCAGCTGAAGGTGAGCCACTTGGGAAAAAAAGGAAAATAAGTCAGGTCAGAGAAGACTACCAGGCCAAAGGCAAGGGCAAACAAGTTGTTCAGGGTGAGGATGAGGATGACGACGAAGATGAAAATGATGATGAAGAGGAGGAGGCTCCTGTCCCATCAATCTCAGATACTACTACGCAAACAACAAAATCTCAGACCTCCACCCAAACAAAATTATCTGATCATCACACAGCTAAAGCTAAAGAATTTCAAAAGGTCAAAAGCAAAATCTTGAAGAATTCCAAGGCATTTTTTAAGAAGACTAAAGATGCAGAGATTGCTGAAACATTATTAAAGCTTAGTAAATTAAAGTGAGTTAGTTGCTATTGCGTTTGGAAAATTATTGTAAAACATTGATGATTATTGACATTCATTAATAAAATTTAATCATTCAGAATTAGACCTATAAGTTGCTTATCTTATTTGCATGTAGGTATGAGTTGAAACCAGTATGGTCCAATGGGACCTTTACATTAGATATGATATCTTTTTTGACAATATTTGATTGGAATGACTACACCACGGGGGATTGCATCAATACATACTGGACTATTCTTGGAAATGAAGCAAAATCGTGTAACTCACCATACCACCCCTCCATATTATGTGGGGTGGGGTTTGATGTAAGTCAAATAGTTCTTTTTTTTGTTGTTTTTTTCAATGATTTACTCTACTGAGACTTCCTTTTTAATAACCATAGGAACTTTTTGACGCAATGCACGCTCAGGCTTTTGAACAAACTATTGCTACTGATACGGATAAGCCAATTAGATATATCATCTGTCCTCTAAATAATGCAGATGATCATTGGCATCTAATGGTTATTGACCTCGTGGAAGGTAATATCCATCATTATAATTCTCTCGGCGCCACAGAAGGGTACACTGCCCAATTTGAAAAAACTGTAAGTTTTCTAATTCATAGATATACCTCAAAAAGAAGTTTCATACCAATATAATTATTACTAATGTCATTTGTGTCTAGGTGACGTTTTTCAAAAATATGACCTGGTCTTATTACAAGACATGGAATAAGGGATTGCCTAACTTATGTGGGACAGAGTTTAATAAAATTGTTGTACAAGGACCCACCCAAACCAGATCGTAAGAGGATCTTTATTTTTGTCAAAATTAACAATGCATTTCATGGTTGGATTCATAATATGACAACAATGTTAATATTGGTTTTTCAGGTTGGATTGTGCATTTTTCATGATGCGGTATGCAGAAAGTCTAGTTTTTCAAAGATCTACACAGTTTACACAAAAGCAAATGAAAAATTATCGATTTGAGGTGGGCTATAAAATTATGAGAGACAAGTGGTGGAAGATAAATCTGTAAATAGTTTTTTTGTGGATACAATGCATATGTTATTGTGATCACAAACATTGTATATTTGTAATTATACCATCCATGTACTCCTTTTAAAATCAATGAAACTTTGCTTCGGATCATTGTTTTTGTCTCATATATGATCTGTAATCTGTAATTGTTGTCGAACCCATCAGTAATATTGAACCTTGCTTTTGCTATAATAAATTGAATTCAGGACCACAGTGTGCCTGAAACAAAAGCATTTTAGGAAACCGACTGAGGGCCTGAAACAAAATGATCCTTGTTATTGTGTAATCTCTAATCTATAATCTGTCCTCTTGTCCATACTATAAGTAATATTGAACCTTACTGGTACACTACCCTAATTTTAAATCACAGCCCACGTTGGGCCTGAAATGAGATTATTCAGGCCCAGCGTGGTCCTGAAATGAGAATATTTCAGGCCCACGCAGGGCCTGAAAGCTATTATTTCAGGCCCAAGCCGGGCCTGAAATAGAATTATTTCAGGCCCAGAGTGGGCCTGAAATAAGAATGTTTCAGGCCCAAGCTGGGCCTGAAATAATATCATTTCAGGCCCAGAGTGGGCCTGAAATAATCTCATTCAGGCCCACTCTGGGCCTGAAATAACTCAATTTCAGGCCCAGCGTGGGCCTGAAATGAGATATGTTCAGGCCCACGCAGGGCCTGACACAATAATCTCATTTCATTTTTCAAATTAATCAATTTTAGATTGATTAAATATTTTATATAAATATACATGTTGTGAAATTATTTTTAATATTAAACAAAAAGGAGAGTACCTACATAGACATTGCATACCAAAATTAAATTTCATCCACATCATTACCTCATATTTAGAGAATTTGGCACAGCAGGAGGTTTGTTGCTACAATCCTTGAAGCAAAATAATGAGAGACAAGTTCTGAAAACAAAATCTGTAATTTTTTTTTTCTACAATCCATATATGTAAGTGTAATGTATGTAATTGATATTGAAATCAATGGAGCATTTCTTTCGATCCTTAATTTTGTGTAATCTCTAATCTTTAATCTGTAATTGTTGTCGATAATATCAGTAATTTTTTAGGGACCTATTTTGATTTCAGGCCCAAGGCGGGCCTGAAATGACATTATTTCAAGCCCACCGTGGGCCTGAAATGATATTATATCAGGCCCTAGCTGGGCCTGAAACGACATTATTTCAGGCCCTGCTTGGGCCTGAAATGATTTATTTCAGGCCCAGCGTGGGCCTGAATTTATTTATTTCAGGCCCACACTGGGCCTGATTCAGGCCCAAGCTGGGGGTCCACGCCTCTAGTTGCAAAAAAATTATTTACAGTATGATTAAATATTTATACGCCAATATTTTTAATAAATGAACATGTTGTGACCACATTTTTAAAAGATAAACAAGAAGGAGAGTACCTAAATACACATTGCATATCACTATTTAATTCCATTCACATGAAGACCTCATATTATCAGAATTTGGCACATCAGGAGGTTTGTATGATGGACCTATCATATTTGGATTTTTCAAACCTCATTATCAGTTGTCAGACTTTACCTAATTATTGTTATTTTAGCTACAATATGCTATTTTTCGTCTCCAAACATAGTCCTAATGATTATCTAAAACTGTGTTGATACAGTATCAGTTGGCACACAACAATGATTCAACAAAGAAAAAATCAAATCGGTTAAACAACAGATATTCAGAAAACATAGGACTTCAGGACTTCAAGTTCCTGAAATAACATTATTTTGGGTTTACAAATCATACGACTTCAATTCTGATATATTTGCTTATATTGATTGGACACAAGGTAAAATGCATCATAATATTGAAATACTTCTATAAGTCACAACATTAACAACTAGTTTTTTTAAGAATACTATACATTCAGTTATCCTCCTTACAAAATAAACACTTCCATCAGTGATAATACTCTGCAATACATAAACCAATTAACTCAAGACCTTGGGGCTGGCGGCATTCTACATGTCCTTTTATTATGGCCAAGTTGTTTGCACCGGCTGCATTTAAGTTTCACCTTGCCATTGTGTCTTGACTCAATCCGTGCCTTCTTTCGTCTACCAGGCTGCACAAGGCTACGGGGACATCGAACTGTAATGTTGTTTACTCCACTAGGCCAAAACTCTTGCTTCTACAAGGGTAAATACGATCCATGTAAACCCACTTCCAAGTTTCAGAATAAAAATAATGCTCACAATATCGGAGTGTATCGATGTTCCTGTGAATTATTACAGCTATAGCATGTGAGCAAGGGAGTCCTGAAATTTGAAACTCCCCACAATGACAAAACTTTTTTTCCAAATCAACAATGTATGAAGTGCCCCATGTTTCTACCTCCATTTCTGATTGAGAGTAAGGGTGAACCTTATAAGCTCTAGCTTTCTCTCTCCTTGATTCCATTTCTTTTGTAGCATGAGGTGTCAAAGCAACATGCCATTTGGAGACTTCCTCTCTACGGTTATAGAACCATTGAGCTACCTTTCTTCTTGTATTATCAATTAACCTATTTATGGGAAGCTCACGTGTAGACTTAAACAAAGCATTCAAGCTCTCCACACAATTCGTGGTAAGCATTCTGTACCTTCTCCCAGTAAAGTGTGCATTTGCCCACCTTTTAGGGTCAATGTTCTGAAGCCACTTATGAGCATCTGGATGTTTTTCAAGCATTGTCTGCATTATCATATCATATTGGAGTGTTGTGTTGGCTCGTGCTGCTGCCCAAAACAAACCTACACCAGCTCTACTTCCAGTATCAGTTACCATATTACAAGACATGTGGTGGCAACAAAAAGCATGATGCGCGTTTGTGAATACTTTTCTGACTGCTGATATAATGCCCCGATGTCTATCTGATACTATGGTCAGTGAGTGATCATCAACAGCAAAGAACCTCTTTGTATGCTCCAAAAACCACTCCCAAGCAGACCCACATTCTACTTCAGCTATTGCAAAGGCAACTGGGAGAACATTGTCATTACCATCAATCGCCGTTGCAATCAACAATACTCCTGGATACTTTCCTCTTAGGTGTGTCGCATCAATTCCGATAAGTCTACGCAAATAAGACCTGAACACCCTTCGGCAAGCACCAAAAGCCCAAAAACACCTCTGGAATTGATTGTCACCATTCGTGCATAGTGCCACATAAGTTTCAGGATCTCTAGCTCTTAACTCACGCAGATATTGTGGGAGATCTCTGTATGCATCATCATAATCTCCAACAACCTTTTTCAATGCTTTCTCCCTAGCTATGTATGCTTTTCTGTATGATATCGTCACTCCAAATCTAGCTTTAATATCTGAAATAATCATACTTGGTTTGTATTGTTCATTATGAAGAAATTGCTCTTCAACAAAAGAAGCAACAAATGATGAAGAGCATGCATGATGATCAGCACTTTCCCTAACACTTCGACATTGGTGTTCCTTTATATATTTTGTAACAGTGAACTCTACTTCCCCCCTTCCAACTACTCTCCATGTACATGGTTGGTTAAAACACACTGCTTTAACTCTGTTTTTCCGGGTGTCCACTGGGTTATATCTCATATGCTTAACCATCGCATGTTTAACAAGTGCATTCTTGAATTCTTCTCTAGATGGAAATATCTGCCCCACAAAAAATTCATGCTCATCTCTTGCCTCTAGCTCTCGAATTGGCCCAGCAAGCAATCGAGAATTCAAAATATATGGATCTTCAGCTAATGGAAACTCCTCCTCTAAGTCACTGTACTGATCTGGAGGGAATTCATATTGCTCAATCTGCATATCATCAGCTTGGAATTCTAGTACACTTGTACTGGGTACAAATTCTTCTGCATTCCGGATTTCAAATTCTTCCTCCCCACTCCATGTTGGCTGAAAGATTTCAACTACTCTTGTAGAAGAATTCAAACCCTCATCTTCTATATTATTTGCTTCTTCATTTAGATCAATTACCAAATTCCTTGTAATGCTATTATCACCATACTGGGAAGATAATGGAATATTATTACTAGCTATTTCTAATCCTTTCCCCGTACCCACGTTATCATCAAGAGTATTCCATATCTCAGAGAGAATTTCGTCAACAACATTATCATCCCTGAAAAAAAATTACAATTAACTTTATCAAACTTTGAAATTGATAATAAAGGCCCTAGGAGCCCTGAGGGCCTGAAATCATTTGATTTCAGGCCCAGGGATTTGATTTCAGGCCCTACCAGGGCCTGAAATAATTTTATTTCAGGCCCAGGTCGGGCCTGAAATCAAATTATTTCAGGCCCAGGCAGGGCCTGAAATCATTTGATTTCAGGCCCACTCCGGGCCTGAATCATTACATTTCAGGCCCAGGGCGGGCCTGAAATCATTTGATTTCAGCCCCTCCCTGGCCCTGAAATAAAATAAATTCAGGCCAGCCCTGGGAGGGCCTGAATTTCTTTTATTTCAGTCCCTCCGAGGGCCTGAAACAAATTATTTCCGAGGGCCTCAAACTAAATTTTTCAGCCTCTCCTCTTGCCCGAAACCTAATGACATCATGCACTCCCAGGGCCTGATATCATGTAATGCATATCACCCTAAGCCTCCTCCAAACATAAAAATAGTAGAAAGAGTTTATCTTCATTAAAACTATATCTGATACCATATCAAAGATGACAATCATACGTACATTTCTATTTCTCTTAGTTACCAATCTGTTGCTTCCTTTTTCTCCTTCGACAACCTATTTTGTTGCTTCCTTTTTCTCCTTCGACAACCTATTTTCCTCAGGTGCTTTGGTGATGAATCGAGTTGTGCAAGGAAGCAATATATACGTACCTTCGTGATCATTCGACTTGTGCAAATCATTTCACATATATATATTGGCTGAGATAAATTCCACTGCTACCCATCCGAACCACAAATTAATATTTTATTGATAAAGTGGTTCGGCTGTCTCGAAAATGAGTTTCATAAAGCCATTATATGGCGGGAGGGGTATAAAAGTAACTTCACTATATGGGATGCACCCTTTGGTATAATAGAAACCATGGTACTTCTTTCGGTAATTCCGAATAGTTGGATACGCCCTTTGGTAAATTGCCGTTAAAGAAATCAAAGATAGGGACAAACTATTCATTGGGAACTCAGCAACCTTGGATATCATGGGTCAAGGAAAAGTGATGTTGAAGATGACCTTGGGCAAGAAGTTGACTGTCAACAATATGCTATATATTTTGGAGATTCGAAAGAATCTAGTATTTGGATCACTATTAAACAAGCATGACTTCCGCATTATTTTTGAGTATGATAGAATTGTTCTATCTAAAAATGGAGTAATTTTAGGAAATGGTTATGTAATTGATGGACTATTTAAGCTTGGTGTAATGACTATTAGGCATAAGGTTAATGAAATTGAAAACTCTTCCATCTATATACTTGAGTTTTCGTGTTTATGACTTAGTAGACTATGATATATTAACTACGATGTGTTACATAGATTAATTAACATGCAAATCATACTTAAATTCCACTTTGACACAAAACACAAGTGTGAGATTTAAGTGAAAGCGAAAATGACAAGGTCATTTTTTCAATATGTTGAATGAAGCAATGAACCATTTAGCTTAATTTACATTAATGTGTGCGACCTCAAAGGTATACCGACACGTGGTAGAAATAAATACTTTATTACTTTGGTAGATGATAACATAAAATACTATTATATATGTGTATCTTTTCAAAAGTAAAGATAAAGTTATAAAGAAATTTATTCTCTATGAGAATGAGCTTAAAAACTAACTTAATAAAAAGATTAAGGTGGTTCGAAGTGACTGAGATTGCTAATATGTATTATCGTTCGCTGAGTTGTGTGTTGAACATAAGATCAAACATGAAATAATAGCTCCTTATACTTTTTAGCAAAATGGAGTTGTACTTAAGCGAAAGAATTACACTCTAAAGGAAACGATGAATGTTTTTCTATTGAGTTTTGGATTGCTAGAGTTCATGTGGGAGAAACTGTGTTAACAATTAATTTACCTTTTAAATAAGGTATCTTGAAAGAAAATAAATAAGAACTCTTATGAGTTGTGAAATGGAAGATGACCATCTAACAGATATTTACGAATGTGAGGTGTCTTGCCAAAGTGTTAGTGCTTGATCTGAAAAAGATTAAGATATGATTTAAGCATATTTATTGGATATGCACATAATAGCAGTGTGTATTGATTTTTTATATATAAGTCACAAATATTGGATATATCAAGAATTAGATAATTGAATCGAGAAATGTCTCATTCTTCAAACATGTGTTTTTGTATAAGACCCGAGAGAAAACATGTCACACCCCGAGGGACTGCATGTCCGACGAAAATCAGACAACACCTTCCTTGTACAGTGGACAATCTCAAACCAATACATACATAATATGGCCTCCACGGCCTCTACACATAAATATGATTAAACTATAACAGAAATAAAGACATAAATAACTATTGATACTATAAAAAACATATACCATCGCCTATACTGTAAAAACAACTCCAAATTGCCCTTTGGGTAGACCGACGATGCAAAATACATAAAAGTATCATAACCCTGGAGACATGTCTACCAACATATACAAAATGAGAAAAATACATCCCAAACTATAACTAAAAGAAAATAAAGTAAAGAGTACACTACGATATCACCGGGACTGGAACTGGCTACTCGGCTCTCCTGGTGGCGCCATCCTGAAAAGAAAAAACAAGCAAACGATTATGAGTCCAGGGGGATTTCGCGGGTATATAATCAGATGGCAAAAATAAGAAAAAACAAGCAAAAATAATTATCTACATGGCAAAATGTTGGTTGTTCTACTTGGACAAATTTTACCCTAACCGGTCCAGCATTCAACACATGCAGGTCATGTTCGCACATAAGTTAACTTTGTTGAGTGCAATCTGGGTCTTGAATTTGTATCTCCTATGGGCCCACGTGTAAGAGAGAATATCTTCCCATGACTTTGTTCATAACTACAATGCTTGTGATATAATATACACTACGGCTTTTTACCAAAGGGCGTACCCAAGAATTGATATTTATCAAAAGGCGTACCATGGTTTCATTGTTACCAAAGGGCGCATCTATTTTAGTGAACTTCCTCTTATACCCCTCCTGCCAAATACTACATTTCTTTCTATTTCTCTTTCTCTTTCTCAGTAATGAATTCCGAGACAATTGAACATGTTTTTTTAGACTTTTCATTTTAAAATAATATATTATGAAATCGGCTAAAAAGAAAGACAAAGAAATAAAAAATATTTTAGAAAAAAATATCTCTTCCAACGTGATTGCAAAAATATAAAGAGACGATTTTTTATATTTGATTAATATAAATTAATATATTAAATAATATTTAATAAATATATTAATATATAAAAAACCTATCAAAACACGTAATTTCATATTCAAACGCAAGGTCTAAAATCGTGCTAGGAGGACCTGAAAACAGATGTATACCAATTCATTAGAAGTTTTGATTTCAGGCCCACGTTGGGCCTGAAATTAGATGATTCAGGACCGACGTGGACTCAAATTTTTTTTTCTATTTTAAAAATATATTAATATATATAAAAAAATCTATCAAAACACCTAATTTCAGATTAAAACGCAGGGTCTGAAGTCACGCTAGGAGAGCCTGAACACATCTATGTTCAGGCCCTAAACCCTTGGGCCTGAACAGAATCTTGGATAAATATAAGTAAATTAAATAAAATATCAATAGTTCTAGTTAGAGTTGAGCTAGGAGATGATATTTTTGGTGTCCAAACTTCTAATGATTATAAATTATGTTGCAATAGGAGATTTTTAGGTCTATCAGTGGGTTTTCATCAAAACCCACTGATGGACCTAGGATATTTGGATTTCTCAAAATCCAATAGTTCTAGTTAGAGTTGAGCAAGGAGATGATATTTTTGGTGTCCAAACTTCTAATGATTATAAATTATGTTGTAATAGGAGATTTTTAGGTCTATTAGTAAGTTTTCAACAAAACCCACTGATGGACCTAGGATATTTGGATTTCTCAAAATCCAATATCGATAGTTAGAGTTGAGCTAGGAGATGGTATTTTTGTTGTCCAAACTTCTAATGATTATAAATTATGTTGGAATAGGAGATTTTTAGGTCTATCAGTGAGTTTTCACCAAAACCCACTGATGGACCTAGGATATTTGGATTTTTCAAAATCCAATATCAATAGTTAGAGTTGAGCTAGGAAATGATATTTTTGGTGTTCAAACTTCTAATGATTATGAATTATGTTGCAATAGGAGTTTTCTATGATGAATCAGTGAGTTTCGGTGAAAACTCACTGATGGACCTAGGATACTTGGATTTCACCATACTTGATATCTCTATTTAGAATTTACTTAGAAGATGTTATTTATGATGTGCAAACTTAGTACCAATAATTTTTAGTTATGTTTTCTAACTGTATCAGTTGACACACAAAGATGTATAAATATGATTACATCTTAGACACAGTTACGAGAAACCTCTTTTTCAACATGATTTCAAAAATATACAGAGATAATTTTTTATATTTAATTAATATAAATTAATATATTAAATAATATTTAATATATATATTAATATAAAAAGGCCTCTGGGCCTGAAATCTTTTGATTTCAGGCCAGCGTTGGGCCTGAAATTAGATGATTTAGGCCTGACGTGGACTCAAATTTCTTTTATATTTAAAAATATATTAATATATAAAAAAACTTATCAAAACACGTAATTTCAGATTAAAACACAAGGTCTGAAGTCACGCTAGATGTGTTTAGGCCCTCCTTGGGCCTGAAGTCAAACGCAGGGCCCGAAATAAATATATTAATAAATATTAAATAAATAATATTTAGTAAATATATTAATATATAATAAAACCTATCAAAACACGTAATTTCATATTCAAACGCAGGGCCCGAAATAAATATATTAATAAATATTAAATAAATAATATTTAGTAAATATATTAATATATAATAAAACCTATCAAAACACGTAATTTCATATTCAAACGCAGGGCCCGAAATTACGGTAGGAGGGCCTGAAGTCAGATGACTTCATGCCCATGGGCACTGAAATTATTTATTTTAAAAATATATTTTTATTTTAATTATTATTTATTAAATTAATTATTTATAGGGTCTGAAGTTATTTGACTTCAGGCCCTCTTAGGATGACTTCAGGCTCTTTGTTTGAATATGAAATCACGTGTTTTGATAGGTTTTTTATATATTAAATTAAATTTATTAAATTTTATTTATTATATTAATTTAGATTAATCAAATATAAAAAATTATCCCTTTATATTTTTGAAATCATGTTGAAAGAGAGGTTTCTTTTAACTGTGCCCAAGATGCAGTCATATCAATACATCGTTGTATGCCAACTGCTACGGTTAGAGAACATAACTGAAAATTATTAATACTAAGTTTGCACATCAGAAATAACATCTCCTAAGTAAATTCTAAATAGAGATATCAAGTATGAAGAAATCCAAGTATCCTAGGTCCATCAGTGAGTTTTCACCGAAACCCACTAATTCATCCTAGAAAACTCCTATTGCAACATAATTCATAATCATTAGAAGTTTGGACACCAAAAATACTATCTCGTAGCTCAACTCTAACTATTGATATTAGATTTTGAGAAATCCAAATATTCTAGGTCTATCAGTGGGTTTTGGTGAAAACTCACTGATAGACCTAAAAATCTCCTATTCCAACATAATTTATAATCATTAGAAGTTTGGACACCAAAAATACCATCTCCTAGCTCAACTCTAACTATTGATATTGAATTTTGAAAAATCCAAATATCATAGGTCCATCAGTGGGTTTTGATGAAAACCCACTGATAGACCTAAAAATCTCTTATTGCAACATAATTTATAATCATTAGAAGTTTGGACACCAAAAATACAATCTGCTAGCTCAACTCTAACTAGAACTATTGGATTTTGAGAAATCCAAATATCCTAGGTCCATCAGTGGGTTTTGATAAAAACCAACTGATAGACCTAAAAATCTCATATTGCAACATAATTTATAATCATTAGAAGTTTGGATACCAAAAATACCATCTTCTAGCTCAACTCTAACTAGAACTATTGATATTTTATTTAATTTACTTACATTTATCCAAGATTGTGTTCAGGCCCATGTGTTCAGGCCCTCCTAATGTGACTTTAGACCATGCATTTTAATCTGAAATTACGTGTTTTGATAGGTTTTTTTATATATTACTATATTTTTAAAATAGAAAAAAAATTTGAGTCCACGTTGGGCCTGAATCATCTAATTTCAGGCCTAACGTGGGCCTGAAATCAAAACTTCTAATGAATTGGTATACAAATGTATTCTGACCCTCCTTGGGCCTGAATACATTTGTATTCGGGCCCAAGGAGGGCTTGAATACATCTGTATTCAGGTCCTCCTAGCGCGATTTTAGACCCTGCGTTTGAATATGAAATTACATGTTTTGATAGGTTTTTTTATATATTAATATATTTATTAAATATTATTTAATATATTAATTTATATTAATCAAATATAAAAAATCGTCTCTTTATATTTTTGCAATCACGTTGGAAGAGATATTTTTTAACTGAAATATTTTTTATTTCTTTACCTTACTTTTTTTAGTCGATTTCATAATATATTATTTTAAAATGAAAAGTCAGAAAAAAAAACTTGTTCAATTGTCTCGGAATTCATTACTGAGAAAGAGAAAGAGAATGACATGCAATATTTGGCAGGAAGGGTATAAGAGGAAGTTTACTAAAATAGGTGCTCCCTTTGGTAATAATGAAACCATGGTACGCCTTTTGGTAAATACCAATTCTTGAGTACACCCTTTGGTAAAAAACCGTAGTGTATATTATATCACAAGCATTGTAGTTATGAACAAAGTCATGGGAAGATTTTCTCTCTTACAGGTGGGCCCATAGGAGATACAAATTCAAGACCCAGATTGCACTCAACAAAGTTAACTTATGTGCGAACATGACCTGCATGTGTTGAATGCTGAATCGGTTAGGGTAAAATTTGTCCAAGTAGAACAACCAACATTTTGCCATGTAGATAATTAATTTTGCTTGTTACTGATGTGTAACGAATGAATTAATCACTGATTAATTGTGAATCTGTAATTGGCTGAGTGACAATGGTTGACCATTAGTGGTTGACGGTTTACATTTTGTTCTCGATGAGTAAAGACAATAAATGACCATTAATCAACTTGTTGTTACGCCTCTATGCTCTTATATATGGAAGCTATGATAGAAGAAGACAGAATACAAAAACAATAGCTAAGAAATTCTTCCACCTTCGTCCTCAAAATTTTTCTCTGTCGTGCATTTCACTCAGCAGAATTTTCGTGATAGCAATTATGTATACTCTATTCGCTATGAACAACCAATGTTTGGTTGTTGACATGGTATTTCTATTATATTTTGGGAAACAGACGTTTATTATAACCTCTAAATATTGCTGAGAACACTTGTCAGCTTGGCCAAGTGTTTCATCAACTCAGCCTTGGACAGTTCAACTCAATCTTAGCAGCTCAGCTCGACCTCAGGCATCTCAGCTTGGTCTTGGGTAGTTCAGCTCGGCCTAAGAGTCTAAGACAGCTCTGCTCGGCCTCAAACAACTCAACTTAGACTCGGATAGCTCTACTCGGCCTTAGCTCAGTTCGGACTCAGATAGCTCAACTCCATCTCGAACCGGCTCAGCTTAGCCAAGTCTTCCAAGTAACCTAGCTTTTCAAACGACTCTTCTTTCTTATTTAACAATTCCAGATTATCAACTTACATCATCTCAATAGATTTAAAATTGATTTTTGAATATATTTAAATTCAATAACTATTTTTTAAATCTCCTATGAGTAATTTTCATTGTGAAAGGTCCAATCGTTCTTGATGGTCTACCTAATCGATCCCCACACTCTTAATTTTCTCTGCTTCTAACACTGACTCCAGCACATTTTAATGGCGTTGTTCAGGCTCGGAAGGGGCATTCACTGCTCGTTGCAATTGCATCTTCCAGGAGTCTGTTTCTACTCCGCAGCAGGCGATCAAAGTTCACAGAGAAAACGCAGTGCAACTAAATTACTTGGACAAATTAGTACTGCATTTCGGTAATAATCTCAGTGCATGGGAACTACAGATCTTGCTTTTATGGCCTCGAAAACTGCTTTCGACTTCTCGAAGTGCATCATTAAAAAAAATAAGAGACTTCCAATGTTCTCAAAGAGTTGGAATCAGATGAGTGGGTGCTTTGTTGTCAAGGGACGACACAAAAAAGCTAGATTTCAGATCTTGCCTCCTCTCACCTAATCAAGATGATAATTGTCCGACAAGTTGGCATCTTTTGTCTGCACTTTGTAGACACAAGACAGGTGCTGCAATTTCAAAATGTGGAAGGCAGTGGAAAACAAATATTAAACTCTCGGCGATTAATCCTAGTTCTTGTTCTATTTTGTCATGGAGAAATGAAATTTCTGTACTGGATTATGATATTCCCATATTTTCCTAAAGCAAGTGGAATTCATTGATTCAAGAAAGGAAATATTATAACATTCTGATAAAATGCATTACTTGTAATACACATGACACAAAGTAGAAAAACAATGAACAAGCTATGAAATATATAGAACAAAGGAACTCATATAAGGAACATGACAATGGTATCAGCATAGTGAATCAATAAACGTGGCGAACTAATTTTGTACTGTATCTATGACAACAACTCGATCATTTAATACTGACACTGACTGACCAAGGTCCAACACCATGAACAGGAAATGAACTATCAGATGCATCCAATGAATTGTAGGTTACTGAAAACCATCAATTCCACCAAAGTTGAAGGAGTCTATGTTCATAGAGAAAAAGCCATAATCATCTTCAGCACTTCCCAAGTCTGAAACATTAGTAACTCCAATTGCATTGTCAGAGAAGAGATCATTTGCATCCTCCATTTTGGTAGTTCCGTCGTAGCTATGCCCTTGATCTGAGGTTCCCTGACCTTTAATTTCATCCATGGGCAGTGCTGGTGTGTGACCCTGGAATAGTGCAATGTGCCCAAACAACTTGTCTTTCCTCGAGAATGTAGTACCACAAGAACAAAGCCATTTGTCGCGACCACAGTGTTTCTCATGAGTTTTCAAATCTGCCGTCACTGAAAACTTTTTGTTGTTGCACTTCCTGCAGATGTAGCTCTTGTCGCAATGGCTTCTCTTGTAGTGGTTCTTCACACACAGAATTGTCTTAAGAGGCAGGAAATTCTTGTGCTCTCGGTTTCTCTTGCAACCAACAAAAGGACATGAATATCTCTTTAGAAGCACCGGTTCAGAGCTTGCTTCTTTCAGTGGTTTGGAGAGGGCAGATGGACTCTTGTACTCATCTCCATGGCCTCTCATATGCATCCTTAGGTTAGCATCTCTTTTGAACCCCTTCCCGCAGATTGTGCAGAAGTGTGTGTGTGGTGCTAATATCTCCTCCTTTTCTAGTTGCAAAACCTCATATGATCCAGGAGGAAGGTTTTCTCCACTTACCCCATCTCCACTATCCTTCACATCATTGTCATCTGCGGGCATTGATTTGATTCCCTTATCGTCCCAATCACCCAGACCTTTGATAAGCTCTTCATATTCAGAAAGCTCAGTTCCCTCTGAAATAAGGTCAAACTTTTGTTGCGAAGTGCCAACAAGTCCCAAGTCAGAGGCAGAATCTGGAATACTGCCGATTTGTCCAACAGAGCTGACACCATTTGCAAGAACATTTTTCATCGAGGGCAGAAGGGTTCCTGCTGTAGAGATCAACTGAATTATGATAGAAGTTACATCTGTGTTTATGAGCTGCTGCTGTGCAGCAAATTCATGCGATTGGGTTGAGATCGTGCCTTCGTTGATAAGGGTGGAACGAACTATGTCCCGAATCTGATGGATTTTCTGCTCTAGGAAATCCAGGTTGTTAAGCATAGTTCTTGGATCCAAATTCAATTTGAATTGTGGAGTCTGGTAAGACTGATCGGATGAGTTGTCTAAGATTGATGAGAACTTGATCAAGGACTGTTCACTTCTAGCATCAAAGCATATATCTATGGAGTTGGACTCATTGACTTGGTGGTTCTGATTAGGATTTCTCGATTGATCTCCCACCGAAGAGGAAGCTTCAAAAATTGGCATCTGTTTAGAATCCATAAAGCCGTTTTACAACGTTCTGCCACTTTGAAAACCAAGAGTAAGCTGAAGCTATGCATGAAATGAGGGGAAAAAAATGATTACATATTAGCAATAGAAATCATGTTTAGGAACGAGGCCACTGAGCGAATGATAAAGTTACCAAAGTTTCAAGAAACGTAAAGTCAATGGGGACGAAGGTCTAATTGTTCAAGCAAGATCAGAATAAACATTAAAACGCTCTACTCCGATCTAACTTGTACCAAGATTGCAGGGCCAAGAACATGAAACCACACCCTCTTATGAACAAACAAAACAATAACCAGAACAAAACCACGTAGATTTTGTCAAAAAGCTTCGACCGTTCCTCGTGGATTCTGAAAGATTCAATCTCAACAACTTCTCCAACTGCCACGAAAGAATCAAAAAGAGAGAAGCGGACTCACATAAGCAGATCCCTACGAGCTGAAGCAACAAAATGGAGAAGAGACTCCTCGCCTCCGCGGGCAGCAGCTACCAACCGATAGCTCCTCCGATTGCAAGATCAAAGTCAACGCACCGGCCCTCCTCTTCGCATCCGCATTCGGCTCGGCCGCCGCCCCTCCCTCAGCGTCGACGAACCCACGTACAGAATTGACTACTACTTTGTCGTCTTCCACTCTTTCTTCGTCGTGCAAACTAGCAATAAAATAGGGTTGTTAGAAAACCGCAACGTAACGTGTTCCGCACGAACTCTATACGTAAACTGTTCCAGCGCTTCTTAATAATAACGCACGACGACGTAATACACAGCGCTGAAGCAAAGGCGAAGGAGAAACCGATAAAGAAGAGAAGACAAAGAAAGAAAAAGGATCGGAGGGAGAAGAACGCCTGCTCGAAATTTATTGGTAAATTTGAAATTGCAAATTATACAACTTCAGATTCATTTCTTTGGTTGGTTAATCTGGTGGAAGAAGGGAACCAAATGGAAAAGGCCAAAAAGATAATCTAAACATTCTGTGTGACACCGGTAGCAGCGTGAGGCCGCTGCAGCTCCACGTCGTCGGAGAACCTCAGCAAGTGCCCAGCCACGTCGTACTTCTCGCCGTCGCCCCAGAGCGCGTAGGCCTCCTCGCCGTGCACCTCGTCGTCGCCGATCTGCATCTGCTCGTGGACATGCGCAGCGGCATGACGAGGAGAATGAGGAGGCAGATGAGGGTGGTGACGACGGCGTTCCAGGCGACGATGAAGGCGGCGCCGGCAAGCTGCTTGAGGAGCTGGACCCCGCCGACGCCGCCGTAGACGCCCGCCGCGGGAGTTGGTGACGGGGAGGAAGAGATTGCAGAGGACGGGCTCGGCGAAGAGGCCGGTGGCGGCGCCTCCGAGGAGGCCGGCGACGGCGTGGGTGTGGAAGACGCGAGGTGTCGTCGATGTTGCTGAGGAAGGACAACCGGCGGTGCAGCACCATCATGGTGAACCNTCCTTGTGGAAGAAGATGCAACGGAAAGAAGAAGAAGGATCTTCCAAGGGGCTTAGAGTTGACTGTGCCATAAAATTTCTTGTCAATAGGGAACAAGAAACTAGGTCAAGATGATCCTAAACCTTGGGGACCTCCCTTTATATAGGAATTGAATCTGTTATCAACTCATAGATAATAACATATTTGGATAAAGTGTTCTATACATTGAACCCGCATCCAATAATCCGAATCTGATAAACATAAGTTAGATCACTTTAAAAGCTTTAGATTATATTTGCATGTACAACTTACAAATAAGCTCACCTAACATGGATAATAATATCCAACATCTTAGTCTCGGCATCCATCTCAATCACGGGAGTTATCTCAGTCTCAGTAACCATCTTGGGATCCATCTCAGTCTTAGCATTCATCTCAATCTCGAGAGCCATCTCAGTCTCAGTAGTCATCTCGGGATCCATCTCAATCTCGACATATGTTGCAATCATGGAATCTGTCTCGGCCTCAGGCATTGCCTTAGTCTGCATTGTTGTCCCTGGGTGTGGTTGTACGCCACTCCATAGAAAGGTCACCCCGCGCTAACGTTACCTCCCCTATCCTTGAAGAGAATTCACACTCGCTTAAACTTGCTAACAAGCATTGTGAATATTCTCAGACGCATGACATCTTAAGAATGGTCTAGCCATTACGAGGTTGTCAGAGTTAGTTCCCTGGATGCCCTCCTAATCAACACGTGGGGCCAAACAAGGGGGCCAACCAATAGCTATCGGATCTAACCTTCTTTTTGGGCATCCATAATAATGATATTCCCTGCTAACGTGAAAATTTGAAGGAGGGGGATATAAGTGCTCAAAGGAAGAGGAAGGAGAAGGGTTCATTTCTTTGGCTCCTCACTAAACTCCATATTTTGTTTTCTTCTATCTTCTCCGAGCAAAACCCTAACTTGAACGTTGAGGTGATCGTAGAACCTTATCCTATGGCCAGTCTAACTCTCTTCTAGAAGCGTGGTGTAGGTCCATCTACCACCCCTCTCTCCTAGCAGACAATTCTCGGAGTACACTCATGTCAATAGACTCGTTGACTGATGACTTGACCATCAGCAACATTTTGACTGAAACAATAGGTAAAAAAAAGTTTAAAAATTTTCAGATTCTATCAAAAAGTAACAGGCTGCATTCCAACTTGCAATCCAAAACAAGATCCAATAGCTAAGTTTACTGGTTTAGAAGGTTCAAATTCATCTCAGGCCACGAACTTGCTAATTCAGCAGGAATAGAGACTAGAACCCACTGAGCAAAGCTAGCAATACAAAAATATACAAAGTTTCATAATAAAACGAGATCCTAGCAAACTGGTAATCTTAAGTAACAAATGTTGCAGGTCCTTTGGATTCCTCCAATTTACTTGAACTTTGGTCTCTTAGATGGCAACATTCTTTTTGGGGCACTTCTTTCCGGAATGTGAGACTTCCCGAGAACATTCACCTTTCTCCTCCGCTTCTCCTCTTCGCTGTCTGACTCGTCGCCCTTGTCTCTGTCGGCATTGCTCGCCTCCCTCTCTAACTCCTCCCATGTCTTTCCTTTCTCCTCCTCGGAGTCCTCACTGGATTCCTCCTCCGAGTCATCATCGGATTCCACCAATGACTCACTGGCACTGTCTTCATCTTCTGAAACGGACTCTGGCTCAACATCAGATGGCTCGTACCCTTTGTCTGATTCCTCAGTGTTGTCAGAATCCGACTCACTGGCGGCATCCATGTTCAAGAACTCCCACCCGCCATCCTCAATAAACTTCTCAGGGTCCTCAGTAATAGTTTTCAGAATTGGGCGCCAATTCAGATTCAGCCTACTCTCATAATACTTCAAATCAGTCATGTCGAGCCACTCCTTGATTCCATCGAGAGATGAAGATGGAATCGAATCTATGCGCAACACGTCCCTTTTGAAATCCTTGAACACGATGGCCATGTCAACATTCTTCTGCCCAAACCCAATCCTCTCGAGATTAACAATCTCAACCTCGCTCAAGGAAACCACCAAGAAGGGTGTCTCAATGAGTTCAACCAAACAACTCGAGGTGGGAACAATGAAAGCTGACGACTTGTGAGGAACTCCATAGAATCCAAGCTCCCTCAATGGCATATCAAACTCCAAATCCAAACCTTTAAACTGTGGCTGTGCCCAGATGTCATGTACCTTGTTCACAAAGCTCTGAAAATCCATATTTATCTTATTCTTTCTATCCCTCTCTCTTTGCTCTTCCTCAATCTCATCGGGATCGACAGCCGATCTTCTCCCACCACCTAAAGTTTGCACGACATCCATAACCTCAACATAGAACTGAATATCTTTGGTCTTCTTGTTGCCTACCATGATATGATTGTGAAGGTGGAAATGTAACAGAGTAATCATCTCCTTTTCTGCAGGCTGGAAGAAGGCATGCTTTATGTTTGCAAACATTACATCAACTCGCTCATCAGGTTTCGATGTAGCATAGCGGAAGCCATTAACATGAGCCTCCAAACTGCCAGTGAGCTTTCTTCCACGGCCAATGAATGCAGGACGTATCCACAAGTCTGGTAACTTGATCGGCTTCATACGATTACCAGTGAGCTGCAGCCTCTCCTGGGTAACCAAAGTGGCCCTTTCAGCTCTCTCTGACTCCCTTGATGTAACTTGCCTTCGGAGGGTCTTGATTTGTTGAACCACTTCACTTATATGCCTGGAATCCTTGGACCTAAAAGTGATCTCTTTTAAGTAGATCGAGCCTTGAAACTTGAGTGTGTTGGCATCATGGGGGTTGAATGGTGTACCAGGCACATAAAATATAACACGGATGGTGCAAATTCCATGATCCTGATGGGAGGTCACGCTCTTTACAGTAGAAACATGGAAGGGTACCATGCTTCCATAGATTGGTAAGAGCACAGCTTCGTTCTTCTGATCCACTTGTATGGCGAGTTGTTTAGCAAAGGGTATATCATTAACATTTTTGTAAGCAATCAGCTCACTGGATGCTTTGGCAGGGCCTCGGCCTTCTCCAGCAGCAGATACACTGCCAGCAAGCCTCTTGGCAATCTCCTCATTCTTTTGTCGAGCAAGTTCAGCCTGATGCTGTCTCCTCAACTCTTCTTTCGACATCTCCTGGTTGTCTGATCTCAGTGTTGCTTTGGAGGAGAGTGCCCCTGTGCCATTCAAATCAGATCTTACTCTAAGAGGCTCTTCATCCTCTTCCTCACTGAAAGAGTAAGCAACATCCTTAACTTCTTTGGAGCAGCCTGCAGTCAAGACCTCAGGAGGTTTCTTGCCCACTATGACAGTATCAGCCAGCAACAAAGAGTACTTTTCAGTTTTCGGATTCTTAGTGTGTGCCTGAAGATTCTGGAAACCAAGTGAGACATTGAAAACCATCCCTGATTTCAATACCCGGTCATTTTTTGAATTTAGACTCAGACCAGACTCACGGAACTCAAGACCTATCCCTGTTCCAGCAGACTTGGTGAGGTTGGGAAGAAGACCTGGTGCTTCCTTCTGAATGACAGAAAGAGCAGCTTGATATGCAGCTCCAACAATGTTTCCAGGCTTTAAAGCTCCTATTGCAGCATCATGAGCTTTAAGAAGCACCTCATAGGCCTTCCTCTGAGTCTCAGTTGCATCAATCAAAAATGTTCTGGCAATATTCGAGCAGTAGCTGTTATACCGTGAGCCAATTGCGCAAATGATCACACTAGTTGAATTGTAGTATAGATCATCGTCATTGCTGGCTGCATTGGGTCGGAGATCAAACTGTCCTCCACTTTGGAAGATGGGAGGATAGCATATATCCACATCTTCTGCCTTCAAGTCAATCTTCACTCTTGTAGGATTAAGTATTGCCTTTTCTGCATCATCCATCAATGAAGAATGAGAAACTTTCTTTTCCTCATCAATTGATTGCTCAAGCTTTGGAATCACAAAAATTTTCATCACTGATGAGGTTAAATGTGCAGCTTCCTTGATGCAGAATAGCTCCGTGTCATCTTTGATGGAAAACAATTCAGAGAAACCATTTGTAACATCAGTAAGTTGTAAGTTTGAGTTGCCAAGCTTCTCAGACCAAGTTTCCAGAAGCCTCCCTTCAGGTGCTTCCTTTGAGATGTATCCGACAACGGGAGACTCTGATTTTGCTTGTGTGTGAATAGAACCTATGATCTCCTCCATCAGGGATGTCCCATCATTATCCTTTGCCTTAACATGTATAGTGAGATCAACTCCAACAGCCTCACGGGCAGATTTTATTGTGGTTTCAAGCAGTTTAGCCTTCTTCTGACTACATAAGAAATGAATCTGCTTGTTCATGAAAACCATGATGGTCTCCGGAAACTCATAACCAAGTAACCAGATATTCAAAGCTGATGACTTGAGGTACCGAAGATCTTCTGAAGTAGGAGGTGTAGCAATTGCAATAGCATCTGTAAAACCCCATAGATCAGATTTATGGTCAGTCCAACAAGTGTAAAATCCCTTGAGGCATTTCCTGAAGTTATCAAGATTGATTGTATAGGCACTAGCAGCTGAGGCTGGTGGTTTTGCAACTCCATTTTGATGATTCACCATCAGAAGTCATCAAATGGAATTCACAAGGGCGACGATGACAAGAGTGCAAGCAATCTAAAAAGGAATAATAAAAAAATAAGGTAAACATCTGAAATTCGAGAAGTAATTAACAATCATATATATGGTACAAAATTAGCCGATCCCATTCGGTGGGATAAAACTTGGTTGTTGTTGTATATAATGTACAAAATTAACTAGGACAAACAAACTTATTAAGCAAATAGAAAAGCAACAAAAAAAATGTTTACCCCAACATGATTTCATAGCAAGGATCTAAATAATACAAGGAATAGAACAAAATGTAAAATATTTCATTTTAAACCATGAAAAAAAAATTAAAATAATCCAGCCATGAATAACCTATTTTGAAGTCTTTGTTGTATAGGAAGGTATGAAAATTAGAACAAACACAAATTAATAAAAAATAGAATAATGAAATTAAGATAACAAGAAAGAATTGCTAGTTAGCGAACAGATATGCTAATCCTAATGCTCTTGCACAACAATTAGATATCAAGTCAGTATCAACTGTTGGGCCCTCTCTTTTCTCTGTGTTGCTCAAATTTACAGACTGTAACTTGCTAATGCGTCTAGTATGTTACTGTCTTCTACATAATTTTCAAAAGCTACCACTTGAGCGTTCCAAGTGGTTACGTGATGGATTTTAAATGACACAGCATATTGATTTCATATGACCGCATATCATAAGCAGACTATGTTTGTTGTTAAAAAAACCTTTGTTCAGTCATTAAACTACTTAAACTTAAAACAAAATTGACTTAAAAGCTTAAACTACCATATTTAGTAGCTTTTAACCGGCAAGTGTTGATCATTTTCTAAGTGATAAATATTTAGAGATCAATATAAATATTTTTAATATTTCAATATTGAGTGCTTTCGCGTTATGCATTGGTTCAACTGCATAGTTTTTGAAAACTTAGTCTTCTACTCTCCGATCCTATGTATTCATTGACTCTGAAGCATTGACGGAAATGAAATCATATATACTCTTTTCATTCTCTGAAGCATGGAAGGAAATGAAATCTTGTACCCTCATTTCACTATTTGAAGTATTAAAGGAAATAAAATCCTATGTAGTCCTGTGTAAGTTTTTACACGTCCATACTGATAATACCAAACAAACAAACGTGACTACTGAAAGTTAACAATCTGTGTTAATTAACTTAGCAATCAGCTAACTTGTATAGATGGAACAGAGTATAGCAAAAATGACTTCAAGCAATCTAAGGGAGCGTTCAAATCCGGAATCCATACATCAAAACGCTCTAGGGTTCGCAAGAAATATTTCTAAAAAATAGATATAAATAAAATAAAATTCTCAAAGAACCAAAACGTAATCGGAAAAAAAATCAAATATTAAAGAAAATAGCCACTGAAAAGACGAGAATCGACCGTCAAAAACATCCCGAGAGCTGTTAAAAGGACTGAAATCGAATGAACAAACCACTTTTTTTTTTCCGCTTGAGACGCAGGAAATTTTCGGAGAAAAATAGGAAGGGGAAGAAGTGATTACATCGTCGAAGCGCGACGCTTTAGCCAGCGAGGATCGAAGCTCCAAAACTAGTTCCAAATCAGCTAGAAGAAGTATTCTTCATTCGTTCGGCGAAAGGGCCTGCCTCTTTATATCGGCCTAACAATACGTAGGGTTTAATTGTTTATCTCAGCAAACATGACCGTTTGCCCGATGCCCGTAGGATCGGGCCATCGGCTCTCTCTGACCATTTTTTCCCCAATCTACAAGACCATTAGATTCCGTCATGGATTGGTCCCTCTTATTGGCTAACAAAATTTTTTTAAATCTCGAAAAATCAATCTAGTTTCACGGAAGTTTCTCATCAACCGTCAGAATAAATCGGAAAGCGCTCACGGTAGGCGATCTAGAAGCTTAGCGTCTCAGGGTTCATGTCTCATTTGTAATATGCGCAGAGTGATCCATTTAGAGCCGTGATGGATTGATAAACGGTTAATTTAATCCATTAAATTATTTGACAGATGAATTATAAATTGATGGTTCTATGCATCCGTAAGATTATCTCATAACTATAATACAACGGAGGGAAAGGACGACTAATATCATCTTAATTATTCATGATCATCTCAACTATTCATGATTTGATCGTAATTATGGTATATTTTACAAAAATAAAATTTACTTTAAATGAGATGTAAATCTTAGGACGTTGGGCTTCTGGACTATTTGTCGCGAGTACTTCCTGATTTACCTTGACGGCCTGTGAGAAATTTCCGTGAGACCGGAGTAGTCGTCCGATATTGAAAAAACCTCGTTAATTATTTTTTTATGCACCCATAAGATTAGTTTTCACGAGATGAATTAACAGTTCACGTGTGATATTATTATCTTAAAATTTATGAGTTAAAATCTGGCAAAGTCAGTATGTCTGTCCTTCCCATATATTAGCCACAATATCTGAGTCAGTAACCCCGTGATTTATCTCCTTCATGTTGATCCTGAGAGGGATTGACGGGACGCTAGGACGAGTGAACCGTAATCGTCTTATGCCACCTATGTACCAAAAAGAGTAATAAGACTGTCTCTGAGATTATAGTGAGCGAAAGGGTGATTAGTTATCACTCAGACATTTACGATTCAATCTTCAATTACGATGTATTTTGTAAAAAAAATTTATATAAATGGAATACATAATTATGAGATACTAGAATTTTTAAACGGATCGATCGTCACAAATTCAACTATTATCTAATATATCACGTATACATCAATAAGACTAGTTGAAGCCGAAGTAGGGTTAGATCGAACTTCCAATATGAACGGAGAGATGTGCTTGGTTAATTCATGCTATTTTATTTTACCCAGTGTTCACGATGTAAAATGAGATGAAGTTGTGGCAAGTAACATGGTAGGATATTTTCTTAGTTTTTATCTGACGGTTGAATTTTTCTTAATAAATGATTAATTTAAAAATACTAAATTATTAAATTATTTATTATGAATATTTTTTGATTTATTCGATAGTTAATTTTTTTTAATAAATGATTAATTTAAAAATACTAAATTATTAAATTATTTATTATGAATATTTTTGATTTATCCGATGATCAGCATGAATTAGGCATATGATGTCAATTTTACAAAAGTAATAGGCAAATTGATGAATAAAAAATTCAAAACGATCTAATCAAATTTACAAAGACCGGTAAAGATTTAAAATCATCGATGAAATCAACTCTTGACTAATTTTATTTTAATAGTAATTTTAAATATTTAATATTCAAAATTAATATTTAAATATTTAATATCAACCGGTGTTCTGATCTGCTGCGGACCGCATACGCGACCACAAGGCCAGATCAATCAGGGCCTTGCCTGATCGGTCACCCAGACCGATCAGGCAAGGCCCTGATCGGTTTGGCAGTCTGGTCCGCACGGGAAGTCCGCACATTACGGTCCGCACCTAATCAAAATCGTGTATATATATATATATATATATATATATATATATATATATATATATTATGCTAAAGACTTTACCGCGTAAACTCGTACACACCTAATGTATTTAATTTTTTCTTTTATTTTTTTGCTTGCGATTACCCCTAGGATTTAATCTTCCCATTTAGGTTATAGTATTAAACACAAAAAAAAATTTCAAACTAAAAAAATAGTTAAGATTTACATGAAATTTATGCAATAAAATCCTTAACATAGCAAAACTCATATATATATATATATATATATATATATATATATATATATATATATATATATATATGGAAATTTATTTTATTTATTCAAAATATTCAAAATACATTTTTTAAAAGAAATTAAAGGGTAATTAAATATTATGTAAACTAATTTTGAAAGACTTTCCAATTCAAATTTATATAATAGGCATTTTTAAAATTGAAAATAAAACTAAAAAAAATTATACATTTAATATAACATAAGTCCACTATTTTAACGATAACCGCACTATTCACATTTGTATAAAAATATCAATATCATATTAAAATAATATACATAAATATATATAGTACTTTCTTAGAATTTTAAAATTTTCCTCTTAAAAAGAACGGTAAATTACATAAAACTCCCTAATGACCACTTGATCTTTACATGCACTCCCCATTTAAATTTTTCTTTGTATTTACTCCCTGATGGATTGAGTATAAAAGAGTGAAAATTGAGTATACATCAGTAAAAATTGAGTATAAAAGAGTGAAACTTAAGTATAAAAGAGTGAAAATTGAGTACACGGGTTATTGATGTGGTGGATGCAACCTTACATACTCAATTTTCTAACTTTTATACTCAACTTTCTTCAAATAATACTCACCAAACTGTCTTGTCAATCCCATCAGGGACTGCATGCAAAGAAAAAATTGTATGGGGATTACATGCAAAGTTGAAATAGCATGTGGAGAGTTTATAAAAATTTACCCTAAAAAGAACAGAATTTCAAAATGAAGCAAAGATGGAATAATTTTTCTACCAACATTAATAATGTTATACAAATTAAAATTTCCAGCTTTTCTAAAAAACAATCAAGAAAGTCCATCAGTTAAATTAGAAATGCAAACAAGATGACAAAAAGTAGAAGCAAAAAATTACACACAAAACAATGATTTTCTGTCTCAACGAGAATATTTGTTTTACAGAATCATCGTAACATTAACCAAAAGATCCAAAATCTATTGGTATTTCATGAAGTAAATACACAAACTTAGCAGATTATATGAACAATCTCTTCAAGCATACAATTGCTTCACACACAAATCTATTTGGTATTTGATATGTTGTTGTTGTTGTGACAAACATTCTCTTTTTCATGTCAAACCTTCAACTAGAAACTAGGGGTAAAATAAACAATTTGAAATGGAATTCTGTTGTTAATTTCGGACTAATACCTTCGATTATGCGGGCAACACAAGAAATGAATGCAATGAATAAGCATCTGTTCCCAACTCAAGGAACTGACAATGGAGCTGTAAAAAGAGTTGCCATCCGTTACCATGATATGCACAGGAAATAGGTCTACATAATTTTAGAGAAATAAGATCTAACATACTTATCCTCCGCATCGCTCGGATCACTGTAAACAAAAGGATGAGAATTAGAGAAAAGATACATTTAATTGAGCATAATATGATTAGAACCACAAATATAACTATGTAACTAATTTTGTTGGGTAATCATCCCAACTTATATTTATATCCACCAATTATTAGATATGATAGTCGTCACAATCCTCGATGAGGCTCAGTTTATTGAATGTTTGAAATAGCTTATATTTGCTACCCAAGTTTATCCAATAAGAGAAAATCAAGTCGTTTTTATGATGGACAGATGGGGTCCTCATCGCTTTCAGAAATATGCATTTATTTCGAATAGGAATAGCCATACAAATACAGTTTGTGAAAATACACTATTCTCCAAAACGCAATCACATAATAGAAACATGAAGGATAGCACTAATTGGAACTTGGAAATATGAACAAAAAAATCAAGAGAGTATCGATGTCAAAAGTAGTACTAAAGAAAGAAACTAAAGGAGAGGTTTAGTAGATGTTAGAAGCAGCACCTGAAAAGAAAGTTTCGCTTATAGCCGTGTTTCAAAATTAAAGGCTTCTACAAAAATCAATTGTCTGGCCCTAGTGTAATGCAGTTTACCTAAACAAGAAGTCTAGAATCCTACCTAAAATGGACATTAGAGATATCAAATCAGTGAACAAAATTATTATCTTAAGATATAATACTCATTAACTAAGCTTGATTCAACTGTACATGGAAATAGTGACAAGACTCGAGAGGTTTCAAAATAGTTTTCAACCTCTAATTGATACACTCCCATTGAAAACATGTTGCTATTTGTAGTTAGGTGACAATATCCTATGTAGATAGCGAGATCTTTCACAATCATTGGTGCAATTAGGGTGCCGACTTTAACCTGTAATTTGTCTAAATTTGCTATTCTAGTATAAGGGGCAAAACTTATAGATGATTTCACTTGTTATCATACAGTGCAATCTGAATCTATTACTAGTGCCAAATAACCCAAGTAAATGATTGGGCGAAAGCACAAAGAGAGTTTTCTTTGATACTCACTCGAGTGATTAAATAAACAAACATGATAATGGGATGAAATTAACACCAGCTCATGATGAATAGCTAAATTGAATTGCCCAATACTGAAATGAAGAACAAATTCAACTAAATTTCTCTTCACAAAAACAGCAACTAATCATTTAACCTTAACGTAATTGATGATAACAGAACAAGCAGCAGCATCTGATGCCACAGAATTTGATCGACAATTTTTGTGAATCAAAATATCAACAACTGACCTTGGCTCGAATTCGAGCACCTCTACAAGGTTGTTGCCGCTGCGATCATTCCACTGAACTTTTCTCCTCGATCCCTGCTCCCCATTGGCCGAGATGCTTACATTCATAGCCGGCACCAGCAGCATGGTCGTCTCCCCCTCCTGCTTCCTCGAATAAGAAATATTCTCTTCCGTGGAACAGTTGCGGTCCAACTCCATCCGTATTCTCCCAACGACGAGTTTTCTAACTCAATCGATCAAGCGGCGTAACAATTATCCCAATATTCCAAAAGAAATAGGCGATTTCGCCCCAAACAAACATCTTCCTCCGATCCTGAAACCCTAGACGAAGCAAAATCAGAAACCACGATTTCTGTGCAAAAAGCCAGATTTTTTTTTAAAACCAAAATTGGCAACAATTTCATCTCAAACCATCTAAAACTCGATCGGCCAACGAACCAGCAGAACAACCCACAGACAAGTTAAAATTACAAGTCAAAGATCCAAACTTTAAGAATGCGGAACGGGTTAAAACTTACAAAACGATAGAAGAAATTGAGGCTGGAAATAGAACCAGAAGAGACAATAATCCGGGACCGAAGGATGCCAAACCCGAGGCTTCGATCACCGCCGTGGAAATTGTTCAGCGGAGGACCGCGGGTGATGGGGAAGGATAGAGAGAGAGAGAGAGAGAGAGAGAGAGAGGAGAAGGAGGAGGAGAGAGAGAGAGGCGGGAAGTGGACTTCCAGCTCGATGGTTGCCTTTTAATGCTTGGTGCGATTCGCTATCGTGCGCCGAAGAAAGCGGCCCACTCCTGCTCCCTGGCGATGTAGCAGACGTTACAAGTTCCGAGCGACGCTACGATGAGGAATTAGAATCGTGCGTTTTAATCGTTCGTAGTCGGGTGAAAACCGTTACGTTATATGCTGATATATAAATATATAATGGTGTTCAATTGGGCCCGACCGAACTCGAAACTGGGTCAGACCGAGCGTGACAGTCTACAACAAAACCTAATCATTTTTTTTAAAAAAAATCATTTGCACTAATTGTTTCATAGAAAATAAATAAACTATTATTTCCACATCATTTTCCATATTGATGATTTAATACATCAAATATTCGAGCAAAATCACTCTTCAAAGCCACCGTTAATCTATTGATGCTCAGCAGTATAGAAAATATCTCTTTTACTTTTGAAAGTGTAACAGGAATGAAAATGCTTCGGAACTTTTTCAATACTATTTTCCAAATATTTTTTATAGCAGGTATGAAGCGGCATCCAAAATGAGATACAAAATGGAGCACATTCTCCCAGGAATTGGAAGTTTTTTGCCATAAACACGTTTTAAAATCTTGATAGAAATCCTAAAGAACAATGATTTCTCACACATCTGCAATCCCCAAAATTCTTGTCCGGCAAATTATATGCAACACATGTTGTATAAGGATCACTGTCGGAAGAACAAAGCTAGCAGGAGACTTTGCAATTTGGTTTAGTTTTTAGGCCTGATCTCGATTCCCTCAATGATGAGACCATGCTTCCAGTGCCCTCCTTTCACTTCAGCAAACTAATATCGACTTCATCATCCTCGCCCTCTTCCCCATTGTTGTAGAGCTCATCCAGCTCGATTTTCATCCATCCATCGCCCCTTGACTGCGAAACAACATGCTCAGTGGCTTCCCCATCTGTGTCTGGATTCTTTTTGGGCTGCAAGCTGACCAAGTTAGTGGACGATTGTGTTCCTAGTTTTACTGATGCCTCTTGAGGTGGATAGTCTAGGCCGTTAGCACGATAAGAAAGTTTGAAGATGAGATGTGCCGCATATTTTGTTTTTGAAGAAATCATTTTTCTTTTAAAGTGCCCATGAATCTCCAACCAACGTACAGCTAAAAGCACAGCAACCTCTGAGAACCTGTTGGAGAACCTCTGAGAACCTGTTGGAGAATCTCCAACCAACATACCAAAAGAGGTCGGGAACGAGGTGGAGTGGAACTCGGGACACCTGGTCTGGAGCTCGGAAATTCAACTCGGGAGATTGTAATTTAGGAAAAACAGCTCGGACCACTCAACAGATAAGTTGAAATTATTATTTATAATTTCAATTTATTATAAATTCTTCGGAAAAGAGTACATTTCCTCCTACAGCAACAGCCGAGTGTAAGACGACGGAGACAGCGGAACTGCGGCAGGCATCGCGAGGCGGCGTGAGGGAGATGGCGTTGGCGATGCAGGCCTCAGGAAGCGCTTCGATTCCTGGCTCGCCGTCGACCATGCGAACTCAAACGATCTTGTATGATAAATGATTAACGAAGGTTTTTTCGACCTCGAGCGACCGATCCGATCTCACGGAAGTTTCCCATCCGCCGCCAGAGTAAAATCGGAAAGCGTTCGTAGTGGACGGGGTTAGAAGTTCATCGTCTCATGGTTCGCGCCCCATTTAGCGAAAAATTCCTGTAAATATGTTGTAGTTGAGAATCAAATCGCGAATATCTGGATTAACGACTAATCGCCCTACCACTACACCATAGCCCCGGAGGTGAACGCTCTTACATTTTTGGTGAGATTGCATTTTGGGTTTGAGTCATGATGCTGATGAGGCATAAGTCTCTGTACCATATGTAAAAAATTTCTCCCTCTCGATCATTAATTTTCTCAGTTATTATGATTTATCGTCCATGTTAGTCTTGCATGTTGGTCTTGAAATGGACTGACAGAACGAACGCTTATCTTTCTGCCATCTTCGATGGATCGGAAGAGAAACGTAAAAAGTGGTATATATAATGCCGCATGGCTCATTAGACTCGAACTTCCATATTGGTCTTGAAATGGACTGACGGAATGAACGCTTATTTTTTTGCCATCTTCGATGCATCGGAAGAGAAACGTGAAAGGCGGTATATATAATGCCGCATGGCTCATTAGACTCGAAGTCACACCACATTCCAAATTCAGAAAAGGGCAATAGGGACTTTTGGAAACATGGACTCGAAGACAAAAAAAAAAAAAAAAAAAAAAAAAAATCTCTCTCCAATTCCCTTGTCTTGGATATCGATGTTAGTATATATAATCTTGATTATATAATAATATAGTAATCACGTGATTAAGATTAAGATTATAAAGAATGAAATATAATTTAAAATTATTTGATTCAATTTAAATAATTAAATAAAATTTTATTTATTTGAAAATATTATAAAAGAAAATTTAAATAAATTTTATTTATTTAAAATTTTATATAATATAATATAATATTTTATTTTATTATCTTTTAGTTTAATTTAAATATGATGATATTATAAAAGAAAATAAAATTATTTTTAAAAAATAAGATAAAATGTCCTTTTAATTTTTACACGTTTATAAAAGAATTTATACTCACATTTCTTTTTCTTTATTAGAAAAATAAATTAAAAAAAAAACAATCTATCATCCGAATGACTTTCATTAATTTTTTAAAAAAATTATATATCTTATTTAGTCGTCTACATCATTGATATACATTGGAAACGCTTGGTATATATTTGACATTTTTAAAAAAATTATATATCTTATTTAGTCATCTACATCATTGATATACTTAGGGAGTTAGAGAGCGCTTGGTATATATTTGACAATGAGAATGATAATGAGTTTTGATTGAAGGGTTTATGAGTTTAGTGATAACCTAGTGGGGGTTGGGTTATGAAATCAAGGGTATCATATTCTTATTTTGATTCCGATTCCCGTATATCAAATATTATAAATGGGAATGAAATAAATTTCATTACCATTCTCGCCTTCTAAACCCGCTTACCAAGCGAATTCATTGGTCCAATATACATTTTGCACCTCTAATTTCAACTAATTTATCCTCCAAAATTTATCAATTATAACTTAATTCTATGCAATTTTCATCTCTTCCGTTTTTCTTCTTCTATTCTACGTCTTCCATCAACAGCTGCTGCGGACGCAAACCTTCAGTTCTCCTCGTTCCGACGCGGGTGTCGTGGAATCGAATCTCTGATCTTCTGATCCGGATTCGTTCGCTCGCTCTGCCGCCTTCGGCTGTGAGGAGGAGCCCTTGGCTTGCGGCGGTGCGGCTGCTTGGCGGCGGCGAGGAGGTGATCCTCGCCGGGGGAAGTAGAGCCTCCGCGGTGCTTCGGTGTGCCCTGTTTGGACGCCTGCGACGGCTCCCTCGAGTGGCTGTCGACGTTGGGGCAGTCCACATGCCGAGAGGGCTTTGGATGGACCGCCGCGCCGTGGGTTGTGGATCCGCCGCAAGGGTGGGGGTCTGCGAGCACTAATAGTGAGGTCATGGTCGGTCGCGTCGATCGAACAACCTGATGTATGCCGAAACCAATGAACCTGAAGCGGTGTGGTTCGGAGCTGCGCCGCCGCAGGCGGCCGAAGGGTTCTCCGCCTCGGCGAGGGTCGACCGCGACCGGAATTTACTCATCTGAAGGACGCGATTACGTCCATCCGTTAGATAAAGATCGGACGACGCGTGATGAAAAAAAACTAGTGAATTTTTTTTTAATTTAAATTTAATATATATTTTTATTTTATATGATATTTACATATTGTTAAAATCCAATATTATTAAATTTAGGTTAACAGGAAGAAACGATAACGCACCCAACTCGGAGAGTTATTGATCGATTGCCCATCCCAACCAATGTGTGCTATGTGTTTGACGTCGGTGGGATGACCGATTTGCATTTCTTGTTTTTCTTCATCTCCTATATCGATAGATTTTTTTTCTACCATTTTCAAATAAATGAAACATAGTAATCCAATTGTTATAAATCTGGAAACTGATTTGTTTTAACTATTTTGTTTGCCGGAAGAGGTAGTTAGCTGGTAGTTGGTGCCATGGCGCGAAATGCGGGAGCGAGAAATTCATGTGGGCGAGTCAGCAGTGAAAGGCAATGACTTACTTTAGAGTCAAATTAAAGATTGCAAAAATACAAATGAAATCACAAATAGAAATGTCGATGATGATATACAAAACTAATCGTTCTATTGTTGAAGTATTTGTGACACGGTTATATTCGGATGATGACAAAGGTGATTCGTTCGCCTTTAACGTCTTCGTCAATCCATCCTAGTACTAATACGGATGAGATAAATCACAGACTCGTAACTCAGATACTGCGGCTAGTATGTGAGGAGGACAAATAAACTAACTTTATTAAATTTTGACTTCTAAATCTCACGATGATAATACCATATAGTAACATCCATCCAGAGGGTTAGATTCAGACGAGTTACTAGATTAAATCGTATCATCTTTGATACTAACTTTCTATGATTTTAAAAAGACTACTGAGAGTACTATAGTAGAGTTATAGTAGAGAAGTCCTGTAGCCTTTTTTTTAAATAATTATTTTTATAATTTTTTATTTAATCCATTAAAATCAGTCCACTCCATAATAATTTATTGTCAACTCCTACAATTTTAATTTTTGGATTTGTTCCTAGACGATCGCTGCTTAACCTATATATTACGGCAATTTACCAAAAAGCATATCCAATTATTCGAAATTACTAAAAGAAGTATCATAGTTTCTATTATACCAAAGGGTGTATCCCATATAGTGAAGTTACTTTTATACCCCTCCCGCCATATAATGGCTTTATCAAACTCATTTTCGAGACAGCCGAACCACTTTATCAATAAAATATTAATTTGTGGTTCGGATGGGTAGCAGTAGAAATTTTCTCCGTTCTCTCTCAGCGCAACAACGTAAATGGAAGTCCTTCATTTCGGATAAAAGCTCACTCTCAACCTCTCTCAACGCAAGAACTCGTCTTCTTGCAGTCCTACGTGCCCTAGCTGTGATATAGTCGCGAGCTCATCCCCCGAATCCCTGCGGACAATCAAAACCTAGGCATTGCTCGAAAGCGTTTCTGTGTGATCCTGAGGTGGGTTTTAGGGTTAACGTTGAAGTCGAGACTGATCGGCATAATACACCAAGGGGTTAGGGTTTCTGCACGTTTGATTTATTTGATAATGTCAGGAAAAAGCTCTGTGGGTGGTTCAGCGTCTTCTTCCTTGGCATTATCCACCAAGGTATGTTAGCGATATGCTTAGGTCAAACCAGCATAGTTTGTCAACATGTTTAAAATTATTTTGCTGAATAAATTTGTACTGTATATAAACTGTAGGATTCTGATGACATTGGACAAAAATTACGTTGGTGTAGTGTTTTAGGCCACTTTAAATAATTTTTTGAAGAATTTGACATTTTAAATGATCGACACATTGCGAAGATCAAAGGGTCGCCTTTCAATTTTTCCCTGGACATACAAGAATTGCAGCATATCCATGGAATTTTGGTTAATATATTTGAAAGTTGGGATTCAAGCTCGCAAGTATTTAAATTCTCAGGTAATAGTTTTAGTTATGAATTGTAGACAATATCTATAGTATCTATAGTAAGATAAGACAGTAATATAGATGGCCTGAAATGATTAGTTTTTGATAAAGTTTAATCATTTTATTTCAGGCCTACCGAGGGCCTGAAGTTAATTTAGTTCAGGCCCTCGGTAGGCCTGAAATGAATACATTTCAGGCCCTCGTCGGGCCTGAATTGAATTCATTTCAGGCCCACGTTGGGCCTCAATTGAATTCATTCAGGCCCAACGAGGAATAATTTCAAGCCTATATTCTTGATGATAACTAAATATTGTAATTGTTTCAGGTGTACCGGTTGCGTTCTCCAGACGAGATGTTGCTTTGATACTGGGTATAGTGGACCGTGGTGTTTCGGTCCCTATTAATTCAACTAATGCATCGGGTGACCTCTATCATACTTACTTCTCAAAAGAAAAACAACCTACAAGAACAAGACTTGAGGAGTTACTTAAACATTTTTCTAAAAGTGTTGAATCAGAGGATGATGTGTTATTAGTGTGTAGATTTTATATTTTGTATATATTTGTTTGTGTTTTATTTTCGTCTAGTACATATAAGGTTCCTCTAGGTCTTGTAGATATAGTAGATGATTATGACAATCTAGGTAGATTCAACTGGGTAGAAGCTATTCATCAATTTTTGTCTCCACAATTACCTAAGATTGGGGACTTATTTTCATCAACTCAGGACCAACCTCCCTTACCTAAAGGGGTTTGCAGGGCTTTTGGCAGTGAGTAGAATTATTTTGTTAAATTTTATAATATTTTAATGTCATTAATGTATTTGGCCAGAAAACTTTGTGTAGGCATGGTTTTTGGAGCATGTACCAATTCAAAAATCATTCAATGTTGAAGGACCCCGAATAAATAAGTGGAGGAATATTCCTTCGCATATTAGTAGGGTGAGGGGCCTTGTCGACCGACTCTCGTCCGAAGAGGTAATTATTCTTAAATGTGATCTATCTGAGTTAGATAAAGAGGTAGTAACATTTGTGTACTTCGTAATTGACAGGTTATTGTTGAATTAATTCCTAACCTACATGAAAACACATTGTTTGAGAATCTTGATATCGGTGATGACATACCACGGCCAATGGAGACATCAGAAGGAGATGTTAGGCTATGTGGTGAATGCATTCTTAAGGACAACCGAATCAAGGAGCTAACAGAGGAGAATATATGTTTGAATGAAAGGGTTAAGGAATTACTTTCAATTATTGAAAAAAAAGGCATGGAGGGTCAAGAAAGCTATCCTGTAGTCGATCCTCTCTCTGATACAGTATCTTGTACACCTAGGAGAGGACGTGACCGAACTCGGTATGATTACAGGGATACTCCAATTGACAGTCCAGTATGGCACCAGCTTTTACCTAAGGGGAAGCGGGACAGGAAACAAATATCAAGTGTCATGGACAAGGGAAAAAGGAAACTTAGTGAGGAGGATATGGATGAAGCAAGAGAGAACATTAATGTAATGGAAGTCATGTCTGAAGAAGACATAGAGGAGGAAACAAGAAGAACCTCCGAACTATACAAAATGAGGCAACAAGGCATTGATGTAAGTGTGTTAATTTCATTTAAAATACGTCAATTGTATTGAATTTGGTCAATAATTAGTTTGGTCTAAATAAATTTTATCGATGTAGTTTGTGAAGAAACATTTTATGAATACAAAGAAGAAAAATCAAGATAAAGAAGTGGCCTACCTGATAAATAGATTGGAGAATCTAAAGTAAGTTACAAAATATTATAGTTTACTTTAGTTAATATATCTTCTTATGTAATATATAGTCTTATCAATTTAAATGGCAGGTTGGCAAATGAATTTATTTGGGAGGATGCACCCTTTGCTTTGAATTTGCATTCATTCTTACAAATCCTCAATGGAGAGGTTTTTACAAAAGGCGAGGTCATTGATGTTTTTTGTAAAATTTTATTTAGGGGAGCATC
Organism: Boesenbergia rotunda; assembly: GCA_024364735.1. Lineage (NCBI taxonomy): Eukaryota > Viridiplantae > Streptophyta > Magnoliopsida > Zingiberales > Zingiberaceae > Boesenbergia > Boesenbergia rotunda. The sequence goes on along the minus strand of JAGFNQ010000252.1, from coordinate 572,923 downwards.
CGCATGTGGTAGGTCATACAACAAGTCAATATATTGTTCAACCTTCTTCACAGTAAGTGATGTATATTAATTAAACAGATATATTGTAGAAGACCTAATATTATGATATGGATATTATTAATTTTGTGAATGCATATTTGTAGGCATCAATCAGATCGTCAAGAAAGATTTCCCTGCAACAAATGATGAAGACTGATAAGCTAGAACAAGGGTTTAGATTTATTTTAATCCCTTTGTGCAGTGATAATACACACTTTCACTTGTTGGCGGTGGATACAGAATCCATGACTTTCAATCATTTTAATTCTCTTGCTAGTGGCCATAAATATAAGCATGAATTTGACACAGCGGTGAGCTACCTTCCTTTATTCTTATATATGGTCATCATTTTGTCTAAAATGTCATTGATAGTGATTAATAAATTCATGATATGTTTGACAGGTAAAAGAACTTAAACAATATACTCGCGAGGAACTTACGGCTATTCATCCGTATCTACAAAGTCATCATCCCTTGGACAAATGGCCCTCCGTCAGACAAAAATGTCCTCAACAAGAACATAGGTAACTAAATGAGGAAGAGGTTAAAAATTTGTAAAAATAACAAAGTATTTTATAAACCCACTTATTGAAATCTAAAAAAGTGTTTGTTAATTTCAGCGTGGACTGTGCCTTCTTTGTCATGCAATATGTTCGATGTCTCCTATACGATGAGAAGATGGATTTCAAACAAGGAGACATGAGTAGAATCAGATTTAAGCTGACAGTTAATATTCTGAGGGACATGTTTTGTAAAACTTGAGATAATCTGAATGCTGTATTGGTGATGTAAAAATCCATTGCTGTCGATTGACCTCCATTTGTATCGAAAAATCTCATTATGTGGATGTTGTTATGATTATGTAGATGTTGTTATTCTATATAATATATTGTCAACAAAAACAAAACAATTGGGTGATGTTTATTCAAATCTAGTTGCTACACTGTTGTGTGCTAAGTGATACGGTCAGATATAATAACTGATAATGCACTGTTGTGTGCCAGTTCCTGCACTGTTGTGTGCCAAATGATCTATTCTGTCACATCTTGTAGGTAAATATAGAATATTATTATAAAAATCATTATATAATCTAATCAACAATATATATTATATAAATCAGATATGAGAGGTCCATCAGTGGGTTTTGAGCAAAACCCACTGATGGAAGTAAACTAGACCTATAGGTTTGGAAAAAATTAGAATTTGATGTTTCCGACACCTAATCTACATTCTCCAACCTCAACCCTAACTACTGATAATGGTTTTTCAGGAATCCAGATATGGGACGTCCATCAGTGGGTTTTGCTCAAAACCCACTGATGGAACTAAACTAGACCTATAGCTTCGGAAAAAATTATAATTTGATGTTTGGGAGACCTAAATTCCTTTCTCCAACCTCAATCCTAACTACTGATAATGGTTTTTCAGACATCCAGATATGTCCATCAGTGGGTTTTGCTCAAGACCCACTGATGGAACTAAACTACACCTATAGCTTTGGAAAAAATTATAATTTGATGTTTCGGACACTTAAAATACTTTGTCCAACCTCATGAATGGGTCCATGAGTGGAATTTAGTTGTTACAAACCTCAAGTTAAAATTTCAGGCCCACGTTGGGCCTGAAATAACTTTATTTCAGGCCCAAGGTGGGCCTGAAATAAAGATATTTCAGGCCCATTGTGGGCCTGAAATACATTTAATTCAGGCCCAAGTTGGGCCTGAAATACATTGATTTCAGGCCAACGGTGGGCCTGAATGAAGAAAATTCAGGCCCACTGTGGGCCTGAATGAAGAAAATTCAGGCCCACTGTGGGCCTGAATTAAATATTATTTCAGGACCACCCTTAACCATATAATATGTTGCATTCATCCCCCAAGTTTGATTACATATTTTATTCCTAAATCCTAAAATACTTTCTCCAACCTCAACCCTAACTACTGATAATGGTTTTGTAGAAATCCAGATATGGGAGGTCCATCAGTGGGTTTTCAGCAAAACCCACTGATGGAACTAAACTAGACCTATAGCTTTGCTTTGAACAAAATTATAATTTGAGGTTTAGGAAACCTAAAATACTTTCTCCAACCTCATCCCAAACTATTGATAATGGTTTTTCAGAAATCCAGATATGGGAGGTCCATCAGTGGGTTTTGCTCAAAACCCACTGATGGAACTAAACTAGACCTATAGCTTCGGAAAAAATTATAATTTGATGTTTGGGAGACCTAAATTCCTTTCTCCAACCTCAATCCTAACTACTGATAATGGTTTTTCAGACATCCAGATATGGGAGGTCCATCAGTGGGTTTTGCTCAAGACCCACTGATGGAACTAAACTACACCTATAGCTTTGAAAAAAATTAGAATTTGATGTTTCCGACACCTAATCTACATTCTCCAACCTCAAACCTAACTACTGATAATGGTTTTTCAGACATCCAGATATGAGAGGTCCATCAGTGGGTTTTGAGCAAAACCCACTGATGGAACTAAACTAGACCTATAGCTTCGGAAAAAATTATAATTTGATGTTTGGGAGACCTAAATTCCTTTCTCCAACCTCAATCCTAACTACTGATAATGGTTTTTAAGACATCCAGATATGGGAGGTCCATCAGTGGGTTTTGAGCAAAACCCACTGATGGAAGTAAACTAGACCTATAGGTTTAGAAAAAAATTAGAATTTGATGTTTCTGACACCTAATCTACATTCTCCAACCTGAACCCTAACTACTGATAATGATTTTTCAGACATCCAGATATGGGAGGTCCATCAGTGGGTTTTGCTCAAAACCCACTGATGGAACTAAACTAGACCTATAGCTTTGGAAAAAATTATAATTTAAGGTTTCTGACACCTAAAATACTTTCTAGATCCTCAAACCATTCTCTTATGATAATGGTTTTTCAGAAATCCAGATATGGGAGGTCCATCAGTGGGTTTTGCTCAAAACCCAATGATGGAACTAAACTAGACCTATAGCTTTGGAAAAAATTATAATTTGAGGTTTCCGACACCTAAAATACTTTCTAGATCCTCAAACCTAACTAATGATAATGGTTTTTCAGAAAATCAGATATGGGAGGTCCATCAGTGGGTTTTGAGCAAAACCCACTGATGGAAGTAAACTAGACCTATAGGTTTGGAAAAAATTAGAATTTGATGTTTCCGACACCTAATCTACATTCTCCAACCTCAACCCTAACTACTGATAATGGTTTTTCAGAAATCCAGATATGGGAGGTCCATCAGTGGGTTTTGCTCAAAACCCACTGATGGAACTAAACTAAACTTATAGCTTCAGAAAAAATTATAATTTGATGTTTGGGAGACCTAAATTCCTTTCTCCAACCTTAATCCTAACTACTGATAATGGTTTTTCAGACATCCAGATATGGGAGGTCCATCAGTGGGTTTTGCTCAAGACCCACTGATGGAAGTAAACTAGACCTATAGGTTTGGAAAAAATTAGAATTTGATGTTTCCGACACCTAATCTACATTCTCCAACCTCAAACCTAACTACTGATAATGGTTTTTCAGACATCCAGATATGGGAGGTCCATCAGTGGGTTTTGAGCAAAATCCACTGATGGAACTAAACTAGACCTATAGCTTCGGAAAAAATTATAATTTGATGTTTGGGAGACCTAAATTCCTTTCTCCAACCTCAATCCTAACTATTGATAATGGTTTTTCAGACATCCAGATATGGGAGGTCCATCAGGGGGTTTTGAGCAAAACCCACTGATGGAAGTAAACTAGACCTATAGGTTTGGAAAAAATTAGAATTTGATGTTTCCGACACCTAATCTACATTCTCCAACCTCAATCCTAACTACTGGTAATGGTTTTTCAGACATCCAGATATGGGAGATCCATCAGTGGGTTTTGAGCAAAACCCACTGATGGAAGTAAACTAGACCTATAGTTTTGGAAAAAAATTAGAATTTGATGTTTCTGACACCTAATCTACATTCTCCAACCTCAACCCTAACTACTGATAATGGTTTTTCAGACATCCAGATATGGGAGGTCCATCAGTGGGTTTTGAGCAAAACCCACTGATGGAAGTAAACTAGACCTATAGGTTTGGAAAAAAATTAGAATTTGATGTTTCCGACACCTAATCTACATTCTCCAACCTCAACCCTAACTACTGATAATGGTTTTTCAGAAATCCAGATATGGGAGGTCCATCAGTGAGTTTTGCTCAAAACCCACTGATGGAACTAAACTAGACCTATAGCTTTGGAAAAAATTATAATTTGAGATTTCTGACACCTAAAATACTTTCTAGATCCTCAAACCATTATCTTATGATAATGGTTTTTCAGAAATCCAGATATGGGAGGTCCATCAGTGGGTTTTGCTCAAAACCCACTGATGGAACTAAACTAGACCTATAGCTTTGGAAAAAATTATAATTTGAGGTTTCTGACACCTAAAATACTTTCTAGATCCTCAAACCATTATCTTATGATAATGGTTTTTCAGAAATCAGATATGGGAGGTCCATCAGTGGGTTTTGAGCAAAACCCACTGATGGAACTAAACTAGACCTATAGCTTTGGAAAAAATTATAATTTGAGGTTTAGGACACCTCAAGTTAAAATTTCAAGTTAAAATAAACTAGACCTATAGCTTTCCAAAATTAGAATTTAGGTGTTACAAACCTCAAGTTAAAATTTCAGGCCCACGTTGAGCCTGAAATAACTTTACTTCAGGCCCAAGGTGGGCCTGAAATAAAGATATTTCAGGCCTATTGTGGGCCTGAAATATATTTATTTCAGGCCCAAGGTGGGCCTGAAATACATTTATTTCAGGCCCACGGTGGGCCTGAAATACATTTATTTCAGGCCCACGGTGGGCCTGAATGAAGAAAATTCAGGCCCACCGTGGGCCTGACTTAAAAATTATTTCAGGACCACCCTTAAGCATATAATATTTTGACTTCATCCCACTGATGGAACTAAACTAGACCTATAGCTTTGAAAAAAATTATAATTTGAGGTTTCTGACACCTAAAATACTTTCTAGAACCTCAACCCTAACTACTGATAAGTTTTTTTCAGAAATCCATATATGGGAGGTCCAAAAATATTTTGACACCTAAGTTTTTTTTCTCAAAACCCACTGATGGATCTAAAATACACCTATAGGTTTGGAAAAAAAAATATAATTTGATGTTTCCGACACCTAAAATACTTTCTCCAACCTCAACCCTAACACCCTGTTTGGAAACCCTTTAAGTAAGGAATTGGAATTCAATTCCGGTCGGAATTGAATTCCGACCAGAATTGAATTTCAATTCCCATGTTTGGAATGAATTGTAAAAACAGAATTGAATTGAATTGAATTATTATACTTTTACGATTTTATCCTGCGAGGATAGAGTCGGAGCAACTTTGATTTGTTTTGTGAGGGGGTGATTTGGTAATTTAATTTGTTTAAGTGAAAGGAATTCAATTCCTTTCACAAATCACATGTGTTTAGGTGTGATTTGTTTTGAGGGGTTGAAAGGAATTGGAATTCAATTCCTTAGCAATTCCTTCCTGAAAATTGCTACCAAACGATGGAATTGAATTCCAATTCCCAAAGGAATTCCAATTCCTTCCTTTCCAAACAGGGTGTAATGGTTTTTCAGAAATCCTGATATGGGAGGTTCAAAAATATCCTTTTACTTCAGGCCCATGGTGGGCCTGAAATAATTTGACTTCAGGGCCAAATTGGGCCTGAATATTTTTATTTAAGGCCCAAGGTGGGCCTGAATTCATTTTATTTAAGGCCCAAGGTGGGCCTGAAAAATTTATTTCTGGCCCACCTTGGGCCTGAATAACTCTTATTTCAGGCCCATGGTGGGACTGAAGTAATTTTATTTTAGGCCCAGCGTGGGCCTAAAATAATTTTATTTCAGGGCCTGAAATAATTTTATTTCAGGCCCACGCTGGGCCTGAAGTAAAATAATTTCAGGCCCAGCGTTGTACAATAAAATTAAATACATAATCTATTAAAATAAATTTATGTAAATTGTAGAGTTTGGAAAAGTAAATATAAATACATAATCAATAAAATCCACATGATACATCTGAAGCATGTATATCAAATATAAAAAATTATTTTTCTTTTTATAAATAAAAATAGATATAAACTAAATTATATTTATAATACATATAAAAAGGGCTGCCTAGGGCCTGAAATCGTTTTAGATCAGGCCCAGCAGTCACTCTGCTTTATTGAGTCCCTGGGAGCCTAGTGCGAAGCAATCGTCTTCTAGCTCCCGATTTGTTGTGATTTCAAGGTAGCGTGCTTGACTTGATTCGAGTAGTTGAGGGCGACAATCGACGTCATCCAACAAGTCGAATTGTACGTACCCTAATTTGTATTTTCTCATTTTAGTTCTTGCTTTCACCTAGGGTTAGCGATACTTTTCAGTAAAAGACTGAATTTGAGGAGGTCCTTTTATAACAAATTCTAAGTGTCATTTTTGTTTGCGTCATTTAATTTTATGTTTGATGGTTGCAAAGTTCGGTATGGGTAAAAAAAGATCAGCTTCAAAGAAAGCTGCTCCCACAAAGTCTAGGAAACAGCAACTCCCTGGGGCTACTCATGAGAAAAAACAGCTGCCAAAACGAAAAATCACATTGCCTACCCAGTATTCAAGTTTTGCCAACAGAGGTCGAAGTAAAAGAATGAACTGGAAAAGTAGCCTATGCCATTTCAAAAACTTTATTGATTCAGTTCCACCCACACCACCACAAGAACAGTTGCTTCGAGACACACCCTTTTCTTGGGTCCTCGAGCTTTCTACTAGTTCTTGTGTAAGACCCCAAGTGCAGATCATGTTTGATAATTGGGATGAAGAAGAACAGAGCTTTGTATTCCATGGGAAAAAACTCAATTTCACAAAGCTTGATATATCACTTATTCTAGGGCTACCTGACTATGGAGACATAGTCCAACTTGATTTGAATCAGGCCTCCAGCCCACTGTACAAGGAGTTTTTTGAAGATTCGAGTTGTTCTGCACGCCATTTGGAGAAACTGCTAATAAAGTCTACATCCAATGACAAGCTGTACTGTCAGTTGTATGTACTCTATTTTTTTAGTACAGTGCTATTTTGTGGTACTAGCAGCATACTTGTCATTCCTGCCCTGTCACTTATTGATTGCGTAGATGATTTTGACAATCTACGAAACTATAATTGGTGCAATGCCGTGTACAATTTCATGGCTCCTCAGTTGGGAGCCATTGGAAAGGAGGTGACATTGAGGCATAGACGACATGTAGGTGATTCAACCCAATCGGCCAAGGCTCCCTTGCTCAAGGGATTTCCAAATATTTTGGCTGTAAGTTAAAGTACACATACCTGCTGAAATAATTTGATGATGGATATTATTTACTGATTATAATGATATTGCAGGTTTGGATGACTGAACATATTAGTATTGCTGCTCCTGAACATCCACATAAATTGCCAAGAATACTTCGCTGGACCTGGCCTAAAGCCCACGTTGAGAGTATCAAGAGGATGATAGACCGTGTGGCCACAGATTTAATTAAGATTGATTTAAGTCCATTTGATATAGAGCATTATTTGGTACCTGACTACTCTCCTCCAACTCAACCACTTGAGGTAGAATGTGAGGTTTTACAGCAGGCACCAGAAGGAAGCCAGGCAGCACAAGGAAGGCAACAGGCCTTACAAACAGAAGCCTGCGATATATGTATACAAAAACAAGAAGAAATTGAGAGCCTACAGCAACAATTAAATATAGCACTTAAAAGTTTGGAGGAAGCCACAAGTGAGACGGCAACAGCCATCAGTGCCAAGGATCAAATGATTGATCAGAAAGAAACAATAATTGCAGAGAAGGAGTCCCAACTGCAAGTAAGAAATGACATGATTTTTGAGAAGGATAAATTGATTAGTAAATTATATTCGCAGCTTAAAGTACAAGAGGAGCAAAATAATAAAAAGCTAGCTGTAAGAGAGAGTATCATAGTTCAGTGTAACCAAAAAATAAAGAAGTTGTTTGAAGAATTGCAAAGCAAAGGGTCAGTTGAAGGTGAGCCACTTGGGAAAAAAAGGAAAATAAGTCAGTTCAGAGAAGACTACCAGGCCAAAGGCAAGGGCAAATAAGTTGTTCAGGGTGAGGATGAGGATGACGACGAAGATGAAGATGATGATGAAGAGGAGGAGGCTCCTGCCCCATCAATCTCAGATACTACTACGCAAACAACAAAATCTGAGACCTCCACCCAAACAAAATTATCTGATCATCACACAGCTAAAGCTAAAGATTTTCAAAAGGTCAAAACCAAAATCTTGAAGAATTCCAAGGCATTTTTTAAGAAGACTAAAGATGCAGAGATTGCTGAAACATTATTAAAGCTTAGTAAATTAAAGTGAGTTAGTTGCTATTGCGTTTGGAAAATTATTGTAAAACATTGATGATTATTGACATTCATTAATAAAATTTAATCATTCAGAATTAGACCTATAAGTTGCTTATCTTATTTGCATGTAGGTATGAGGTTAAACCAGTATGGTCCAATGAGACCTTTACATTAGATATGATATCTTTTTTGACAATATTTGATTGGAATGACTACACCACCGGGGATTGCATCAATACATACTGGACTATTCTTGGAAATGAAGCAAAAGTGTGTAACTCACTATACCACCCCTCCATATTATGTGGGGTGGGGTTTGATGTAAGTCAAATAGCTACTTGTTTTATTGTTTTTTCTATGATTTACTCTACTGAGACATCCTTTTTAATAACCATAGGAACTTTTTGAGGCAGTGCACGCTCAGGCTTTTGAACAAACTATTGCTACTGATACGGATAAGCCAATTAGATATATCATCTGTCCTCTAAATAATGCAGATGATCATTGGCATCTAATGATTATTGACCTCGTGGAAGGTAATATCCATCATTATAATTCTCTCGGCGCCACAGAAGGGTACACTGCCCAATTTGAAAAAACTGTAAGTTTTCTAATTCATAGATATACCTCAAAAAGAAGTTTCATACCAATATAATTATTACTAATGTCATTTGTGTCTAGGTGGCATTTTTCAAAAATATGACCTGGTCTTATTACAAGACATGGAATAAGGGATTGCCTAACTTATGTGGGACAGAGTTTAATAAAATTGTTGTACAAGGACCCACCCAAACCAGATCGTAAGAGGATCTTTATTTTTGTCAAAATTAACAATGCATTTCATGGTTGGATTCATAATATGACAACAATATTAATATTGGTTTTTCAGGTTGGATTGTGCATTTTTCATGATATGGTATGCAGAAAGTCTAGTTTTTCAAAGATCTACACAGTTTACACAAAAGCAAATGAAAAATTATCGATTTGAGGTGGGCTATAAAATTATGAGAGACAAGTGGTGGAAGCTAAATCTGTAAATAGTTTTTTTGTGGATACAATGCATATGTTATTGTGATCACAAACATTGTATATTTGTAATTATACCATCCATGTACTCCTTTTAAAATGAATGAAACTTTGCTTCGGATCATTGTTTTTGTCTCATATATGATATGTAATCTGTAATTGTTGTCGAACCCATCAGTAATATTGAACCTTGCTTATGCTATAATGAAACTTGTCTTGTTGTCGAACCCAGAGTGGGCCTGAAATTAGAATGTTTCAGGCCCAAGCTAGGCCTAAAATAACTCAATTTCAGGCCTAGCGTGGGCCTGAAATGAGATATGTTTAGGCCCACGCAGGGCCTGACACAATAATCTCATTTCATTTTTCAAATTAATCAATATTAGATTGATTAAATATTTTATATAAATATACATGTTCTGAAATTATTTTTAATATTAAACAAAAAGGAGAGTACCTACATAGACATTGCATACCAAAATTAAATTTCATCCACATCATTACCTCATATTTTGAGAATTTGGCACAGCAGTAAGTTTGTTGCTACAATCCTTGAAGCAAAATAATGAGAGACAAGTTCTGAAAACAAAATCTGTAATTTTTTTTTTCTACAATCCATATATGTAAGTATAATGTATGTAATTGATATTGAAATCAATGGAGCATTTCTTTCGATCCTTAATTTTGTGTAATCTCTAATCTTTAATCTGTAATTGTTGTCGATAATAAAATTATAATTTTTTAGGGACCTATTTTGATTTCAGGCCCACGGTGGGCCTGAAATGACATTATTTCAGGCCCACCGTGAGCTTGAAATCCTATTATTTCAGGCTCACAATGGGCCTGAAATGACATTATATCAGGCCCTAACTGGGCCTGAAACGACATTATTTCAGGCCCTGCTTGGGCCTGAAATGATTTATTTCAGGCCCAGCGTGGGCCTGAAATGATTTATTTCAGGCCCAGCGTGGGCCTGAATTTATTTATTTCAGGCCCACACTGGGCCTGATTCAGGCCCAAGCTGGGGGTCCACGCCTCTAGTTGCAAAAAAATTATTTACAGTATAATTAAATATTTATACGCCAATCTTTTTAATAAATGAGCATGTTGTGACCACATTTTTAAAAGATAAACAAGAAGGAGAGTACCTAAATACATATTACATATCACTATTTAATTCTATTCACATGAAGACCTCATATTATCAGAATTTGACACATCAGGAGGTTTGTATGATGGGCCTAGCATATTTGGCTTTTTCAAACCTCATTATCAGTTGTCAGACTTTACCTAATTATTGGTATTTTAGCTATAATATGCTATTTTTGTCTCCAAACATAGTCCTAATGATTATCTAAAACTATGTTGATACAGTATCAGTTGGCACACAACAATGATTCAACAAAGAAAAAATCAAATCGGGTTAAACAACAGATATTCAGAAAACATAGGACTTCAGGACTTCAAGTTCCTGAAATAACATTATTTTGGGTTTACAAATCATACGACTTCAATTCTGATATATTCTGCTTATATTGATTGGACACAAGGTAAAATGCATCATAATATTGAAATACTTCTATAAGTCACAACATTAACAACTAGTTTCTTTAAAGAATACTATACATTCAGTTATCCTCCTTACAAAATAAACACTTCCATCAGAAAATTTCTACAATACATCAACCAATTAACTCAAGACCTTGGGGCTGGCGGCATTCTACATGTCCTTTTATTATGGCCAAGTTGTTTACACCGGCTGTATTTAAGTTTCACCTTGCCATTGTGTCTCGACTCAATCCGTGCCTTCTTTCGTCTACCAGGCTGCACAAGGCTACGGGGACATCGAACTGTAATGTTGTTTACTCTACTAGGCCAAAACTGCTTGCTTCTACAAGGGTAAATACGATCCATGTAAACCCACTTCCAAGTTTCAGAATAAAAATAATGCTCACAATATTGGAGTATATCGATGTTCCTGTGAATGATTACAGCTATAGCATGTGAGCAAGGGAGTCCTGAAATTTGAAACTCCCCAAAATGACAAAACTTTTTTTCCAAATCAACAATGTATGAAGTGCCCCATGTTTCTACCTCCATTTCTGATTGAGAGTAAGGGTGAACCTTATAAGCTCTAGCTTTCTCTCTCCTTGATTCCATTTCTTTTGTAGCATGAGGTGTCAAAGCAACATGTCATTTGGAGACTTCCTCTCTACGGTTATAGAACCATTGAGCTACCTTTCTTCTTGTATTATCAATTAACCTATTTATGGGAAGCTCACGTGTAGACTTAAACAAAGCATTCAAGCTCTCCACACAATTCGTGGTAAGCATTCTGTACCTTCTCCCAGTAAAGTGTGCATTTGCCCACCTTTTAGGGTCAATGTTCTGAAGTCACTTATGAATATCTGGATGTTTTTCAAGCATTGTCTGCATTATCATATCATATTGGAGTGTTGTGTTGGCTCGTGCTGCTGCCCAAAACAAACCTACACCAGCTCTACTTCCAGTATCAGTTACCATATTACAAGACATGTGGTGGCAACAAAAAGCATGATCCGCGTTTGTGAATACTTTTCTGACTGCTGATATAATGCCCCGATGTCTATCTGATACTATGGTCAGTGAGTGATCATCAACAGCAAAGAACCTCTTTGTATGCTCCAAAAACCACTCCCAAGCAGACCCACATTCTACTTCAGCTATTGCAAAGGCAACTGGGAGAACATTGTCATTACCATGAATCGCCGTTGCAATCAACAATACCCCTGGATACTTTCCTCTTAGGTGTGTCGCATCAATTCCGAGAAGTCTACGCAAATAAGACCTGAACACCCTTCGGCAAGCACCAAAAGCCCAAAAACACCTCTGGAATTGATTGTCACCATTCGTGCATAGTGCCACATAAGTTTCAGGATCTCTAGCTCTTAACTCACGCAGATATTGTGGGAGATCTCTGTATGCATCATCATAATCTCCAACAACCTTTTTCAATGCTTTCTCCCTAGCTATGTATGTTTTTCTGTATGATATCGTCACTCCAAATCTAGCTTTAATATCTGAAATAATCATACTTGGTTTGTATTGTTCATTATGAAGAAATTGCTCTTCAACAAAAGAAGCAACAAATGATGAAGAGCATGCATGATGATCAGCACTTTCCCTAACACTTCGACATTGGTGTTCCTTTATATATTTTGTAACAGTGAACTCTACTTCCCCCTTCCAACTACTCTCCATGTACATGGTTGGTTAAAACACACTGCTTTAACTCTGTTTTTCCGGGTGTCCACTGGGTTATATCTCATATGCTTAACCATCGCATGTTTAACAAGTGCATTCTTGAATTCTTCTCTAGATGGAAATATCTGCCCCACAAAAAATTTATGCTCATCTCTTGCCTCTAGCTCTCGAATTGGCCCAGCAAGCAATCGAGAATTCAAAATATATGGATCTTCAGCTAATGGAAACTCCTCCTCTAAGTCACTGTACTGATCTGGGGGGAATTCATATTGCTCAATCTGCATATCATCAGCTTGGAATTCTAGTACACTTGTACTGGGTACAAATTCTTCTGCATTCTGGATTTCAAATTCTTCCTCCCCACTCGACGTTGGCTGAAAGATTTCAACTACTCTTGTAGAAGAATTCAAACCCTCATCTTCTATATTATTTGCTTCTTCATTTAGATCAATTACCAAATTCCTTATAATGCTATTATCACCATACTGGGAAGATAATGGAATATTATTACTAGCTATTTCTAATCCTTTCCCCGTACCCACGTTATCATCAAGAGTATTCCATATCTCAGAGAGAATTTCGTCAACGACATTATCATCCCTGAAAAAAAATTACAATTAACTTTATCAAACTTTGAAATTGATAATAAAGGCCCTAGGAGCCCCTGAGGGCCTGAAATCATTTGATTTCAGGCCAGGGATTTGATTTCAGGCCCTACCAGGGCCTGAAATAATTTTATTTCAGGCCCAGGTCGGGCCTGAAATCAAATTATTTCAGGCCCAGGCAGGGCCTGAAATCATTTGATTTCAGGCCCACTCCGGGCCTGAATCATTACATTTCAGGCCCAGGGCGGGCCTGAAATCATTTGATTTCAGTCCCTCCCTGGCCCTGAAATAAAATAAATTCAGGCCAGCCCTGAGAGGGCCTGAATTCCTTTTATTTCAGTCCCTTCGAGGGCCTGAAACAAATTATTTCCGAGGGCCTCAAACAAAATTTTTTAGCCTCTCCTCTTGCCCGAAACCTAATGACATCATGCACTCCCAGGGCCTGATATCATGTAATGCATATCACCCTAAGCCTCCTCCAAACATAAAAATAGTAGAAAGAGTTTATCTTCATTAAAACTATATCTTATACCATATCAAAGATGGCAATCATACGTACATTTCTATTTCTCTTAGTTACCAATCTGTTACTTCCTTTTTCTCCTTTGACAACCTATTTTGTTGCTTCCTTTTTCTCCTTCGACAACCTATTTTCCTTAGGTACTTTAGTGATGAATCGAGTTGTGCAACGAAGCAATATATACGTACCTTCGTGATCATTCGACTTGTGCAAATCATTTCACATATATATATTGGCTGAGAAAAATTCCACTGCTACCCATCCGAACCACAAATTAATATTTTATTGATAAAGTGATTCGACTGTCTCGAAAATGAGTTTGATAAAGCCATTATATGGCGGGAGGGGTATAAAAGTAACTTCACTATATGGGATGCGCTCTTTGGTATAATAGAAATTAGAAACTATGGTACTTTTTTCGATAATTCCGAATAGTTGAATACGCCCTTTGGCAAATTACCGTATATATTATGTTGGATATGGTTCGAGCTTTTGTCGAGCAATCTACAAGTTGATATACAAAATATTCTCAAACTTTAAAATAACAAAAAGCTTTATAAATGACCTGATGAGTATAAAAGTCTCCTTTAATCTCTATTATTTTACTGTTTAATTAAAAATGTATATTTTTTACGAATCAACTCTCAATTAAATTGATAAGTTCAGAATTATATTAAGTTAATGCCCTTTTCCAAGTTTTTAATCTTCAAATTGTAAAAATTTAGAAAATAAAATTACAAATCTCATAAACACAAATTTAAAAAAAAATCTATAATTATAAATCTTAAAAACATAAATTTAAAAGATAAATTTTAAAAAGGAAAATTTTAAATCTTTATCCAAAATTAAAATTTTAGAAAATAATCTATCAATTTAAAAAATGATAAATTCAAATTATATTTTTAAAATTTCAAAATTAATTTTAAATTTTAACTAAATATGTTTTTATCTTATGATATTTTACTGGAGCATATTTATATATTATATTATATACATAACATGTGTATACGATCACTAGTCATTGAAGTAGGGAATCAAAGGAATATGCAACGATTTATCCTAAGAAATCCCAAAAAAAATGCACATTCTTACATCTTCCCTATCAAATAGATATATATTCCACAAAATCATGTTAATGAACAAATCCATAATCCCATAGAAAAAGATCACCACCCAATACGGATTGAGGAAGGGTATTTTAATTAAAATGTTTAAATTTATCAAAAAAAATAATTTTCTTTTTTAAATTTTCTTATAAATATTATTCAATCATGTATTAGCTAGGGATGGAAATAGGTCAGAAGGCCTGTGACCTGGCCTATGTTTAGCCCGGCCTGTGACCTGGCCTATGTTTAGCCTGGCCTGGCCTGATCTGTTTAGAAATAGGATATTATTCAGACATGTTTCAAAGTCTGTTTTTCTTATCAGGCCAGACTCAGACTCAATATAAAGACTATCAAGCCTGACAGGCTGACATGAGTCTATTAAGATTAGATACATATGTATATATTTGTACACCTAACCTGTTTGAGACCTATATGATAGAAGACCTATTTTGAGACTTGTATGGTGTAAGGTCTGTCTTGAGGTCTGTATGATGTAAGGTCTGTCTTGAGGCCTGCATGATGCAAGACCTGTTAAGATTGATTTTCAGCATGTTTAATACTTTGGCCTGTTGACCTGTATAAAGTGCTTTAATTTATAGGCTTTGTAAATAGGTAACATGTCAGGATAGGCTATTGAACATATCATACTTAAGCCAAGAACAAAATCTGTAACAGGCCATAGGTCAGATTCAGATAATTTTATTATTATATAGGTCTAATTTATTAAGATAAAAATCTGGTTTGATCTGTTTCTATCTCTGGTGTTAGCAAATGAATATATAATATCAAATGAGAAAAGAGGCAGGGAGTGGACTTCGAGCTTGATGGTTGGCTGGTTCCATATTGTTTGGTGCGATTCGCTATCGAGGCACCGAAGCAAGCGTCACCCTCCTGCTCCTTGCCGATGTAGCAGACGTTACATGTTTCGAGCGAAATATCAGCGCTACGATGAGGGTTAATGCGTTTTAATCGTTTGTCGTCGGGTGAAAACAATTCTGTTATATGCTGATATATAATAAACTGGCCCGACCGCACACGAAACTGGGTCAGACCGAGCGTGAAAGTCTTCAACAAAACCTAATCATTTTTAAAACAAAAATCATTTACACATAACTTATTTTATAGAAAATAAATAGACTATTATTTCCGCTTCATTTTCAATATTGATGATTGCAATACGTCAAAAATTCGAGTCTTCAAAACCACCGTTAATCTGTCTATAAATTATTTTCACTTCCCCACGTTTAAAATTTTATTTACTTCAACTCCCTAATCAAACTAATTTACTTAATTATCCTCATTATTTTTAAATACAAAATCTCCAAAATAAAGTATCATTCTTTCTAAATTCAACATCATTTAATTATAATCTAGTACATTTTCTATTAAATTGAGTATAATTCTTTTTCAAACCCAATTAATTGAAAATCAATTTTTTTTCAAACTCAGTTGATCGAGAATAGATCGGAGCTGCTTGTAATTGATTTGAACTACTCCAATTAATTGTGAAGCTCTAATTGATTAAAAATTGATCAATAAGCAATTAGTTGTATTTATTATGAGAGAATATCATCCTTATTTTTTATAGGTACAAAAAGTCTAAAAATAAATATCATTTTTCTTAAATTCAACATATTTAAATTATAATATAGTATATTTTTTATTTAATTGAGTATAACTCTTTTTCCATTTGTTCAATTGATTAGGAGTTCATACCAATCAATTAAATTAAGATGAATTAATTGGATCATACTAAATTTGATAAAAAAATATACTAAATTTTAATTAAATGATGCTGAATTTGAAAAGTTAATTCTTATTTTAGACTGTTTGTATCTAAAAAAATTATACAAACAATTAAGAATGATTAGATAAATCTGTAATTGAAACAAATAAAATTTTACATATATAAAATTAAAATAATTTTTTTTCTATCGCAGAAACTGAAAAGAGAATTAAATTTACATATAAAAAATTTAGGATAATTTTTTCTTAATCGGTTAATGCTCACCAGTGCATAACATACTGTTACCTTTAAAAGTGCGACAGGATGAAAATGCTTCCGAACTTTTTCAATACTATGTTTTTAATATTGTTTATAGCAGGTGTAAACAATAATGAGGAACCAATATCCAAAATGAGATACAAAATGGAGCACATTTTCCCAGGAATTGGAAGTCCTTTGACATAAACACGTTTTGAAATCTTGATCGAAATCCCAAAGAACAATGATTTCTCACACATCTGTATTCCCCAAAATTCTTTTCAGGCAAATTATCTGCAACACTTGAGCTGGGAACACAAGTTGTTCAAATATCACTGTCGAAAGAACAAAGCTAGCAGGAGACTTTGCAATTGGTTTAGATTTTAGGTCTGATCTCGATGCCCTCAACGATGAGACCATTCTTCCAGTGCCCTCCTTTCACTTCCAACAAACTAATATCGACTTCATCATCCTCGCCGTCTTCCCCATTGTTATAGAGCTCACCCAGCTCAATTTCCATCCATCCATCGCCCCTTGACTGCGGAACATGACCAGTGGCTCCCTCATCTGTGTCTTGATTCTTATTGGGCTGCAAGCAGACCAAGTTAGTGGACAATTGTGTTCCTAGTTTTACCGATGCCTCTTGAGGTGGATAGTCTAGACCGAAAGCACCATAATCAGACAGTTTGAAGATGAGATGTGCAGCATATTTTGTTTTGGATGAAAGCATTTTGCTTTTAAAGCGCCCACGAATCTCCAACCAACATACATCTATGAGTTCAGCAACCTCTGAGAACCTGTTGGAGACAGTTTTGCTCGGTTAATTGTTCAGTGACAAAGTTTATTCAACTTTAAACCATGAAATCAAACAGATAAAATATCTGATAGGTTAAAATAGAACTGAATAAAAATTGTGTTTCTATGCAACTATATGGGCATTGTGGATTGACTAGAAAAGAAATAATGGTATACGGAGTATTGTATATTGAGTATATAAATACAAAAATTAATCCTTTCATGAATAGCTCCAGCTTTTAGAAAAGTAGATGGCTATCTACTTTAACAATGCTGCCATCTGAGTGAAGGTCTTGGGTTTAAATCTTAATATTATCTCATTAATTCATGTATTTAAATTTGGGCTTGCCAAACAAAGAAGATCCGCCTAAACATTAAAGGAAGAATATAAAGGATACAAATACAAAGATTGGTCGTTTACCTAAAAGTTTAAGGGAGTGTTTGATTTACTCCGTTTTTTATTTTCATTTTCTAAAAAAACACATTTTTCCCATGTTTTAGAAAATGACTTTATTTCATTCTTCAATTTTCTAGAAAACATACGTGGAAAATACAAATCATTTTCTAAAAAATTGCATTTTCTTAGAAAATAAAAAATCAAAAACGAGAATGGAAAATGGAAACCAAACGCTATCTAAGCTTTTAGACGAGCGATCAACTTTAACATTATACATACTCCTTGTTTTATGAAACTCGTGGCCACTTTGGCACTAGACAGATTAGCCATGACATAGAGAACAAGCATGATCCAAAATATTGCTGATTGATTTGTGTGGTCGATTGGGGTTTTCCAAACGAAGCACATCGACATGAAGGGAGCATAAACACAAAGATTTTTGTTTCTCCCTAAAAGTGTAAGAGTGGTTAGTCAATCAACTTTGACATTATGAATCATCTCTTTATGCTTCATGCTTTCTGAGACATGTTGATACTCTGGCACAAGACAAAGGTATTGGCTAATGACCATGGCAAGAAGAAAGATCATGATCCAAGATGTTGGTCATCTCAACAGAAATACCAAACAGAGAACAAGCATGATCCAAAGAATTGCTCATTTCAAGAGAACAGTGACTATATAGAAATTTAAAACTCTGATTGCAGAATTATACTTCAAATTAAGCAGCATTCAGTGCCAAACAAAAAAGAAAAGGAGGAACATTTGTAAATTAGTACATGCCTGGAGTCTGGATCCGGATCCCATCTCCAGTAGCGTTTCGTATCTGCCCACGTAATGGCTAGCTCTCTAGCAGAAAGCATATAGCACTTCGCTCCGCTCGATCTATCCAATGACAAAGTCTGCGACACAATCCGATAAAACAAGCATCAAATAAAAAGAACTGGTGCTTCGCTAAAAGTTCCTCCGTTTCTCTTGAGTTATCAAAATGAGTTGAAATGAACCATTTTGCCGCCGTCGAGGGAGATTGGTCTGTCGCAGAGCCCGAAAAAGAGCTCCCTCTTGGACGAGAAGTCGACCGGATGATCGGCGCGGTCGAGGATGAACTTCAGATCGGAAGGGAGGAAGCGGTCCCAGACGGTGTCAGAAGCAACAGCCGAGCGGAAGGAGGCGGAGACGGCGGAGCTGCGGCAGGCGTCGCGGGGCGACGTGAGGGAGATGGCGTAGGCGATGCAGGCCTCGGGAAGCGCTTGGATTCCCGACTCGTCACCGACCATTCCAACTCCAACGCTCTCGGATTCCTCCGCCATCTTAACCTAGCGAAAACCAAGCTGCTCCTTCTCGATGGATCGGAAGGGATTAGTCGAAGGGCAGTTCCTTTTTCGACATATATATATATATATATATATATATTATTCATCATGTTATAAATTGAAAAGTATTATTGACAGATGATTTAAAATTTAATATTCCTTTTTTTTTTCTTGTGAATGGGGCGTGAAACCTGAGACGTTGGATTTCTAAATCGTTCACTATGAGGGTTTTCCGATTTATCTTGACGGTCGATGAAAAATTTCCGTGAGGTTGGGCCGGTCGCTCGAGTATGAAAAAATCTCGTTAATCATTTTTCATTCGAGGTTGTAAAAACCTCGTTAAAAAAAAATATCCATTGATTATGTGTTCCATTTAAAAAAAATCTCTTTAAATATATCATAATTGGTAATCAAATCATGGATATCTAAGTAACTACTTAACGCGAAGCGTCCTCGTCAATCTGTCATATGATTAATATAGAAGAGATAAATCACTAGAACTATAACTTAAATAGTGATTAGTACATAAGAAAAATCAACTCTGTCTTTGTCAGGATTTAATCCTTAAATTTCATGATAATATTTCATATATTAATTATCAATTTATTCTATAGAACAATCAAATATGTTATGGCAAATTTGAATAATAAATTTATGATAGGATATTTAAATCTACGAATATTGAATTGAATCGTAATAGTTTATTTCGTTTAATTTGGAAAGAAACCATCCTTACAATTATACATGCCAAATTTTGTCTACAGTTTGAACATTTGAAAAAATATATATAGACGAAAGTAAGGGAAATGACTTAGAAGAATTGTTCTTTGGTTTGGTTGGTAGGATTGTAATTGATATTATTGCAATGGATTTAATAGGTGCTTTATTTTGCATTCATATTTTAAAATTTATTTTACCATTTTCCCACTAGTATTTGGTATTTCTCACTAATTTTGGTAACTCAAATTGACATCTCCCTTTCACCCGAATATAAGAAATTGCTTTAGCAATATTCCTTTTTGGTTAGTATAATATATGTGAAATGTGTACTCATAATATTTGTCTAAATTATCTTGATATCATTTAATACGGCAAAAAATTCTATCGAATGTCAGGATAAATCAGAAAATATTCGTGACAGACGGTCTAAAAATCAACGTCCCAACATTCATGTCTTATTTGGAGAAAAAATTCTTACAAAATACACCATAGTTAGAATCAAATTGTGAATATCTGAGATTATAACTAATCACCCTTCTACTATATAATAGCCCTAGATTGGTGTCATTTAAGGTTGTGATATATGGTGTTGATTGAACTTACATGCTTCTCTAAATTATATATATATATATATAATAGATTATAAAAGAGAGATTAATAGGGATAAATGTATTTACATAAGAGATTCTAATTTTTTCCTATTTTAAGATGATCATGAATTAATATACACTTTACTTTTAAATATCATATTATGAAATCATTTAATTCAAAACTTTAACATTAAAGAAAGTATAGGAATATTTTTGTCTATATATATATATATATATATATATATATATATATATATATATATATATATATATATATATATATATAGACAAAAATATTCCTATACTAATATGATATTTAAAAGTAAAGTATATATTAATTCATGATCATCTTGAAATAGGAAAAAATTAGAATCTCTTATGTAAATACATTTATCCCTATTAATCTCTCTTTTATAATCTATTATTTTAGCCCCAGGATGTAGCATAGATAATGGACACATGATATTTCTGACATAATGACTAAGGGTTGATCCTTAAGAGGTGATGACATGTATTTTCGGGCCCACCATACGCTTGTTGTATGTATACCTGCATGAACCTCCCTCCATATTCGTGGGACCGACTCTAAGGGAACCGTTAAAGTAGTGTATCTACCTTTTTAATTGGGAGGTTAGTCTGGTGCCGCCACGTGGGCCAATATGTGTTATAAGGATGCCTGTGTGGATTCATTCGTGTAGTCAGATGACATTTATGTCGGGAACCTGACCCTGGTCCCAGTCGGGAACCCAATCGGGAACCATGGTTCCCGACCGAGATTTTGAGTAAGAGTTAGCCGTAAAGGGCGAATGCCTTTGATATAATTGGCACATTAGGGGCTCCTCGGTCGGCGGTGCCTTCCCGGTCGGGGATGCATAGGTAATTTCCGGGAGATAGGGTTAGCTTCCGTTCAGTGAAAGTAAGCTCCATTAAGAGCCCCGTATAAGAATTATCCATTAGGGGGAGCATTTAATAGTTTGGGGGGGGGGGCGTCATCATTATATCAAATGATGAGAAAAGGGAAACTGTTGCACGTTTTAATGAGCACCGGCCATTATGGGAATATTAACATAACGACTGCATTAAATATCATTAAGATCCCAAGAAGGAGAACGATCAGGGGAAAGAATAAAAGATAATTAAGGCCCATTGGAAAGGTCAACATTCTCTCATTCTTTCACAAATATATTGTTTCCTCTTTCCTAAATGACCCTGCTGACTTGATCGTCGGAGTGGGATCGCCGGAATCCCTTCCGGTGCCTTTCTAACATTCTCTGGAGTTTCTTTCTCATGTCATATTCCCTAGCTCATTAGTCGCATCACTAGGCATCGTCATCCCACCTATTAGCATCCAGATCATTTTGGCGTTGGCTGTGGGAATGTATTTTAACCAGAGGCTGCTAACTCGATGGCGAACCTCGGCAACCCAACGACTGTAGTTCTTACTCGTGATGACCTGGACCAACTTATAGCGTCAGTAGTGCGAGGGGTTCTAGAGCAGCACCAAGTTCAACAAGTTGTTTCCATATCTGTAGGGAAGCAAGCATCGCCGTCACTGCCTAAAATGCAAAGGCGCCAGCGGGAGGCAGAGGAGGAATCTCAGAAGGCTTGTTCCACCACCTCAAACACCCCACCCTTAGATGTTATGAAGGCAGGCAATTCTCATGTCTCTCTTCCCTTCGACTATGGGTTCACGCCCTTTACGCGGGCAATTTTTGAGGATCATATGCCTCGACATTTCCATCCTCCCACCATTGGAGAATATAATGACACTTCAGATCCAAAGGACCATCTGTGTAAGTTCGAGAATACCACCCTACTTCATCAATACACAAATGGGGTTAAGTGTAGGGTGTCCCTCATCACCCTCTTAGGGGTCGCTCAACGCTGGTTTAAGAGACTGCCAACGACTTCAATCGGTAGCTTTGGCGAATTTCAAATAATTTTCTTATATCATTTTGCAAATAGTAGAAGATATCACAAGACTGCTCTAAATCTATTTGCTCTGAAGCAAAAGAGCAAAGAAACAATGAAGGATTACATCCAATGTTTTAATCGTGTGGCCCAAGATGTTCCTACAACCATCTCAAAAATTCTGGTGAGTGCCTTCACCTAGGGCCTTATAGAAGGCGAATTCTTCTGGCTGTTGGTAAAAAAGCTCTCGACTAGTTTTGATGATTTGCTTGGCTGATCAGTCAAGCATGTAAATGTGGAGGAAGTCCAATACGTGAGGCATAAAGAGTTTGGAGCTACTCAGCCTCAAGGTGCCATACCCGAACAAAAAGCTCCTCCGACCGCTGCTCCGATGAAGGATGGATGAGTAAATAGAGATCAGAATTCTGACTAACGGAAAAAATGGTGCAAACATTCGATACAGCCTCACCTCCTGAGCGAGAGGTGCCCAATGGGGGGGGGGGGGAATACTGTTCATATCATCACTCTTATATGCATTCCATGGAGGAATACTATTCCCTTCGACTAACAAAAAAGGAAATTGCGAAAGCGGGCACGCAAGGGGAGGTATTCTCCCCAGACTTGAAATTGTTCACCCCGAGCCGGTCAATCAAAGGAACGGGAACATCGGCGGATGTACTCTCTTTCATGAAGAAGATCACTAGAGCGAAGGGGATCTCTCACTAGGGGGACACCATCTCCCGTTCGAGGCGGTCCAAAGGAAGGGCGCCTGATAGAGGTATCCCTAGGGAACCGTCGGTATGATTTCAGGAGAACCGATTGACGGAGATTCTAATTGTGCACTGAAGTCTCACGCGCGGTAGTTGGAGAACTATTCGGTGGAGACTAGTGACGGACCCAAAATGACTGTCACGAATGTGGGTCTCAAATTTAGATATTTATAAATGTGCTGGAAACCCTTTTTACAATCAAAATCATGAAAATGTAATATAGGGGCCACAGGTCGTATTTTTCTCGGGGCTAGTTGAGGTTTGTTTTATTCGCGCTCGTGTTTGTGTGTCGTTTGTGTTTTCGGGTTTCAAATCAAAATTGGGTTTTGGGTTGCTATTCAGATATGAAAGTGAAATGAAAAGAAGGGAAACTTAACTCATGACTAAACAAATGATGGCATTTAATGAGTCAACCAATTGACACATAATCCACTAAAGCGCTCAATCAATTTGGACCAATTCTGATTTCAAGGGTAGAACAAATTCTAAGCAATGAAACAATCAACATCAAACTCAAGACATGGCCAAATGCAAGCAATCTAAAAACCTAACTGATACAAAAACCATGCCAAAATTTTGCTTGTTACAAAATGCAAACAACTTAACAAACTTGATACCAAGGTGAGAGCAACTTATGTTCCAATAAGAATCCTATACTGAGTACACAACCCAATGCCTAGGAAGAATTTTAGATCACTTGACACAAATAAAACTGCATGAATTGAGCAGAATTCAAATTACAGAATTTCAGGATTGCGGAAATTCAGAAATAATTGCAGAGGTGAAGCTGGAAATTCAGAAACTTCAGCTAGGTAAGTAAGGCTATAAGTGAACTGATGCTCAGAATCAAAGGAAGGGTTGCGGCATCCAAATGCAGGTTAATTTAGAAACAACCTTGGCAGAAATGAATGTTGAAGTACAGAAGTAGAAGTGCAGTAATTCAATGTGCAGAAATTAGTGATTTACATGCAGAAACGAAGTGATTGCAGGGGAATCTTTTGTGCCAAGCCGAAGCTTTTGTGCCAAGGATGAGGCTAAACTTGATACACTCGCAGGATACATGCAGAAATGGATGTACATGTACAAAAACAGGAACTCAAGGCCAACTGCTGTGCAGGAATAACATTAAAGGTATCAATGAAATGTAAATAGGATTGTGCAGAGTTTCAGAGATAATATGAACACAGGAATTCCAGATGCAGAACATCAATTCAGTAGCAATTCACTGATACATTAACACTGATGTGCGCAAATCAGACTTATCAGTTGGACACATTGCAGAATTTGGCACAAACAAGGCTGCAGATTTGCAGAAACCATTGCAGAAATTCAGGAAATTGAAAACGTGAAAACAATGAATTCAGGAACTCACCAAGCAATTTAGATCAATTGTTCCAAACTAATAGCAGAAATGATTCGGGATTAAACTAAACTAACTGATATGAATATGTAGGAACTAAAAAAAAACTGATACGCAGGATGATGAAATGCAGAAAAATCTGATACGCAGCCTACAAATCTGGCACGCAAGCTAAAAACAAGATATAAACTGAAATTAAACGAAATCTACCACTACACAAGTTGCCTAAACTACTAAACTTGAAAACTTGAATCCTAATTAAACAGAAACTAATCTGAAAACGAAATTACAGCAGCTAACACATATTCAGAAACAGGAACGTGAAGTTGAAATGAGATTACAGCTAGAAAACTCAAATTAACCAATTTAAACTACTCCTCAACTCTCCCTAAGCTCAAAAGCTTCTTGGTCGTCAAGCAAGACTGAGCCTCGAACCCGCAAGCTCAAAAAAACATTGAAGAACAGCTCAACAATTCAAATCCAGCTCTCACTCTGAACCAATCTGAATTTCGAATTGCCTTCCTCAATCTGGCATTGTCCAAGTGCGCGGATGGTGTGGGGATGATGCCGAACACTCCAGGGAACCCCTCTGAATCGTTCGGGTGGATGAAGGATGGAGCAAAACCGAGATTGAAGCTGTAAATGACAGAGCTGCGGAGACCCCACAACAACTCTGTTTTGGCCAATTCGGAGCTGGAAATTCACCGTGAGCCCTCCCAATAGCCTAGCAATTGATCTATTAGAAGGATTGAGGGGTCGCGCCCCTTTGGATGAAGAAATTTAGCTAAAAATAGTGAAGAAAAACGAGGAAGAAGATGACTGCGGCGGAGATGCGACGAGCGGAAATGTGGCTGCGTTTCTGATTAAATAGAAACAAATGGACGGCTTAGATTAATCGGAGGAGATCCAACGGTAGATCTTGGTCTGATTGGAGCCAAACTTTTATGATGATGATCTGGGGTCAGGATCTGCCTTTTGGTAGCTCGGATCCTCCAGATGTGCAACGGATGGTCCAGATCAACTCTATCTGTGAATGGACGCTCTAGAGCCCTCCTTGCTTGATCCAACGGTTGATTTAGCTCTGATTGGGATGAAACCTTCAGATCTTGATCATAGAGCTTGATCAACCCTAACCCTAGCTCGGATTGCTTCAGATCGTCCCGGATGGCTCAGATCTAGCCGCTCTTGAATCGGACGGCCCGGATTAATCGTAGGCTTGATAATTCGATCCGGTTCACATCCGACTCAAGTTTGACCCAATATGCCCTAGGTCCAGGATCCTTTCTTGCCTACAAAAATATATCAGAAAATTATTGGCCAAATAATCCAAAAATTGTATAATTTTGCAATTAAGTCCAAAATGAGATAAAGTTCCAAAACCTAGGGTAAAATCATAATTAAGCAATAAAAACATGGGTCAAACATGGATTTTAGCAATTAAAATAATCAATAAAATGGTGCTTATCAACTCCCCCACACTTAACCTTGAGCGTCTCGCGAAACAACTAAATAAGTATCCCTTAGGTTTTTTAAAGCATAATTAGAAGCAAATGAAAAGAAATTACCTAGGGTTGTCAATTCTCATAAATCTAAGCTCTATGGATTAGTATCTTGTCCTTAAATCAACAACTCAGCCCTTTCATCCATCATGAATCATTGAGATGAATTTAAAATCACTAGCCTTGCAAGGAAAATTTTGGGTGGCTCTCTCCTAAGTTCTAAGTTGATGATGGAAGTGGAGCTCACTCAAACACACATGCTTCCCGCACTACCATAGGCTTGCTTATTATCTACTCTCCACCATTAATCATGATTAGGAATCAACATCTATAAAAGCTTATTCAAAAGGGAAAATGACATATGAAATGGTAGAAATGAAATAGAAGACATTAAAATAGCAAATTTGATGGAATGGAAGACTTGAATGCTTAAAGATATTCTTGATGCATTTTGCCCTCCTTTCAGTCCATATAATGAAGTCCAAAGTGTGGTAGAGTGTATCTTTGCAATATCCTTCTAAAATTTGATGAAAAGAATTCCTCTCCTTCGTGCCAATTTTTCCCCTTCCGTGCCAATTTGTTTCTTCCTTTTCCTTTTCTGAATTTTTTTTTCCTCTACTGAAATCAGAATATAATGGAGCAAATCTTCAACGTGGATAAGATTATCTTCACTAGTATCATAATGCCAACAACTCATTATGTGCCCACTTTGTTCTTCTTCTTCTCTTTTTTTTTTCTTACTTAGCTGCAAATTTTTTTCTGTTCTGATTTGAACCATCCAGCAGCCACTTCTCTTGTTCTGATTAGCAGTGGATATCCTTGAGACAAATTTGATGCACTTATATACCAAGTTCCTTGATTCACAGCCCAGGAAAATCCAAAAACTGCTTCATCTTGATACAAACTGCACTCGCAGCTTACACTCTCAACATTTCTGATCTGTCGAGTGGTTTGATCTGAGTTCTTGGCAAAATCCATTGCATCCCAGTTTAGTTCCGATCAGTTCAGCTCACTTTAGCTCACTATTCTGCACAAACTGCACAGATTTTAGACTTTTCACAGCTTCTCTTCACTTGAGATCATGGCACTTTGCTTTCCTATACTTCACTTCACTGCCGATTTCACTCAGCAATTTAAATCCTGCTCCGATGAGGTTTAGTCCAATCAAAAGCCTCTCTGCCAGTTCTGTCTAATTTCAGCAAGGCATTGCTGATTTGATGGAAGCACAATTCAACTTGAAATTGATACAAAATTGTGCCCAAACTGCTCAAGTTTCAAATCTGCTCAGCTGCAGATTTTGTTTTGTTTTTTTTTTCTTTTTTTTTCATTCAAATCAGCCTTCGAATTCAGATCCCAGCCATGTTTCTCTCATTCAGCAGTTTAAAATCTGCTCCCAAGAAGTTGAATTCAGCTGGAAACATTCGGCAATTCTGTTGAAAACCAGATTTCTGCATTTTTTTTTTCTTGGTACTGATTTCTACATAAGTTTCAGATTTTTTCCAGCTGGGCTTCAGCTTCAATTCAGCTTGTCTTCAGATGGCCTTCAAATTCCAGCACTCGGCAAGCTGAACAGAAAACACTCCCTTGGCACAACAGCTACAACTTCATTTCTAACAAAATGGCCAAAACATCCTCCATGGCTCTTTTCCCTTTTCTTTTTGGCACTGATTTTTTTTTCTTCCTTTGAAATGGTGCAGATTTTTCTCCCTTTTGCTTGCCACTTGAATCTTCAACGTATGACAAAGGATCTAGAACTCCAATTGCTTCCATCCTATTGCTCATTCTTGGCACCAAACATTCACTCACTTGGCACATGAATTTTTTTTTTTTTTCGAATTGAAGTGCCTCCTTGATACCAAATCTTTCCAAAAAGCTAGTCACTCCCCCACACTTAAATCTTTGTCCGTCTCGGGCAAAATAACATTAGAAACATATCAAACAACAAGTCCAAAGAAAAGTGAGGGTAAGAGTAAGAAATAAGTAGAGAAAAAATGGAATGAACATGATTTTCTTCTAAAATGGATATGGAAAGGTAAACAAAGTGATTAGCTTCTATAGATATGATCAAATCATTGAAATATGGTTTTGAAAGAACCTAAGCAAGTTCTAGAGCACAATGACATATGCGTATCACAAAAGTAAGGCTAATTCTCACTAGGCAAAAATACTTCATCTCAAATCTTCAATTAAGAATCTAAAGCAAAGTAGTACTCAAGCATCCAAGAATTCATCCATGAACTCAAACCCTAAGTTTTGACAACCAAATTTAATTTATTTTCAAAAGACTCTAAAATGCTATGGAGAAAACCTAGAGGGATACTTTTATTTCTACTCATGCAAGAAAAAGTGACAAAAGAAATAACATGCATTTATTTACAAGGACTCAGTTCAAAGGAAAATTCTAATTCTAGGAAGCATGAAAATGAAAAATGCAATAAAAGAAAATGTAAGAAAAATCAAACTCCCCTTTATTCTGGTGGGCGGAGTCTATCCAGAAGTAGCCTCCACCGTGGTAGTGGAGGAGTCTGGGTGGCTGGGAGAAATAGGACTCCCCCACACTTGAACTTTACAAAATAATGCTCTGGTGGCCGTAGGCGATTCAGGTTCAAGAGCCATTCAAGAGATGGAGTGCTTTTAATTAAAGTCAGATCATCTCCTCCTTCTTGATGCCCTTCAGAAGTCCTTCCAGGAGGCTGGAGTCTGTTCAGTTGGAGCACCCACTCCTGAAGTCTTCTGGACCCTGCAAAAACATGTAATACCTCTCTCAAGTGTGCTGGGTCAGAAAGAAATAAAATAGTATCAGTTTCTGCATAAAATAAATCCAAATCTGCATCATGTCCAATTAAATCAATTTGTGGTGCCTCAATAAAATTTTCAAAATCATTTTCTACAAAATTTGCATCCAGATACTCATCATAAATAAAGAAATCAAGTTCTGGCTCATCAATAGAAATTTCACAATTATTTTCAATCAAGGGTGTATCAAGCAATGTGTCAGAGCCAATGAAATCAATCTCAGATACCTCCAAAAGTTTCTCACATTTAACCTCAGCATAAGATATAGCAAGAGACTCATCAAAATAAATAACATCCATTTCAGGCACTTCTAAGAAATTTTCACCAGTCATATCCACAAAAGATGTATCTAAAGATTCATCATAACAAACTACATCAATTATGGGTGCCTCTAAAATTATTTCACTATTCATATTTACAATGGATGTGTCAAGTAATGCATGATGATCAATAAAATCAATGTTTGATACCTCTATTGGATTTTCACACACAATCTCTACACAAGGTATATCAATAAAGTCATCAGAATCAATAAAATCAGTACTAGGTACCTCACTGCATTTTTTTGAACAAAGAGGAGAAATACTTACCTGAGTGTGCTGGATAATACCTGAAGGTGCATCTATGGTCTCCTCCTGGTCATGTTCATGCTCCTCTTCAGCCTCAGGCTCTGGTGGACAATCAACTGGTGATCCTTGGGTGCTTGCTTCCACCATGCAAGTCCCTACACTTTCTGGTTCATCATCTAAATCTTGTGGTGGTCCCTGGGGCTTAGTGCAGTCCCCTACACCTATGGAATCATCTCGTCTGCATTCTTCTTCTACAATATCTGCAACAACAGTATCAGAAAAATTAGGACCATCAATAATGCTATCATCAGAAAATAAAAGTCTAGAATGGTCCTGTGGAGCTTCAATTTCTTCTTCTGGAGCTGAAAAATTTGGAATTGGATTTTTAGTAGAAGTCTCCGGAGGAATGCATGCTCTAGGTGCCCAACATTTGATGATTACGTCATCTTCTTCTTCTAAAATTGCAAGATCCATTAAAGAAAGATTTGGCCCTGCACTAGGGTCACCTTGAACTTGGATTTGATTCATTTGACTAGCAATCTGTCCAACGCCTCTTTCTATGTCTTGAAGCCTTTGCTGCTGTTGATGATATTGTACAACTAGTTGATAAATTTCCTCCATTCTTTGTTGTTGTGCCTCATTCTCATTAAGATTCTCAAAGCCTCCTTGGTTAGCATAGCTCCTTGACTGATTTTGAAAGGATGAAGTAGGCTGAAAATTTTGAGCTTGCTGATTTGGTTGAAAACATGGCTGTTGAGGCTGATTAAAGGGCTGATATTCTTGGAAACTTTGCTGGTAGTTGTAGCCTTGAAAGTTCTGATTTTGGTCTGGAAAATTAGGTGCCGAAGGCTGAAAATTCTGCCCTTGAAACCCTTGATTGTAGGGCTGTGAAAACTGGTTCAAGGGCTGTGTAGGCTGATAAAATGGCTGGTTTTGAGGCGGATCTTGCTGAAATGGTTGACACACTTGCTGCCCCTGTTGATATGGCTGGAATTGAGGTTGAAATTGATTATTTCCATGCTGAAAATTCTCAAAAGGCTGCTGAAAATTTTGGTTAAAATGCTGAAATTCTTGCTGAAATTGTTGGAATTGTTGTGGTAGCTGAATTTGAGGCTGACAAAACTGATATGGTTGCTCAAATTGGGGCTGATAGCTCTGAAATGGTGGCTGCCCGTTCTGACAATACTGATTTGGTTGAAAATTTTGAAATGATGGTTGATCTTTTGGCTGAAAAAACTGATTTGGTTGCTGAAAATTCCAATAGGGCTGTTGGAATTCTTGACTTAGCTGCTGAAATTGCTGGAGAGGCTGAAATTGTGGCTGAGGTAGCTTCTGGTAAGTAGATGACTGAGCTTTACGTTCTAGTTGGTAGTCGAACCCCTTTAACACATTTTTTAACTCCTCCAATGCCTCTTCTATCTCTTTTGACCCCATTTTGAATTTGCAGCCCTGTAACAAAACAAACAAGAAAAATGGCAGCAACCGTATATGAAAGATATAGCAAAATGAAATAGAACCCAATGATATGTCCAAAAGTATACAAGCAAAAATCAAACAAATCAACTAGTTGCTTCCCCGGCAACGACGCCAAAAATTTGACGGGCCCAAATATACTAGATTAATTTGTCACGAAATGTATGGGCTCATCAAATTTAAATATCAATGAAATAAAGCTGGAAACCCTTTTTACAATCAAAATCATGAAAATGTAATATAGGGGCCACAGGTCGTATTTTTCTCGGGGCTAGTTGAGGTTTGTTTTATTCGCGCTCGTGTTTGTGTGTCGTTTGTGTTTTCGGGTTTCAAATCAAAATTGGGTTTTGGGTTACTATTCAGATATGAAAGTGAAATGAAAAGAAGGGAAACTTAACTCATGACTAAACAAATGATGGCATTTAATGAGTCAACCAATTGACACATAATCCACTAAAGCGCTCAATCAATTTGGACCAATTCTGATTTCAAGGGTAGAACAAATTCTAAGCAATGAAACAATCAACATCAAACTCAAGACATGGCCAAATGCAAGCAATCTAAAAACCTAACTGATACAAAAACCATGCCAAAATTTTGCTTGTTACAAAATGCAAACAACTTAACAAACTTGATACCAAGGTGAGAGCAACTTATGTTCCAATAAGAATCCTATACTGAGTACACAACCCAATGCCTAGGAAGAATTTTAGATCACTTGACACAAATAAAACTGCATGAATTGAGCAGAATTCAAATTACAGAATTTCAGGATTGCGGAAATTCAGAAATAATTGCAGAGGTGAAGCTGGAAATTCAGAAACTTCAGCTAGGTAAGTAAGGCTATAAGTGAACTGATGCTCAGAATCAAAGGAAGGGTTGCGGCATCCAAATGCAGGTTAATTTAGAAACAACCTTGGCAGAAATGAATGTTGAAGTACAGAAGTAGAAGTGCAGTAATTCAATGTGCAGAAATTAGTGATTTACATGCAGAAACGAAGTGATTGCAGGGGAATCTTTTGTGCCAAGCCGAAGCTTTTGTGCCAAGGATGAGGCTAAACTTGATACACTCGCAGGATACATGCAGAAATGGATGTACATGTACAAAAATAGGAACTCAAGGCCAACTGCTGTGCAGGAATAACATTAAAGGTATCAATGAAATGTAAATAGGATTGTGCAGAGTTTCAGAGATAATATGAACACAGGAATTCCAGATGCAGAACATCAATTCAGTAGCAATTCACTGATACATTAACACTGATGTGCGCAAATCAGACTTATCAGTTGGACACATTGCAGAATTTGGCACAAACAAGGCTGCAGATTTGCAGAAACCATTGCAGAAATTCAGGAAACTGAAAACGTGAAAACAATGAATTCAGGAACTCACCAAGCAATTTAGATCAATTGTTCCAAACTAATAGCAGAAATGATTCGGGATTAAACTAAACTAACTGATGTGAATATGCAGGAACTAAAAAAAAAACTGATACGCAGGATGATGAAATGCAGAAAAATCTGATACGCAGCCTACAAATCTGGCACGCAAGCTAAAAACAAGATATAAACTGAAATTAAACGAAATCTACCACTACACAAGTTGCCTAAACTACTAAACTTGAAAACTTGAATCCTAATTAAACAGAAACTAATCTGAAAACGAAATTACAGCAGCTAACACATATTCAGAAACAGGAACGTGAAGTTGAAATGAGATTACAGCTAGAAAACTCAAATTAACCAATTTAAACTACTCCTCAACTCTCCCTAAGCTCAAAAGCTTCTTGGTCGTCAAGCAAGACTGAGCCTCGAACCCGCAAGCTCAAAAAAACATTGAAGAACAGCTCAACAATTCAAATCCAGCTCTCACTCTGAACCAATCTGAATTTCGAATTGCCTTCCTCAATCTGGCATTGTCCAAGTGCGCGGATGGTGTGGGGATGATGTCGAACACTCCAGGGAACCCCTTTGAATCGCTCGGGTGGATGAAGGATGGAGCAAAACCGAGATTGAAGCTGTAAATGACAGAGCTGCGGAGACCCCACAACAACTTTGTTTTGGCCAATTCGGAGCTGGAAATTCACCGTGAGCCCTCCCAATAGCCTAGCAATTGATCTATTAGAAGGATTGAGGGGTCGCGCCCCTTTGGATGAAGAAATTTAGCTAAAAACAGTGAAGAAAAACGAGGAAGAAGATGACTGCGGCGGAGACGCGACGAGCGGAAATGTGGCTGCGTTTCTGATTAAATAGAAACAAATGGACGACTTAGATTAATCGGAGGAGATCCAACGGTAGATCTTGGTCTGATTGGAGCCAAACTTTTATGATGATGATCTGGGGTCAGGATCTGGCTTGTGGTAGCTCGGATCCTCCAGATGTGCAACGGATGGTCCAGATCAACTCTATCTGTGAATGGACGCTCTAGAGCCCTCCTTGCTTGATCCAACGGTTGATTTAGCTCTGATTGGGATGAAACCTTCAGATCTTGATCATAGAGCTTGATCAACCCTAACCCTAGCTCGGATTGCTTCAGATCGTCCCGGATGGCTCAGATCTAGCCGCTCTTGAATCGGACGGCCCGGATTAATCGTAGGCTTGATAATTCGATCCGGTTCACATCCGACTCAAGTTTGACCCAATATGCCCTAGGTCCAGGATCCTTTCTTGCCTACAAAAATATATCAGAAAATTAGTGGCCAAATAATCCAAAAATTGTGTAATTTTGCAATTAAGTCCAAAATGAGATAAAGTTCCAAAACCTAGGGTAAAATCATAATTAATCAATAAAAACATGGGTCAAACATGGATTTTAGCAATTAAAATAATCAATAAAATGGTGCTTATCAACTAGCCGAGTCCAGCAACCTAGTCCTCTCATTTCCTTTGGACCATGAGATTTGGAGTGGATGGAAGCCCCATATGAAGATGCCCTGGTAATAGAAACGATGGTAGCTAACTATCTTGTTAAAAGAGTGTTTGTTGATACAGATAATTCGGTGAACATCATCTTCAAGGATGTCTTGGATCCGATGCAGATTGAGGAAGTGAGCTCCAACCGATTTTGACCCCGTTGTTTGATTTTATGGGGCATCAAGTACAACCACTAGGGCAAATATATCTATCATTGTCCTTAGGGGACAAAAAATTGACAAGAACAAAAAGGACTTCATTTCTCATGGTTGATACTATTTCTTCTTATAATATGATTCTGGACCGGCCTACCTTAAGTCAGTTTCAAGCTGTGGTATCTATATATTACCAGAAAATCAAGTTCCTAGTCGGTGACCAAGTCGGGAAAGTCAAAGGAAGCCAATTAGGGTCTCAGAAATGTTACATTGACGAAGTTAGAGTGGAGGTCCGCAAGAACGCAAAGGTCATAAGGGTGCATCAAACCCTGCAAATAGAATTGGCCAACTCCCGATCTGGAGAAGAAACAATGGAAGACAGAAGGCCAGAGAAACCAGAGGAAGTTCAAATTCACCCTTTCCTAAAGGATGGAACTACCAAGATTGCAGTAGAGCTGCCTCCTGAGCTTAAATAGAAGCTCATACGTTGCCTAGCTGGCCACTATGATGTGTTTGCCTGGTCGACGGATGAAATTAAGGGAGTGCCTCAAGATCTGATGACTCATCACCTAAATACAGATCCTGAGTGTCATCCAGTCAAACAAAAAAGGAGACATTTTGTGCCTGAGCAGGACCAAATCATTCGAGAGGAAGTAGCCAAGTTACTGTAGGCCGAACATATTCGAGATGTTTAATTCCCGACCTGGTGACAAGCCCAAATATACTAGATTAATTTGTCACGAAATGTATGAGCTCATCAAATTTAAATATGAATGAATGAAATGCTGCTGGAAACCCTTTTACAATCAAAAATATGAAAATGTAATATAGGGGCCACATGTCGTATTTTTCTTGGGGACTAGTTGATATAATTTGATTCGCGCTTGTATTTATGTGTCGTTTGTGTTTTGGGTTTCAATTTAGAATAAAAACACAATGAGAACAAAGAAGAAACTTGACCCAATGAATTAAACAATGAAATGGCAACTAATGAACTCCCTTTGGGGAGGCTTAATCAACCAATGCAACTAGCTGAATTAATTTGGCACCTATCACTGCCAAAACTATTCTTGATACAAAGTGCAGCAATCACAATGAATTTGATACAAAGAAAAGAAAATTCAAGTGTCACTAGCTGAATTAATGCTTACACTGTAAATTAGCTATAACGCCAGCAGGGGGGGTTCGAACCCGCGACCAGCACGAAACCAGGCAAGCGCGCGACCAGCCAAGCTAGGGTATCAAGCACAGCAAAGGGTGGAGAGACATATATTTAAGTTGTGGTTAGGTTAATCCGCCCCCATAAGTATAAATAGGTAATTAAAGAGAGAAGTTTTATTTCTCTCCTCTCCAAACCCTCACGCCGACTTCTCCTCTCTTGGGCGACGCCGACCAACACCAAACCATAGAGGGCCGGCCAAAGCTCTCCTCCGAGAGATATTCCTATATTCGGGATCCCCGCGACGAGAGGAACGCGTAGGTGTGAAGAATTCTCCGAGATCTCAAGTTTCTCCCGAGCTCTAGACATCAATCTTGGTTGTAAGTCCAAGATATCAATGTAAGTACTGCTCACCTGCAGTAAGAGGCGGTTTTTCCGCAAGAATTTCCCTTAAAAGTTTTTAAAAAGAGATATTTACTTCTTGTTAAGATTTTTGCATGTGATCTTAGTTCATTATATGCTTATATTTTATTGAGTGCCCTATATGAGGTTAGGGTCCAAGAAAAGCTATGAGAAAAGATAAAGATAAGAAAAGAGAAGGCCAAGGCCTTAAGAAATCCCCAAAAGTCAAGACTTAGGGATTTTAGCATGCAAGGTGCTCCAGAAAATGCCAAGGCATTTACAGATAAGAAAGAAAAGAAAGAAAAGCTATTTTATTTTCTAAGGCCAGTACCCGGCGTCCAAGGGCGTCGTTAAAGAAATCCAGGTGTCCAATTCCAAGGTCTTGGCCCTGGTAGACCAAGGTCTGCTCTATTAGGATTGGTGGCTCGCTACCCCAACCTTTTAGAGAACGCGCATGAGATGGTACTTACGTCTTCAGTGGATCCAAGTGATTATTATTTTCAAGTATATGCTTTAGCAAAGTTTCTAAAGTTTAAAGAGTTTTCAAAAAGTTAAAGAATAGCTAAAGTTTCAAGTTGAGCCAAGAAAAGCAAGTTGAGATTTATTAATGCTTGAGTATGCATGTTTTGAGTTATACATGTTTAGTTTAGTTTTCTTTCAAGCATATAAGTATCTCATGTGATTTCATATTGTTCAAGAAGCATGTTTGCACATTTGAGATTTTGTGAGCTAGATAGTACTTACTAAGCTTTTTGCTTACTAGTTGCATTTTCCTCTTACTGCAGATAAAGGTAAAGGCAAGCAATTCTGAAGGAAGGCGACGAGGCGGTGCTGAGCAAAGTGTGTGTGGTGACTGATTTTGGAGAGATCCTTAAGACGAGACAATTTAGTTATTTGAATTACAATGTTTTAGTTTATTCAAATTCCAAGTTATTGCTTTATGGAGTTTAGCGAACTTTTAGGATTTGGATAGTTTTACATGCTCAATTTCGTAGAATAAAGATTCCATGCCATTTCATTTAGCATACATATCCTTATGATTGCATTGGATGAGTAGAAGTGTGAGTAGTTTGAGATATTGATACTTTATTGGAGTTATTAATGCATGTGCCAAAGATAGGACTAGTTTCCCTTTTAAATCAAGTTTTATTGCTCAATTATGCTTAGAAAAGTCGCCTTCTCATTTCATGATGTTTTAGCAATGTTATAGAATCTTGCATGATGAGTTTAAATGGTTAGAAGTTAAGTTTGGTACAAACTCTAGCCTAAAGTTTAAATAGTTTTTCATAACTTGCTAAATCTCGCAAAAGTCCTAATTTCGAGTTTATGGATTCGTTTTGGTTGGCTAAATTGTTTAGGAAACTGGTATAGAGTATAGAAATGGTGTTGTGTCTTGTTATGGCTTGAAACTATATGTTTAGTGGGCTTTTGGAAACTAAGTTTCGAATCTGAATTTTCAGTTTTCAGGCGTTCCAGTCGACTGGTTCAGAACCAGTCGACTGCCCTATCGAACAGTAGCTTCTGTCCGATACACCAGTCGACTGCCAAGAGGCCAGTCGACTGGTGCCGCGCCCAGAAACTTTCTGAGGCCGATACCAGTCGACTGGTCAGATCGCAGTCGACTGGTACCATTGCAGAAAAGTCCTATAGATGTAAAGAAGTTTGTCATTGTATCATGCACGACTATTAGAGTTAGTATATCATAGATAGATTTAAATTGAGAAGAAAAAAAAAAGATTTCCGCATTTTTAGTCGTGCATTAGAGTCAAGAAGTAGACAAAAGTAACGATCCGTCTAAGCCAGAGAAGGCGGGTCGCTACAGGTGGTATCAGAGTAGTTCCCATTCTCCAGCATCACACACACATCAGCATCAACCTTGCCGTCTTCAAGTAAGAAAGTTTTAAGTTTCAATTTTTCTATTGCTCCTTTACTTAATTGCAGTATAGAGAAATGCTTAAGTACTTACTCACATGTGCATAGAACAAGGAAGCATGTTTAATACCTTAGTATCACGGAATCATGTTTAATCCCTAGAATGGATATTAGAGAAATGCTTAAGTACTTACTTGATTTGCCCAAAAGTAAGTTTTGGGATTATGGCACGCAAGGTGCTTGATAAAAGTTTTGAGTAAGACCAAGGTCTTACTAAGCCCTAGAACGAGTTCTAGGACTAAGAAATGAGATAAGAATCAAGACCAAGGTCTTGTTATATCCTAAAGCAAGTTTGGGAACATTACCATTAAGTGTTAAGTTATACATTTGAGGACGTCCTAGAAAGGCTCAAAACGAGGAGCAAGCTCCTAGAAGGCAAGAAGCGTACCTCATTCAGTAGGAGAAACTGAAGCCAGGGAACTTCCCAGGCACAAGCAAACCATGGGATGCTTAAGCATGGTTCAAAACATTGAAAAGAATAGTAGGGCTACTGGACTGGCATGAGGTAGAGAAGATAAAGTGTGCATCTTTCTGCCTTACGGGAGATGCTAGAATATAGTGGAAGAGAGTCAAGGCCAAGAGAAATGTCAGCCAGATGACATGGGCCGACTTCGAGACTGAGTTCTTCGAAGAATACTCTCACATGCAAGTAACCAACAAGCATTATGATGAATTCACGGAGTTCAGACAAGGAGAACTATCCGTGGATGAAGCAGTGAAGATGTTTAAGCGGTTATCTCATCTGTGCCCAGAGCTAGTTAGCACAGAAAAAGAGATAGTTAGGCTAATGCTCAAGATGTTAAGGCCTGAGATAGCGTTGAAGGGGGGCTAGCGGTGTTAAGAGGCTGCAAACCTCCGAGGAACTAATAAGTAGTGCTTTGATCACTGAGCACTACTTAAACAGTATAAAGGCCACCAGAAAGGTTGAACGATGAAGTTCTTAACAACCTTACCGTCAGGGGAAGTAATGGCCTCTACTGAGAGGCTAAGGGCAGTATCAATCTAGATTTCCAACCGAGAGCTCTACAGTGACTTGTTAGTCCTTGACATGAAGGATTACGATGTCATTTTAGGAATGGACTTCTTGAGCAAGTATAATGCTTCTATAGACTGCCGCAAGAAAAAGTCAAGTTCACACCAGAAGCAGAACCTTCGGTTGAGTTTATTGGAGACCCAAGGAGAAAGATAAATAGGTTCCTACCTACCTTACAAGTTCAGAGAATGTTAGAGAAGGGGTGCTCTAGTTTCTAGCTCATATAGTGGATGCGAGTCAAGGAGAAGGATTGAAGAGAGAAGAAGTGAGGGTAGTCTGTGACTATCCTGAGGTGTTTCCTGAAGAGTTACCAGGACTCCCTCCCAATCGGGAAATTGAGTTTGAAATTGAGTTGGCCCCAGGAACCAACCCAATTTCGAAGGCACCTTATCGCATGGCACCAGCAGAACTGAAAGAATTACAAGAACAATTGCAAGAGCAGCTTGACAAGGGTTTCATCCGCCCTAGTCATTCACCTTGGGGAGCTCCTGTACTTTTCGTCAAGAAGAAGGATGGGTCTATGCGTCTGTGCATAGACTACAGAGCTCTGAACAAGGTAACCATCAAGAACAAGTACCCCCTTCCAAGGATAGATGATTTATTGGATCAGCTGAAGGGAGCCACAGTGTTCTCCAAGATGGATCTGCGATCAGGTTACCATCAGCTCAGAGTGAAGGAGGGTGATGTGCCAAGGACTGCTTTCAGTACAAGATATGGGCACTATGAGTTTGTGGTCATGCCCTTTGGAGTGACAAACGCCCCTGCGACGTTTATGGATCTAATGAATAGAGTGTTCAAGGATTTTCTAGACAAGTTCGTCATTGTCTTCATTGATGATGTCCTAGTGTATTCAAAGACTCGGAAAGAACATGAAGAACACCTGAAGATAGTGTTGCAAACCTTACACCAGAAGGAGTTGTACGCCAAATTCTCAAAGTGTGAGTTTTGGCTTGATCAGGTGGCCTTCCTGGGCCACATTATTTCCAAGGAATGTATTATGGTAGACCCAGCCAAGATTGAAGCAGTTAGTAACTGGAGTCAACCAAAGAATGCCAGTGAGATCAGAAGCTTCTTAGGCCTGGCAGGATATTATAGAAAATTTGTGGAGGACTTTTCCAGAATAGCCTCTCCACTCACAGCCCTGACCAGAAAGAACCAGAAGTTTGAGTGGTCAGATAAATGCGAGCACAGTTTCCTAGAACTGAAGAAAAGATTGACTAGTGCTCCCATCCTGACTGTTCTAGAAAGTGACAAGGCCTTTGACATCTACAGTGATGCATCCAAGATGGGCCTTGGAGCTGTCCTCATGCAAGACGGTAAAGTAATAGCATATGCCTCCAGACAGCTCAAGGACTACGAGAAGAATTATCCTACGCATGACCTTGAGCTAGTGATAGATTCCATTTTATTGATCATTTGAGTGGTTTAAATCCCTGTTTGATCTATGTTTTTATTGCTAAAATTGTGAAATTGCCCTAGGTTTTAGAACTTATGTATATTTTGGACTTAATTGCAAAATTACATATATTTGAGTTAATTGGCCACTAAATTCTTAATCTATTTTTGTAGGCATCAAGGTTCAAGGATCCAGGGCATATTGGGTCAAACTCGAGTCGGAATTGACCCGGATCAGATTATCAAGATCCCGATTAAATCCGGGTCGTTCGATTCGAAAGCGGCTAGATCTGAGCCATCCGGGACGATCTGAAGCAATCCGAGCTAGGTCTAGGGTTGATCAAGCACCCTGATCAAGATCTGAAGATTTCATCCCAATCAGAGCTAAATCAACCGTTGGATCAAGCAAGGAGGGCTCTAGAGCGTCCATTCACAGATAGAGTTGATCTGGACCATCCGTTGCATATCTGGAGGATCCGAGCTACCACAATGCAGATCCTGACCTCAGATCACCATCATTAAAGTTTGGCTTAAATCAGACCAAGATCAGCCGTTGGATTGAAGCTAATCGATCTGAGCCGTCCATTGGTTAATACTTAAGGAAATTTTCCACAGCCGAAACCTTTGTCGCGCTTTCAGCTTAGCCTACTGTTCTTCGCCGTTCTTCCTCGTTTCTTCATCTTTCTTCGAAATTTTTGTTTCCATGAAGGCGTGACCACCTCATCTACCATCCCAGATCGAGTTCTGAGTCTCCGGAGATCAATTCCTTGAAGAATTCTGTCCATTTGCGCCGGAACAGGGAGTGCTTGAGGGTTTCGACAGTTCCTCAGTCCGACCATTGGTTTCTCTTCCACAAACCATTTCCAAGTTTCAGATCCACTTGTAGGGGTTCTCAAGTGGCCTCTGAAGCTCTCCAAATCAACATCGCAGCTCATCCATCTGGGAAAGAGTGAATCGGATCAAAAATTCCAGCAAGTGCAGATTTGTGGCAGAATCAACTTCAGAAATGGATTTCTATTGATTTGCCGAGCCTAGGGGTTCGAAGCCGGCTCTTGATTGACAACCAAGAAGTCCTTGAACTGAGGAAGGAGTTGAGGATTAGTTTAGCTAGTTAATTGTAGTTCTTTAGCTGTAATTTTCGCTTCTTGCACTGTTCTGTTCTGAATTCTTGTTCAGCTGCTGTGATTTTCGATTCTCAAGTTCTTAGCTGTAATTTAGCTTAAATTTTGCAAGTCTGATAGTTAAGGAATGTGTGTAGTGGATAAA
The DNA here is from genome assembly GCA_024364735.1 of Boesenbergia rotunda. NCBI lineage: Eukaryota > Viridiplantae > Streptophyta > Magnoliopsida > Zingiberales > Zingiberaceae > Boesenbergia > Boesenbergia rotunda. The sequence goes on along the minus strand of JAGFNQ010000252.1, from coordinate 531,555 downwards.
TGCTTCAAATTCTAGTTTAATTGTAGCTTAGATTTGAGCGTGCCAATGTGTGTGCTGCGTGCCAAGTGAAGTTGCTGAATTTTCAGAAATTTCATCCCCTTTCATTAGTTTCATTAACTAATTGCTAGTTTAAACTTGTTTGCTCCTAGATAGTCACTTATACTCAGTTTATGTTAGCTAGTTCAGTCCTTAATCTATTGCAAAAACAGAAAAAAATCTGTAGCTAGTCTTTTCCATTTTGCATCTTAAATTCAGCCTCTTTCATTTCTGAATTTCTTTGTTTCTCTGGTTTTGATCTCAAATGTCGTACCGTAGATTAGCTTAGTTCTCTCCTCACAGCCAGGTTTCTCAATTAAATCGAGTAGTTTAGAGTTCTTAGTCAAAAAGATATCATTTTCGAGTTTTGAGTTAGTTTTTGGCACAAAGAGCAACCTCTTGCGTGCCAATAGATAAGAACCTTCTTACATCCGAAATTTAGTATGTTTTGTAGTTTAAGATTGTGTTTGAAATTCATAAGTTAGTAATTTATCCAATTCTGAATATTTTGTTAGCATTAGTTAGTTTCAAAAACTTGGAGTTAGTTGAGTTAATATTGTTGTTTGTTTTATTTTCATCTTCCATGGTTAGCACTTGTTTTAAGTCCAATCTGCTTACTGAAAACTCCTATCATTACCTCTACTTATTTGCTTAGCTTTTCTCTTGTTTTCGAAATCAGAGTTTAGTCCAAAAATTTTGTAAGTGCTTGAGTAAGTTTCATTAGATTGAGTTTTTGAGTGTCAATTCCTTGTTTAGTTCCATTGTTAATTTTCCTTGATTTCCATTTCATTTTCATTCACAATTACAAACCAAAATCCATTTATTTGTTTGAAACCCAAAAACGACACATAACTACAAGTTTGAATCAAGCATGACAACTATCCCTGAGGAAAATACGACCTGTGGCCCCTTTGCTACAGTTTTATACTTTTGCTTGTAAAAGGGTTTCCAGTTATTCATTGATATTTAAATTTGATGAGCCCATACATTTCGTGACAAATTAATTAGTATATTTGGGCGCGTCAGCTAGCAGCTGTGGTTTTCGCACTGAAGCTCTGGAGACACTACCTGTATGGAGTGCAGTGCAGAATCTTCACAGACCATCAAAGTTTGAAGTACTTCTTCACTCAGAAGGACCTGAATATGAGGCAGCGCAGGTGGCTAGAGTTGGTCAAAGATTATGACTGTGAAATCCTCTACCACCCAGGTAAAGCTAATAAAGTGGTAGATGCACTGAGCAGAAAATCCTGTGCAGCACTGATGTCCTTATCATCACTGTCTCCACCACTTCGGAAAGAAATAAAAGATTTTGAAGTCGAGGTTATAGTTGGGCAATTTTCTGCATTGACCCTAGAGTCAACCCTGCTTAAAGATATACAAGAAAAGCAAGATCAAGACCCAGAGATCCAGAAGATCAAGCAGGAGATCCAAGAGGCAGAAAATTCAGAGTTTCGAATATCAGATAGTGGCATACTCTATCTTGGAGACCGCCTTTGCGTCCCCAATGATGAGGAACTAAGAAAGAATATTTTAGAAGAAGCCCACAGTACCCCATACTCTATGCATCCTGGTTCTACCAAGATGTACCAAGATTTAAAGAAAAGATTCTGGTGGTCTGGACTCAAGCGAGACGTGGCCAGATATATGAGTACCTGCTTGACCTGCCAGAGAGTCAAGGCAGAGCACCAGAGACCAGGAGGAGTTCTACAGCCACTTCCCATTCCAGAGTGGAAGTGGGAAGAGATATCCATGGATTTTATCACAGGTCTCCCCAGGACCACCCATGGACACGATGCAATATGGGTGATAGTGGATAGATTGACCAAGTCTGCCCACTTCCTAGCCATCAAGTTATCGCATTCGGTAGAGCAGTTAGCACAGCTGTACGTGAGAGAAGTAATCAGGCTTCACGGAGTTCCGAAGTCGATCGTTTCTGACAGAGATGGGCGGTTCATCTCCCATTTTTGGAGGTGTGTTCAGGACGCCCTAGGCACCAGACTTCAGTTCAGCACAGCTTTCCATCCCCAGACAGATAGACAAACAGAGAGAGTAAATCAGATTTTAGAAGACATGCTCAGGGCTTGTGCGTTGGACTTTAAAGGCAGTTGGTGCAAATTTCTGTGCTTAGCTGAGTTTGCCTACAACAATAGCTATCAGACCACCGTCAGGATGGCACCTTATGAGGCATTGTATGGCAGAAAATGCAGATCACCCATATGTTGGCAAGAAGCTGGTGAGAAGAAAGAGATGGAGTCAGAACTAGGCAGCCAGACTGAGCTTATAGATGAGACCACTCAGGCTATCCAGACGATCCGCCAGAGGATTGAGACTGCCCAGAGTAGACAGAAAAGTTATGCTAACACACGCCGAAGGCCACTTGAGTTCCAAGTTGGAGATTCAGTATTTCTCAAGGTCGCTCCCATGAAGGGAGTGGTGAGATTTGGCAAGAAGGGCAAGCTAAGTCCTCGCTACATAGGACCCTACAAGATCATAAAGAGGGTCGGTAAGGTAGTATATGAGCTGGACCTACTAGAGGATATGTCAGCTATCCACAGTACCTTTCATGTCTCTATGCTAAAGAAGTGTATTCACGACCCTAGCCAAGTGATTCAGCCTCAGTCAGTACAGATCCAAGAAGATCTTAGCTATGAGAGCAGACCGACACAGATAGTGGACAAAATAGTTAAAAGATTAAGAAACAAAGAAGTGCCACTAGTGAAGGTCATCTGGCAGAATCAAAAGCATGAGGAGGCTACTTGGGAACGTGAGGACAGCATGAGAGAAAGATATCCAGAATTATTCTAAGTTCGAGGACGAACTTTTTATAAGGTATGGGGGATTGTAACGCCCCAAAATTCCCATTTTTAGTTCTTAAAGTCCTTAGAATTATTTAAAAATGGTTTAGAAATATTCTAGATATTTTTAGAAATTTTTAGAATATTTTTATGGAATTTTCCGAGTCCGTTTAGTATTTTTATAAAAAGAAAAACAATTAAGGGCAACAAGGGGTTCGAACCCGCGACCACCACGAGACCAAGCGCGCGCGCGACCAACTGGGCTGGTTCAATTTGTTGATAAAGAATAAGCGAACCAATAGATAAGTTGTGGTTAGGTCAATCCACCCCATAAGTATAAATAGATGATTAAAGAGAGAAACTTTATTTTTCTCTCAAAACCTTTCCTCCTCCTCGCCCAAACCCTCACGCCGACCCCTCTTCTCCCTCTCCTCTCTTGGGCGACACCACACCAAGCCCTAGAGGGCCGGCCAAGACTCTTCTCCGAGAGATATTCCTATATTCGGGATCCCCGCGACGAGGAGAACGCGTAGGCGCAAAGAATTCTCCGGGATCTCAATTTTCTTCCGAGCCCTAGACGTCAATCTTGGTTGTAAGTCCAAGATATCAAAGTAAGTACTGCTCACCTGCAGTAAGAGGCGGTTTTTCCGCAAGAATTTCCCTTAAAAGTTTTTAAAAGAGATATTTCCTTTTTGTTTAAGTTTTTGCATGTGATCTTAGTTCATTATATGCTTGTATAAGTTTGATTAAGCACCCTATGTGAGATTAGGGGCTAAGAAAGTTATGAGAAAAGAAAAGAGAAGATAAAGATAAGAAAAGAAAAGGCCAAGGCCTTAAGAAATCCCCAAAAGTCAAGACTTAGGGATTTTAGCACGCAAGGTGCTCGAGAAAATGCCAAGGCATTTACAGATAAAAAAGAAAAAAAAGGATTTCCGCATTTTTAGTCATGTATCAAAAGTCGAGAAGTAGAGAAAAGTAACGATCCGTCTGAAGCAGAGAAGGCGGGTCGCTACATTAGCAATTCAGAATGAACTAATCAATTCATATCGACAAGAAAAGGATATTGGTGAAGTGCTGTGCAGGGATAAGTGGAGAATTTATACTCGAAAGCTATTGAATTCAGACTCAACTAAATTGCAGAAATAATGGACTGAAGTCCTATGCGGCAATGAAGTTCATACTGTCAGAAATTTAACGCTGCCACACATTGGATGAAGATTCCAACAAAACATCTGAATCAAAGGCTATAGAAATTCGAATGCAGATCTTCTTGATACAACTTCAGAAATGAAATCTGATGGTATACAGAAATGGAATTGATCAGCAGATTTGGCACAGCTAGGTTGCAGAATGGGATGAACAGATTCCGAATTGCAGAAATGTTTTGGATGCACAAGCAACAAATGCAGCTGAGTTCACATGCACAAACCAATGCTTGGAAAGAATTTCAGCTAACATGACACAACCACAACTTCATAAACTGCAGTAAACTGCAGGAACATTGAAGAATTTCAGAAACTGCAAAGTTGCAGCAATCAACTGCAGAATTTTCAGAAATTCAGTGGGGAAATTTGGTTGCAGTTGGATGCAAAGATAATCTAGCTACTGCTGTGAAACAAGTGGATGTGAAGTAAACAATGAAGGTTCAACTTCAGAAGCAAATAACTTTGCAGAAAAGGAATTTGATACGCAAGAACAGGACTGATACACAGCTGAAACATTAATGCAGGAAACTGAACAAAATTTCAGAAGTAAGGCTCAATTCAGAAATGATTCGCATGCGAAGTAAATTTAAACCTTTTGCCTTAGCATACTACACGTGATATCTAATTTTCAGGAATGAAATACATGAAGAAACTGAATTTGAAGTAATTGCAGAAACCAAATTGATACACAGCTACAGCTGAATTGAAACGCAATCTGAGAACTGTAAACAAACTGAATTAACTCTAAGAACTTACTAAACAAACTATCTAACTAACTACTAGCAGCATTTAAACACTAATTAGAGCTGGGAACAAATTCAGAAATCGAAAACTAAGTTGCTGATATGAAAAACAGGACAGAATTGACAGAATTCGAAATTACAGCTAATTGCAATGAAATTTAACTAAACAAAGCCTCAATCTCTCATCTCAGCTTCGAATCCTTGCTGTCACTCAAGGATGAGCCTCAAATTGAGAAAGAAACGGTCCATACAAGTAAATTACAGCAACTAATTCAGAAATTTCAGAAATGAAGTGGCAGTAATAAAATTACAGCTAAAACAAAGAAAATTGACTAAGAAATCTAAACCCCAATCACTTCATTAGCTCAAGGTCTTCTTGGTTGTCAATCAAGAGCTGGCTTCGAACCCGCAAGCTCAGCAATTCACTAAGGAACTGAATCGGTAGTCGAATCCAGCTCAAACTGTTCAAGAAGGAAAATCCCAATCGATTTCTTCAATTCAGCCATGTCTGAGTGAAATGAAGGTGCGGGAATGATCCAAACACTTCAGGGAACCCCTCTGAATAGCTTGGATTGATGAAGAACTCGACACAACCGAATTTGAAGCTATCAAATACAAGGCTGCGGAAACCTCTCAACAGCCCTGTTCTTGCCCAATTCCAAGCTGAGAACTCCACAAACCACTCTCCCTAGTGACCTCGAACTTGATCTGATGAAGGATGGAGGTGGTCGCGCCCCTTGGATGAAGAACTCTATTGAAGAAACGAAGAAACAAACGAAGAGGAAACTGGTTGCGGCGAGGATGCGACGAGGAGAAGCTGCTGGGAAAATCTGATTAAATAGCTATCAATGGACGGTTGTGATTAATTTGAGAAATCCAACGGTTGATCTTCATCTGATCTGACCCAAACTTTGAGGATGTTGATCTGGGGTCAGGATCTGCCTTGTGGTAGCTCGGATCCTCCAGATATGCAACGGATGGTCCAGATCAACTCTATCTGTGAATGGACGCTCTAGAGCCCTCCTTGCTTGATCCAACGGTTGATTTAGCTCCGATTGGGATGAAACCTTCAGATCTTGATCATAGAGCTTGATCAACCCTAACCCTAGCTCGGATTGCTTCAGATCGTCCCGGATAGCTCAGATCTAGCCGCTCTTGAATCGGACGGCCCAGAATAATCGTAGGCTTGATAATTCGATCCGGTTCACATCCGACTCAGGTTTGACCCAATATGCCCTAGGTCCAAGATCCTTTCATGCCTACAAAAATATATCAGAAAATTAGTGGCCAAATAATCCAAAAATTATGTAATTTTGCAATTAAGTCCAAAATAAGATAAAGTTCCAAAACATAGGGTAAAATCATAATTAAGCAATAAAAACATGGGTCAAACATGGATTTTAGCAATTAAAATAATCAATAAAATGGTGCTTATCAACTCCCCCACACTTAACCTTGAGCGTCTCGCGAAACAACTAAATATGTATCCCTTAGGTTTTCTAAAGCATAATTAGAAACAAATGAAAAGAAATTACTTAGGGTTGTCAATTCTCATAAATCTAAGCTCTATGGATTAGTATCTTGTCCTTAAATCAACAACTTAGCCTTTTCATCAATCATGAGTTATTGAGATGAATTTAAATCACTAGCCTTTCAAGGAAAGTTTTGGTGGCTCTCTCCTTAAATTCTAACTTGATGATGAAAATGGAGCTCACTCAAACACATATGATTCTTGCACTACCATAGGCTTGCTTATTATCTACTCTCCACCATTAATCATGATTAGGATCAATAACTATAAAAACAAGTAAAAACATGGAAAATGATAAAGAAATGGAGTAAAAATCAAGGAAATGGAAAAATGGATAAAGTAGGAGACTTGGTTGCTCAAAAATGTTTCCATGTGCTTTGCCCCATCTTTACAGTCCTCTAGTGATATCACAAATGTGGTGGAGTTAATCTTGAATAAATTCCTTTGATTTGGATGAAAAACCCTTTCTTGGCTTCCATGTGCCATTTTCCCAATTTCGTGCCAATTCCTTTATTTTGTTCTCCTTTCCTGATTCTTTTCTCTTTTCCTTTCTTTTATCTGTGTTTCAATATCAGCTCCACGACATCTTCATTGAAAAACTCTGATTTCAAATCAAATACATCACATAGTAATGGGAAAATCAAATGCTCCACTTGAGGTTGTGGCACTACACTAATTTTTTTCTAATTCTTTTCTCTGAAAAATCCAAACAACCACATTTTTTTTTTCTTTGATCAGCAGTGGATTTGCCTAACAATTTCAGATACATTCCTATACCTACTGCCTTGGTTTATAGCCTCAAAAACTCAATTAGGTTGCAAGTTGGTATAAGCTGCCTTCATAGCATTTCCATTGATTTTCCTCTTTCCATAACTGAATTTTCAGCTTAAATATCAACTTGCTGTTCTTCAAAACCTCTTGGGCTTCGAGTGGGTTTGTTTTGAGTCCTTTTTAGCATTCTTTGCAGTAGCCTTGTTAATTCCAACTCAATTCCTCTTCACTTCAATTTCTGCACTGCATACAATTCCTACAATAGCACTTCACTAATTTTTCTCTCTTTTTTTTTTCTTTCGGCAGCTCAGAATTTCCTCCTGTTTCCAGTTCAGCATCCAAGGTGGCAGCTTTTCAAGTCGCTGATTTCTCCAACAGTTAACATCAAGAGCACTTGCTTCAAATAGTAGTGGAGAAGTCAAGGGTTCCATTTGAAATCGATTTCTGCTCATAAGTCTTTCCATTCTTTTCAGCAGCTTCTATCATCCGAATTCTTCCAGATTTGGTCAGCATTTGGTGTTCTCAACACTCTTTGATGCATTTCCGAACTGGTTTCCTGATTCACAACCTTGAAACCCAAAAATTCAGCCTTGTCTTGACACAAACTGCATTGGATCAGACTTTTGTTTTTCTTTTCCCAGCTGCAATTTTTCTGTTTTAATATGAGAATCCGACCATTAAGCTACTGCTTTTGGAACCACTGCAGATAAATAATCTTATCCGAAACTTGGCACATGGCAGCTTGTATTCTTCATTCATCAGCCCTAAAATTCAGCACTCGGCAGATTACAGCAGCTTGTTTTTAGCTGCAGTTCAGATTTCTTTTTCAGCTCCAGATTTTTCCAGCTTTTGGTCAGCATTGGGTGTTCTCAATTCTCTTTGATGCATTTCCGAACTGGTTTCCTGATTCACAACCCAGAAAAATCAATTTTCAGCCTCCAAGTTGACACAACTGCACACAAACTGCTTCAGCTGCATTTGCAGCTCAACTTTCCAATCTGGTTCTGTTCTCAATCCTTGTAAACAGCCTCTCAATCTTAATTCATTTTCGGTATTCAAATCAGTTCCTTCACTTCAACTTCAGATCCAAACAGACTTTTCAAATCAGCACAGATTTTTTGCATTCCAGCACAAAAATTCTGCATTGGATCTGATTTTCCAGCTTCAATTCAGCTTCTACATCTCAGATTTTTCTCAGCTTTTGTTCATCCTTCACTCAGCTTTAATTCAAATTATGTTCAGCTGCTTCAAATTCAGAATTTTCAGCTTATGTTAAGCTGCTGTTCAGCTTCAATTCACTGCCCAGATTTTCTTTCCTTCCTCTGGTTTTTGGCACAAATTTCTCTTGTCCTGATCTCAGATTTTCCAGCTGCAGTTCTTCATTCATCAGCTCTGAAATTCAGCTTCAATTCAGCATTTGGCAGCAATTTAAGTTCCAGAAATTTGGATTTCGGCCATGGCACAATTGTCTTCAAATGTGATACACTGATTTTTTTTTCTTTTTAGCATGGCACAGATTTTCAAATTTTTCCATTGATTGCCACTTGAATCTTCAAAGTGTAGTAAAGAATCTAAATCTCCATTTGCTTCCACCTCTCTTGCTCATTCTTGGCACCAAACATCACTCAAACTCATCTTTGGCACATGAAAAAAAAATTTTTTTTTTTCGAGTTGAAATGCATCATTGATGAAAATTGCTTCCAAATCACCAATCACTCACCCACACTTAATTCTTTGTCCGTCTCGGGCAAAATAGCATCAAGAAAACATCCCAAGCAAACAAATCCATAGAAAAATTAGGGTTAAGATTAGCAATAAGGAAAGGTAAATAGAATAGAATAGGCAAATTGATGTGGAAAGGTGAATAAAATGATTAGTCCCTATAGATGTGATCCAATCATTGAAATATGATTTTGAAAGAACCTAAGCAAGTTCTAGAATACAATAACATATGTGTATCACAAAATAAGGCTAATCTCACTAGGTAACAATAATCCATCTCAAATTCTCAATTAAGAATCTAAAGCTAAATAGTACTCAAGCATCCAAGATTTCATCCATTAGCTCAAACCCTAAGTTTTGACAACCAAATTTAACTTATTTTCCAAAAGATTCTAAAATGCTATGGAGATAACCAAGAGGGATACATTTATTCCTAATCATGCAAGAAAAAGTGCTAAAAGAACTAACACGCATTTATTTACAAGGACTCAGTTCAAAGGAAAACTCTAATTCTAGGAAGCATGAAAATGAAAAAATGAAATAAAAGAAAATACGAAAAGAAACAAACTCCCCTTATTCTGGTGGACGAAGTCTATCAAGCAGTAGCCTCCACCGTGGTGGTGGAGGAACATGGGTAGCTGAGTGAATTCGGGCTCCCCCACACTTAAACTTCACAAAAAATTTCTCTGGTGGCCTCAGGCGATTTAGGTTCAGAATCCATGTCAGAGGTGGAGTGCTTTGAATTAGAGTAAAATCATCTCCTCCTTCTTTCTGCCTTTCAGAAGTCCTTCCAGGAGGCTGAAGTCTGTTCAGTTGGAGTACCCACTCCTGAAGTCTTCTGGACCCTGCAAAACAATGTAATACCTCTCTCAAGCGTGCAGGGTCAGAATGAAATAAAATAATATCAGTCTCTGCATGAAATGAATCCAAATCTGCATCATGTCCAATTAAATCAAATTCTGGGGCCTCAATAAAATTTTCAAAATCATTTTCTATAAAATTTGCATCCTGAAATTCATCACAAATAATGAAATCAATTTTTGGCACTTCAATAAAAATTTCGCAATTATTTTTCAACACAGATGGATCAAGCAAAGTATCACAGCCTATGAAATCAATCTCAGGTGCCTCAAAAAATTTTTTAAAATTATTTTCAACATAAGATATGTCAAAAGACTCATCACAACAATTAACAACACTAGGCACTTCTAAAAAAATTTCACACTCAGCATTTACATCCAATGTATCACAACATGCTTCATTTTCAACCAATTCAACACTAGGTACCTCTAGGGATTTTTCACAATTATTTTCTACAAGAGATGTATCCCTAAGTATATCACAAACAATAAAATCAGTTTGAGGTACCTCATTACAAATTTCAGAAAAGTTAGGAGAAGAATTTACCTGATCGTGCTGAAAAGTACCTGGAGATTCTACAAAAGTAGATGTATCTGTGGTCTCCTCCTGGTCAAGTTCATGCTCCTCTTTAGCCTCAGGCTCTGGTGGAAAATCAAATAAAACAGGTGATCCTTGGGTTCTTGCTTCCACCATGCAAGTCCCTACACTTTCTGGTAATTGTGGTGGTCCCTGGGGCTTAGTGCAATCCCCTACACCTATGGAATCATCTTCCTCAACCATTCCTGTATCAACCAAATTAGAAAAATTAGGACCTTCAATAATACTATAATCACAAAATAAAAGATGAGAATGGTCCTGTAAAATAGGAATGGGTGATTCTTGGGGCTTTGTGCAATCCCCTACACTCTCAATCCTATCCTCTGAATTTTCTGATGTATCAAACACTGTAGGTGGTCCCTGGGGCTCTGTGCAATCCCCTGCACCTGTAGAATCATCTGATTGTTCTAATCTTTGAGCTTGTATTTGATTCCATTGATCAACCAATTTTGCAAGGCTTTCTTCGATGTCTTGCTGTTGTTGTACGACTTGTTGTTGCCAAGCTTGTTGTTGTTGTAGCATTTGTTAACACATCTCTATCATCCTTTGTTGTTGTTCCTCATCCCAATCAGGATCATCAAAGCCTCCTTGATTAAACTGCGGAATTGGGAGGGGCTGAAAATTCTGAGTGTCTTGCTGAAAATTTTGAAAACCTTGCTGAAAATTCTGTCCTTGAAACTGGAAATCTTGCTGAAAATGTTGAAATTGTGGTTGAAAGGATGGTTGAACTAGCTGAGAATGGTAGCCCTGGAAATCTTGGATCTAAGGTTGAAATTGTGGTGGTGAACACTGAAATTGAGTGGGCTGGAAATTCTGGGTGCAAGGCTGAAAATTTGGATCGCATGGCTGTGAATATTGAAAAGGTTGTTGAAAATTCTGTATAGGTTGAAATTCTTGCTGCCATGGCTGAGGTGGAAGCTGAAATTGATTATTTTGGGGCTGAAAACTTTCAAAAGGCTGCTGGAAATTTTGTGGTTGCTGAAATTGTTGTAATGGTGGCTGAAAAAACTGATTGGGTTGCTGAAAATTCGAATGTGATTGCTGAAATGGTTGCTCAAAACCCTGGAATTGTGGCTGCCCACTCTGAATTTGTGGCTGGAAATTTGGTTGATTTTGTTGAAAATTTTGGAAAGGCTGAAAAAACTGATTTGTTGACTGATTGAATGGTTGGTTCTGCTGAAACTGTGGACACGGCTGCTGGTAAGTAGATGAAAACATTTTGAACCTGCAGCCCTGTCACAAAACAAACAAGAAAAATGGCAGTACCCGTATACAAAAGATAAAGCAAAATAAAATAGAACCCAATGATATGTCTAAAAGCATACAAGCAAAAATCAAACAAATCAACTAGTGCTTCCCCGGCAACGGCGCCAAAAATTTGACAAGCCCAAATATACTAGATTAATTTGTCACGAAATGTATGGGCTCATCAAATTTAAATATGAATGAATGAAATGCTGCTGGAAACCCTTTTACAATCAAAAATATGAAAATGTAATATAGGGGCCACAGGTCGTATTTTTCTCGGGGACTAGTTGATATAATTTGATTCGCNTGAAAATAAATTTACCTAGGGTTGTCAATTCTCATAAATCTAAGCTCTATGGATTACTATCTTGTCCTTAAATCAACAACTTAGCCTTTTCATCCATCATTAGTCATTGAGATGAATTTAAATCACTAGCCTTTCAAGGGAAGTTTTGGTGGCTCTCTCCTTAAATTCTAAGTTGATGATGGAAGTGGAACTCACTCAAACACACATGCTTCTTGCACTATCATAGGCTTGCTAATTATCTACTCTCCACCATTAATCATGATTAGGATTCACATCTACAAAAACAAGTGAAAACATGGCAAATGGTAAGAAATGGACAAGAAAATAGAAAAATTGATAAAGTGGAAGACTTGAGTGCTCAAGGATGTTTCCAATGAACTTTGCCCTCGTATCAGTCCTCTAATGATCTCAAAAGTGTTGTGAAGTCAAATTTAAGTAATTGCCTTTGATTTGGATGAAAAACCCTTCCTTGGTTTAATGTGCCAAATTGCCTTTTGTGTGCCAACTTTGCTTTCTTTCCTCTTCTCTTTTCTGATTTTTTTTTCTTTCTTTCTCCTTCTCTAGTGAAATCAGAATGATGGTGGAACAATTCTTCAATTTGGATGAGATTATCTTCACTAATTGCATGGTGCCGAAACTCAATGGTGTGCCATTTTGACTCTTTATTTTTTCTCTTTATTTTTTTTTTCAAACTGTGACCAGCTGCTGAATTTCTTCATTTAAGTTGTAGCTGAGTCTTTACTCAGGTTTTTCTTCAGCTTGTTCGATCGTGTTGTGCCCAGCTCCAGTTCCTTATCAGAACTAGCTTCCATCCAATTTTGTTGTGAGCTTCCACATGAATTCTAGCTGCTATGCCTTTAATTTCCAGCTCACTGGAATGAATTTCAGAATCCAAAATCCTTAAGTTCTTCATCCTTGCACTTCCCTGATTTCTTTACAGCAATTATATCACATAGTAGTAGAGACTTTGAATGCTTCAACTGAAGATTTCAGATCAGCAGGTAAAATTCCAGCCACAACTAATGATTTTTTTTTATATCTTTCTCTGATCTGATCTGGAATTTCAAACAACTCCAAATTTTTTCTGATCAGCAGCAGATGTGCTCTACAATTCTAATACATTCATGTACTCAATTTCCTAATTCATAGCCTTGAAAAATCATTCTCAGCCAAAAGTTGACGCAAACTGCCTCTTAAGCATTCACTGATTTCTTTTTTTTATAACTGCATTTACAGCTCAAGTATCAACCTCTCTGCTCTCCAGAATTCTGATGCTGTCGAATGGTTGGATCTGAATTCTTGACAGCATCCCTTGCATCCCAATTCAGTTCCATCTCCGGTCAGTCCAGCTACTCCAAATCAGCACTCAGCACACTCAGATTCAGCACTCCTTTCAGCTTCTTTTCAGCCTTTGTTCAGACCTTATACAGCTGCAATTTTTTCTAGCAAATTGTGCTCTGATTCCTACAGCAAAGGACAGCTGCAATCATCTTCTAACAGGGTGGCCGAACAGCTCTATCAGCTGCAAATTAAGCAGCCTTGCAAGTGGAGGTCTTGTGTGCACAGATTTTTTTCTGCATTGATCCCATGTTTTCTGATTTTTGCTCAAATTCTGCACAGATTCTCTACCTTGATCAGATCTGGTCAGCTTACAATTTAGAATCACAAATCTGGCATCAAATGATAGTGGAGAATGCTCTTCTTCCTTGGAAGTTACTGATCCATATCCATTTCCTACCCACAATAGCAGATTTTTTTCTTTTCTCTTTTTGGCACAACTTCTTTTCTTTATTTTTTTCTGTGCCATTTGTTTCCATTTCAAATTCTTAACCGAATTCAACTTGAGGTTAAACCTCCTTGGATCTTCAAATGATAATCAAGATTCTTCAATTGTTTTCAATCTTTGACCACTTCCCTTTCTTGCAACTCAATTTGGCACATTGATTTCTTTTCATTTTCCTTTTTTTTCGTCTTGTTTAGTTCACAGAAATTTCCTTCAGCCGAATTGCTATGAAAAACAATTTCATCTCCAATTCATAACTGAATTCTTCATTTGTTCTTGATGCCAAGCTCCACTCAATTGGGCAAAATTTTTTTTTTTTACATGAAGTGCATCCTTGATAAAAATTGCTTCCAAATCACTAATCACTCCCCCACACTTAATCTTTGTCCGTCTCAGGCAAAATAGTATCAAGAAAACATCCCAAGCAAACAAATCCATAGAAAAATTGGGGTTAAGATTAGAAATAAGGAAAGACAAATAGAATAGACATGATTTTTGCCAAAATTGAGATGGAAAGGTAAACAAGGTGATTAGTCTCTATAGATGTGATCCAATCATTGAAATATGGTTTTGAAAGAACCTAAGCAAGTTCTAGAGTACAATAACATATGTGTATCACAAATATAAGGCTAATTCTCACTAGGTAAAAATAATTCATCCCAAGTCCTCAATTAAGAATCTAAAGCAAAGTAGTACTCAAATATCCAAGATTTCATCCATGAGCTCAAACCTTAAGTTTCGACAACCAAATTTAATTTATTTTCCACGAGATTCTAAAATGCTATGGGATAACCTAGAGGGATACATTTATTCTTAGGCATGCAAGAAAAAAATGACAAAAGGAATAACAAGGTATTACAATGACTCCTATGCAGTCTACTCTACTCATGCATTTATTAGCAAGGACTCAATTTAAAGGAAAATTCTAGAAGTCATAAAAGTGAAAGAAAATGCAAAAAGAAACAAACTCCCCTTTATTTCTGGTGGACGGAGTCGATCCAGAAGTAGCCTCCATCGTGGTAGTGGAGGAACATGGGTGGCTGGGAGAATTTGGACTCCCCCACACTTGAACTTCACAGAAAGTTGCTCTAGTGGCCTAAGGCGATTCAGGTTCAAAATCCATTGAAGGAATGGAGTGTTTCGAATTAAAGTAAGATCTTCTCCTCCTTCTTGATCCCTTTCAGAAGTCCTTCCAGGAGGCTGGAGTCTGTTCAGTTGGAGCACCCACTCCTGAAGTCTTCTGGACCCTACAAAACAATGTAATACCTCTCTCAAGCGTTCAGGGTCAGAAAGAAATAAAATAATATCAGTCTCTGCATAAAATGAATCCAAATCTGCATCATGTCCAATTAAATCAATTTTTGGTTCCTCAATAAATTTTTCACAATTATTTCCTACAAAATTTGCATCCAGAAATTCATCACAGATAATGAAATCAATTTTTGGCACTTCAATAGAAATTTTACAATTATTTTCTACCAAGGATGTATCAAGCAATGTGTCACATCCAATAAAATCAATTCTAGGTGCCTCAATAAATTTTTCACAATTATTTTCAGCATAAGATATGTCAAAAGACTCATCACAACAATCAACAATACTAGGCACTTCTAAAAAATTTTCACAATTAGCATTGACATCTGATGTAGCACAACATGCTTCATTTTCAGCAAATTCAACACTAGGTACCTTTAGGGATTTTTCACAATCAAATTCTACAAGAGATGCATCCCTAGGTGTAATAAAAATAATAAAATCAGTTTGAGGTACCTCTATGCAATTTTCAGACAAAATAGGAGGAGTATTTACCTGATAGTGCTGAAAAATACCTGGAGGCTCTACAAAAGTAGATGTATCCGTGTTCTCCTCCTCATCATGTTCAAGTTCTGGTGGACACTCAAATAAAACAGGTGATCCTTGGGTTCTTGCTTCCACCATGCAAGTCCCTACACTTTCTGGTAATTGTGGTGGTCCCTGGGGCTTAGTGCAATCCCCTACACCTATGGAATCATCTCCCATGCATGTTCCCTCAACCATTCCTGTATCAACCAAATTAGAAAAATTAGGACCATCAATAGCAATATTCTTACAAAATAAAAGTTTAGAAGGGTCCTGAAAAGTTTCAGAGTCGAAGTCAAGACTGTTACAAGCTCTACTATCCATCTCCTCCCAGGCCTCTAAATCAGTAGGAGTGGGTGGTCCCTGGGGCTCAGTGCAATCCCCTACACTCTCAATCCTATCCTCTGAATTTTCTGATGTATCAATCAATGTAGGTGGTTCCTGGGGCTCTGTGTAATCCCCTACACCTATAGATTCATCTGATTGCCCTGATCTTTGGGCTTTTATCTTATTCAATCGATCTTGCATGTTTTGAAACCATTGTTGTTGTTGTTCTTGAAAACTTTGCTGTTGTTGTAGGATTTGTTGACACATCTCCATCATCCTTTGGTGTAGAGCCTCATCCCAATCAGGATCATCAAAGCCTCCTTGATTAAACTGCTGAAATGGGAGGGGCTGAAAATTCTGAGTGTCTTGCTGAAAATTTTGTCCTTGAAACTTGAAATCTTGCTGAAAATGTTGAAATTGTGGTTGAAAGGATGGTTGAACTTGCTGAGAATGGTAGCCCTGGAAATCTTGGATCTGAGGTTGAAATTGTGGTGGTAAAAACTGAGATTGCGCGGGCTGGAAATTCTAGTTTTGTTGCTGAAAATTCGGCTCGTATGGCTGTGAATATTAAAGAGGTTGTTGAAAATTCTGTATAGGTTGAAATTCTTACTGCCATGGCTGAGGTGGAAGCTGAAATCGATTATTTTGGGGCTGAAAACTTTCAAAAGGCTGCTGGAAATTTTGTGGTTGCTGAAATTGTTGTAATGGTGGCTGAAAAAACTGATTGGGTTGCTGAAAATTCGAATATGATTGCTGAAATGGTTGCTCAAAACCCTGGAATTGTGGCTGCCCACTCTGAATTTGTGGCTGGAAATTTGGTTGATTTTGCTGAAAATTTTGAAAAGGCTGAAAAAACTGATTTGTTGACTGATTGAATGGTTGGTTCTGCTGAAACTGTAGACACGACTGCTGGTAAGTAGATGAAAACATTTTGAACTTGCTGCCCTGTCATAAAACAAACAAGAAAAATAGCAGCAATCGTATACAAAAGATAAAGCAAAATAAAATAGAACCCAATGATATGTCCAAAGGCATACAAGCAAAAATCAAACAAATCAACTAGTTGCTTCCCCGGCAACGGCGCCAAAAATTTGATAGACCCGAAATACTAGATTAAATTGTCACGAAATGTGGGTCCAATCAGAATTTAAATATGAATGAAATGCTGGAAACCCTTTTTGCAATCAAAATATAAAAACGTAGTAAAGGGGCCACTGGTCGTATTTGTTGGATCGATAAAACCGATAGAGGGGAGGTGAATATCGGAAAACTTTCGGATTTGAGTAAGAGTAGGTACGCAGCGGAAATTAAAAACAATACACAAAGACACAGTCGATTTACTTGGTTCGGAGCCTGTGTCGACTCCTACTCCAAGGCCCATGGTCGTTGACCATTTACTTTGGGCAATTCTATATTTGGCGCAAAGACAGTTTACAAATATTGAATACAGAGTAAGTGCAGTAAACTTTAACAATTAAAAAAGATGCTCTTCTTTTACCGACGTCCGATTGTAGGTTCACTTGTTCGGAGCAGCGGGACGTCGTCGGCTCGAGTTGGGCAGTTTCCGGAGCAAGGCGCGAGAGCAGAAGAGCGTGGAAGCGTTGAATGAATCGGTGTCTTGAAGCCTTGGTCGAAGGGCCTTTATATAGGGCCTGGGGGCGCCCGGGACGTCGGGGGCGCCCCCCACGTGGCCTTTGATCCGTCAAAGTCTCGGTCGCGTCTGATCCTCTGGATCCGCTTTGACCGGGGCGCCTGGAGGACTCGGGGCGCCCGGATTGACCGGGTCAAATTTTATCCGCTTGGCTTCGAGGGCTTCGGTTCGAGGTATACGCATGGGGGCGCCCGGGACGCTGGGGGCGCCCGGGAGCAGCGCGGGCGCCCGGGAGTACGGGGGCGCCCGGACCAGCAGCTATTCGAACCCTTTTTCTCTTTACTTGTTTTGTATGCACCTTGGGGGCGCCCGGACACTCTGGGCGCCCTACTCAGCCTTGCCTCTCTCCTTTGAGGCTTTCTGAGCTGCAGACACACGTTCCTTCGGTCCTGCATCCAGGGTTAGTCCAAAACACAATAAAGCAATAAAGTATTTGTTTATACAGCCCTAGCTGTCTTGGTTCTGACTTTGGTCTCCAATATGGAGCCCTAGGTCGAACCGACGCCTACTGTTCCCTCGACGGGGAACGCGTCCTCACCTACTCCTCTCGGGAGAAATTACCTGATGCCAACCGCTCCTTTGGTTGGACTTTTGCCTGACGGTCATTTGTCAGGACTTGTAAACCGGCAGTCCTTCGCCAGTTGCCTAGCAGTCTTTCGCTAGGGCTTTAGTCCCAAGCTGTCCTTCGCCTGGCGCCTAGCAGTCCTTCGCTAGGGCTTGGATACTGGCAGTCCTTCGCCAGTTGCCTAACAGTCCTTCGCTAGGACTTGGATACTGGCAGTCCTTCGCCAGTTGCCTAGCAGTCCTTCGCTAGGGCTTCGATACTGGCAGTCCTTCGCCAGTTGCCTAGCAGTCCTTCGCTAGGGCTTGAATACTGGCAGTCCTTCGCCAGGTGCCTAGCTTTCCTTTGCTAGGACTTTATCTCTGCACACTAGAGTAGTTTGTTAGAAACACAAGTAAGACTTAACTTTTGACCTCTGTTGCCATTATCAAAACACAGGTTTGACTTTGGTGCATTCTGCACCAACAATCTCCCCCTTTTTGATTTATGACAACCTTAGTTCAAAAAGTTAAGTTTAAGCAAGCAAAAAAATGTTAATTTTTGTTCCTCCCCCTGGAAGGAATCTCCCCCTAGATTTTTCAAAAATTCGTGGGGTTAGAAAAACTTTACTCGTACTTTGAAAACTTAAGTTTTAGGTACTTAGGAATCTTAAGTTAAAAGTATATAGGAAGATTTTTGAAACACGATTTTTGAGTACTTAACAAGTTTGAGGTTTTAAGTTTCAAGGTACTCAAAGGTTTTGAAAACGTTAGCTTAAGTAAGAATTTCAGTTTTAATACAGTTTAAAATAACTTAAGCTTTTGGTGTGAAAAATTTGATAAACTTAAGTAAGAACCTTTTGAAAAGCTAGAGTACTTAGGACAATTTTGAAAGCTTGAGTAAAAATCTTGCAGCTAGAGTACTTAGCATCATTTTAAAAGCCTTTAAGAAAATTTGAAACTAGAGTACTTTTAGGCAATATTTTGAAAGTTTTAAGAAATTTTGAAACTAGAGTACTTAGGCAAAAATTTAAAAAGCTTTAAGAACTTTAGTACTTCTTCAAAAAGTTTAAGCTTTTGACAAAAGGAAAAGTATATTTTTGAACCTTTTTGAATAAAGGAAAGATTTTGAAAACTTTTGAAAGCTTAAGTATTTTTCAAAAGAAATTTTTGAATAAAGAAATTTTGATAGCTTAAGTAGTAATTTTGAAGGACTTGAATACTTGAATACTTAGCAAAGTAAGCTATAGTTTTGAAGGACTTGAATACTTGAATACTTTTTGAATAAAGGATAGAGTTACGAAAATTAAATTTTGAAAATTAAATTTTGAAAACTTTTTTACTCTCTCCTTTCCTATCTCTCCCCCTTTGCCATATATCAAAACAAATAAATATAGCAGAGATAATGGAAATAAGTATGATTTTGCTGTACTGAACCAAATCATAATTAGACTTAACTAAATCAATCAATTTTCTCTGTAGGGACCTGTCTAACCCAATTAGCTACTTACTAACTGTTATAAACAGTAGTTTTTGCTAGGGTTAGTCAAGTTAAGTGTTTCTGTTCAAGTTAGATTTTCTAAACTTGACACATAACTTGATTGCTGTATAAGTTGTATTTAGTGCCCCAATTACTGCAGATGCACTGACTTAAAGCATCTTGAATTAAGGCAAAGACCTAAGCATCTCAACCCTTTCTAGGTTATCAATCAAAAGTACCCTAAGGTGCTTGTGAGATGCTGGCTTCTAAGTCTATAGGTGCATGCAGTTCTAGGGTTAGGGCCTAGGCTAAATCTATTTTCGAAAAACACCTAGTTTTTGAAAGGGGATAGTTTTGAAATAAAACTACTTCGAAAAATGAGAACTAATTTTGAAATTAAGTAAAATAATTTTTCAAATTCTATTTTTAAAAAATTTTTAAATCAAAAAAATCTATTCTACAGCGCACAATCCTAACTAAGAAGAGAACAAGTACTCATAACCTGGTCAACAGAAAATAAAGCAGGTAATCATGGTTCAAATACAGTCAAACAGTCAAACTCAAGTCAACCATAAGTCAACCCTACTGAGTAGGGGTAGTCAAATAGGTACAATGATAGGTATATCTAAGACGAAGGACCGGGATGATCGGACGGGCCAGGCTACCATGCATCAAATCGTGCCATCATCTCTATGTATCGTGCGTCAGCCACTTCTCGATCGGCCCGACGAGCTTCCATCTGCTCTAGGTGGTAGGCTTCGACCTCCTCTCGAAGACTCTGAACCTTTGTGTCTAAATATGTCACTCTCTGGTAGAGTGTCAGTGGAGCGAGCTCGTCGAAGTGTGCTCGGGCTGCTGCAGCTACATCTCCAACGTCGACTTCAACCTCCTCGTCTGAGTCGACTGGTGCTCCGGCCTGCTGTCGTCGCCAACTAAGAACCCCGGTGGCCGACACCTCTAGACCCGCTAAGGAGAAGTTCCTAAATCCGATTTCGTCAAAGTCGGTCATAGTGGTTATTTCACCCAAGGTTACGTCATGACCGTGGTGATGAAGGAGGGACGTGATGATGTGGCAGTATGGTGTGTGTACTCGTCCCTGGGTCGTGACACTGGACGCATGCAGAATGGTATGAAACATATGGAGTCCAATGTCTAGGTCAAGGTGATGGACTAGGGCATAAAGAAGGAAGGCATGAAAGGGTCGCATAGTCCCAAGGTCTCTGGTAGAGAGTGGTAAGATACAACGGACCAGAACTCTATACAGGGCATAGTTCTAGGCTTGAAGTTCAACAGCTTGGAAGCGTCTATTTGCTGGGAGGTCTGCCCTAAAGAAATATGAGTGAATAGTGTCTAGGGTAATGTCTGAGTAGGGTGGATCAAATGGGGGGTTCCTAGGAGGATAGCAACAGAATGTGGATTGAGAGGGTCGCAGTCCTAGGAATCGGTTCAACAAAGTAGGGGTTATAGTCAAAGGAATCCCTTGGACAGTGGTGTGAAACATAAGATTATCTTGTCGAATTATGTTGTTGTAAAACTCTGCACATAGGGTTTCATTTATGGTATGTGTGCATGTAGCGCCCCGCCTTCTCTACCTTAGACGGACCGTTACTTGTCTACTTCTTGACTCTAATGCACGACTAAAAATGCGGAACTTTCTTTTTTTGTATTTAATCTATCTAAGAATGAGATTCTAACTTTAATAGTCATGCATGATACAATGGCACATTACTAGCAATTCTAACCATTTAAACTCATCACACAAGGTTCTATAATATTACTAAAGCATTATGAAATATGAATGCAACTTTTCTAAGCATATTTAATGCAACAAAACTTAATTCAAAAGGAGACTAACAACATCCCTATCCAAACTCCACTTATAAGATTCTATAACATTTCTAGAACTTCATAGAATGTAAATCTTACTTTTCTACCGAATTTACAAGCATTTTAAGCACAATTAGGACCTAGTCCAAAAGGGAATAATAATAAGCTCAAGAATAAGTCTAAAATGCAATGTATCCACATGTTAAACTACTCATGCCCTTGCTCATCTAGTGCATTCACAAAAGTATGCATACTAATTGAAATGACATGGAATCTTCATTCTACAAAATTGAGCATGTAAAACTATCCGAAGCATAAATGTTTAATAAACTCCATAACACAATAACTTGGAATTTGGAAATCTTAAACATTGCATTTCAAATAAGCTAAACTGTCTCATCCCAAGGATCTCTCCAAGGTCAGCCACCACACACACGTCACTCAGCACCGCCTCGTCGCCTTCCTTCAGAATTGCTTGTCTTTACCTTTACCTGCAGTAAGAGGAAATGTAACCAATAAGCATAAAGCTTAGCAAGTACTATCTAGCTCACAAAATCTCGAAATGTGCAGGCATGCTTTTTAAACAATGTGAAATCACATGAGATACTTTTATGCTTAAAGGAAACACTAAAACATGTATAACTCAAAACATGCATACTCAAGCATTAATAAGTCTTAACTCACTTTTTCTTGGCTTAACTTGAAACTTTAGCAATTCTTTAACTTTAAATCTTTCTTTAACTTTTAGAAAATTTCCTTAAACTTTAGAAAAACTTTGCTAAAGCATATACTTGAAAATAATAACTCACTTGGATCCACTTAAGACGTAAGTACCATCTTATGCGCGTTCCCTAAAAGGTTGGGGTAGCGAGCCGCCAATCCTAATAGAGCAGACCTTGGTCTACCAGGGCCAAGACCTTGGAATTGGACACCTGGATTTCTTTAACGACGCCCTTGGACGCCGGGTACTGGCCTTAGAAAATAAAATAGCTTTTCTTTCTTTTCTTTCTTATCTTTAAATGCCTTGGCATTTTATCGAACACCTTGTGTGCCCAAATCCCTAAGTCTTGACTTTTGGGGATTTCGTAAGGCCTTGGCCTTCTCTTTTGTTTTTCTTCATCTTTCTTTTCTTTTCTTATAGATTTCTTAGACCCTAAACTCACATAGGGTACTCTATCAAATATATATAAGCATATAATGAACTAAGATCACATGCAACATCTTAACTAAAAGTAAATATCTCCTTTAAAACATTTAAGGGAAAAATCCTTGCGGAAAACCGCCTCTTACTGCAGGTGAGCAGTACTTACCTTGATTTCTTGGACTTACAACCGAAATTAGACGACTAGGGCTCGGGTGAAACTTGAGATCTCTACGAACCGTTCGCGCCTACGTGTTCTTCTCGTCGAGACGAACGTAACGCTCCGCACTCCTTGCTTTTCCTTGGCCGGCGCCCCTTAGGAGAGAAGAGGAGGAAAGAAAACCTAGGTTGTTTTCGCCGCCCCTCCCTCGCCCCCTTCTCGCACGCAGCCAAAAATTCTCCTCCAAGGGTTTCACGCGACTTAAGCGGGGTTTAAATACCTCTTCATGAAAAAACGTAACTACTCTATAAAATTATTTCTCTCCACCTTTTGTTGTGCTTGATACCCTAGCCCAGCCGGTCACTTGCGCGCCCTTAAGGGCTTGCTCCTCCTGTGGTCGCGAGTTCGAACCCCCTTGCTGCCCTTTAAAGTTTTTCCTTTTTTAAAAATACTAAACGGACTCAGAAAATTCCATAAAAATATTCTAAAAATTCCTAAAAATATCTAGAATATTTCTAAAATATTTTTAAATAGTTCTAAGGACTTTAAGGACTTAAAATGGAAATTTTGGGGTGTTACAGTGCAGAAGACAAGATTATCCAATTGATAGAAATTGATGATGTTCATGGCGACAAGGCATGATTGGGTAAAGAAGTGCTTATTGAGATAACTTATTTTAATAGGCTTGTAGATTGTTTGTGCAAACCTATTACATAACTCTAGATTAGGAAATCTAGGATCGGGACTAGGTTGGGCACCGGGGTTGGCCGGGTTCGGTCGGCGTCTTTTAAGAGAGTTAAAGTAAGAATAAAGATATTGCATGAGAAATTAAATTTAAATGCAATAAAAATAAATACTAATCATACCGAACGGCTCGGGG
The DNA here is from genome assembly GCA_024364735.1 of Boesenbergia rotunda. Lineage (NCBI taxonomy): Eukaryota > Viridiplantae > Streptophyta > Magnoliopsida > Zingiberales > Zingiberaceae > Boesenbergia > Boesenbergia rotunda. The sequence continues at coordinate 508,111 of JAGFNQ010000252.1, read as the reverse complement.
AGGCATAGTTGATGATGAGGACTTGTAAGGTCTTCTTGAAGAGAAAGAAGTGAGGAAGAAGGTTGATTTTGGTGTGGGAAGTGAAGGAAGTTCGGGTGCTTTTTATAGGCAAACCCATGGGGGCGCCCGGGAGCTTTTGGGCGCCCTGGTCAGTAGCTGCTGCCAAGGGCAGAAGCTTTTGACTGATGGGGGCGCCCGGGACAGCCCGGGCGCCCTCAACAGAGTGCTTTTGCAGCTTTTGCTGCGATAGAGTTGATGGGGCGCCCGTGTGGTTCCGGGCGCCCTGGTAAAAAGTACTGGCAGCTTTTTGACTTGGGAGTAAGAACACGTATGGGAGGGGGGCGCTCGCGTGGTTCCGAGCGCCCTGAATAGGGTAGGTAAAGACAAATCTTTGTCTTGTCTACTTTTGACCATGGTTTGAATTGATTTGTCGATTTTGACTGTGGTTTGACTGCGTTAATCATGTTTTGACCTCGTTTACCTTGGTTTGACTATGTTGACCATGTTTTGACTGCTTTGATCATGGTTTGACAAATACAAGATTATCTCATCGTATAGGTATTAACAGAATTTCCAATTGAGTCTTTACTCCCACTGTCTCACCCAGTCTAGGGTTTTCAATCACGTTAACCTTATGGTTTTCGTGAGACAGGTTTTGATGATTAAAAGTTATTTTGAAAAGTTTGATTAATTTTGAAAACAATTAAATTTTAAAAACTTAATTAATTTTGAAAACAATTAATTTTAACAAAAATGTTTAAATCTACAAATAACTGAAATTTTGTGTTAGATTCGAATTCACCAAAAATTAATTTGAATTTGAATTTCAAAAATTGACTTCCAGGTCTTGGCGAGGCACTAGGCCTTCTTTGGCCGAAGCCTTATGGGATCATCCACCCTTTCCTTGACAAAGCCTTTTAATGAAATTTCATTTTCAAAATTATTCTTTGAAAAATTTCTGATCTAACTAGTTTGGATTTTGGATCGGTAGCTTCGGCTGGTTTCACCAGTCTAAAGAGACCAAGTAAACTTGATCTTATTAGAATTGGTTTCCCCAACGTACTATCATCTCACCTCCACCCAATACTATGTTTTTAAGTTTCAGTTAAGTTTGTTTGGTCCTTAAACTTGCCTAAGTCTAAGCATGGTGAATTGCAGAAATTAAATAAACAGGCAAACAATCAATTGCAATCAAGAATTAAACTTATTTATCTAATAATGTATATCGTTTTCAGTTTGGCTCCCCCTGGACTAAAGCCACGGTGATGGTTAGGCAAGATGTGAATCTTGTCCTTGGGGATCCAATACTGATTTGATCCAGTCGGTTTGTTCAGGTATAGTTTAGGTACTCATGCCTGAATTTTACCTCTGGACTGATTCAGTACAGCAAGGTAAGATCTTTGCCGAGATTTGGTTCTATAACCCAATCCGGATCGATTTAGAACTGATTTCTGTTTTCCAAGGATCATGTCAAGACCCTTGGAACCAGATGTAAATCGTTTTAATGCTGATCTAAGATCCTTAACCTGAGTTTTCAGGGAGGAGTTTTCCTTTTCAAGTTTTTCAACTTGAGTAGGAGTTCCTTCCTGAACCATCTCGGTTAAGGGTTTAGAGTCAGCTCCCTCTTTCAGGAGTTTTACTTCCTGTCGGAGGGATTCGACTCGGAGTTTGTCTTTTGCCAAATCTCGAGAAAGAAAGGAAATTAATTCACTTAATTGCAATCTATTAAAACCAGTTACCTTAATTTCTCCGTCTTCTGTGAAGGTCAGCTCGCCGTCTTCTTGTTCTGTTTCTGACTCAGTCTCGACTTTATCTGAGGCGGTCAGAGCTAGGAGATTGGACTGGGGTGCCTCTTCTTCTTCTTCTGAGGAAGACTCGTCCCAAGTTGCTTGCAATGCCTTCTTTCTTCTCGTCCTTTTTGTCTCCTTTAGGTTAGGGCATTCAGACTTGTAGTGGCCCTTTTTCTTGCACTCGTAGCAGGTCACATTATGCTTGTTCGCGGGTTCAGTTGGTTCGTCCTTTCTTCGGCCGGTTTTCCGTTTGTTGGTTCGGTTCTTCAGCTCCTTGTAGTAGCTTCGAGCGAGCCGGACCAGCTTAGTTTGATCTCCATCTTCTTCTTCTGAGTCTGAGTCAGAGTTAGACTCAGGTTCGGGTTCAGGCTTCTTCTTCGTTGTCCTTCTAGTTTTACCTGCAACAAAAGCAATACCTTTCTCGACCATATTGGTGTTAGTTTGTTCGTGCAGTTCTAGTTCGGAAAACAATTCATCTAATTTTATTTTAGAAAGATCTCTAGAGACCTTGTATGCATCTACCATAGATGCCCACAAGGGATTTCGTAAGGCCTTGGCCTTCTCTTTTCTTTTTCTTCATCTTTCTTTTCTTTTCTTATAGATTTCTTAGACCCTAAACTCACATAGGGTACTCTATCAAATATATATAAGCATATAATGAACTAAGATCACATGCAACATCTTAACTAAAAGTAAATATCTCCTTTAAAACATTTAAGGGAAAAATTCTTGTGGAAAACCGCCTCTTACTGCAGGTGAGCAGTACTTACCTTGATTTCTTGGACTTACAACCGAAATTAGACGACTAGGGCTCGGGTGAAACTTGAGATCTCTACGAACCGTTCGCGCCTACGTGTTCTTCTCGTCGAGACGAACGAAACGCTCAGCACTCCTTGCTTTTCCTTGGCCGGCGCCCCTTAGGAGAGGAGAGGAGGAAAGAAAACCTAGGTTCCCTTTTGTTTTCGCCGCCCCTCCCTCGCCCCCTTCTCGCACGCAGCCGAAAATTCTCCTCCAAGGGTTTCACGCGACTTAAGCGGGGTTTAAATACCTCTTCATGAAAAAACGTAACTACTCTATAAAATTATTTCTCTCCACCTTTTGTTGTGCTTGATACCCTAGCCCAGCCGGTCACTTGCTCGCCCTTAAGGGCTTGCTCCTCCTGTGGTTGCGAGTTCGAACCCCCCTGCTGCCCTTTAAAGTTTTTCCTTTTTTAAAAATACTAAACGGACTCGGAAAATTCCATAAAAATATTCTAAAAATTCCTAAAAATATCTAAAATATTTCTAAAACATTTTTAAATAGTTCTAAGGACTTTAAGGACTTAAAATGGAAATTTTGGGGCGTTACAATCCCCCATACCTTATGAAAAGTTCGTCCTCGAACTTAGAATAATTCTGGATATCTTTCTCTCATGCTGTCCTCACGTTCCCAAGTAGCCTCCTCATGCTTTCGACTCTGCCAGATGACCTTCACTAGTGGCACTTCTTTGTTTCTTAATCTTTTAACTGCTTTGTCCACTATCTGTGTCGGTCTGCTCTCATAGCTAAGATCTTCTTGGATCTGCACTGACTGAGGCTGAATCACTTGATTGGGATCGTGAATACACTTCTTTAGCATGGAGACATGAAATGTACTGTGGATAGCTGACATATCCTCTGGCAAGTCCAGCTCATAGGCTACCTTCCTAACTCTCTTTATAATCTTGTAGGGTCCTATGTAGCGAGGACTCAGCTTGCCCTTTTTGCCAAATCTCATCACTCCCTTCATGGGGGCGACCTTGAGAAATACTGAATCTCCAACTTGGAATTCAAGTGGCCTACGGCGTGTGTCAGCATAACTTTTCTGTCTATTCTGGGCAGTCTCAATCCTCTGGCGGATCATCTGGATAGCCTGAGTGGTCTCATCTATAAGCTCAGTCTGGCTGCCTAGTCCTGACTCCATCTCTTTCTTCTCACCAGCTTCTTGCCAACATATGGGTGATCTACATTTCCTGCCATATAATGCTTCATAGGGTGCCATTTCGATAGTGGCCTAATAACTATTGTTGTAAGCAAATTCCGCTAAGCACAAATATTTGCACCAACTGCCCTTGAAATCTAAAGCACAAGCTCTGAGCATATCTTCTAGTACTTGATTAACTCTCTCTGTCTGACCATCTGTCTGAGGATGGAAAGTTGTGCTAAACTTCAGTTTGGTGCCTAGAGCTATCTGTACGCACTCCCAGAAGTGCGAAGTGAACCTACTGTCCCTATCTGAAATGATAGTCTTAGGGACTCCATGTAGTCTGACGATCTCCTTGAGGTATAACTGAGCTAGTTGTTCCATGGAATAGGAGATCCTGATGGCTAGGAAGTGGGCAGACTTAGTCAATCTGTCTACTATTACCCAGATTGCATCATATCCATTCGTTGTTCTGGGTAGTCCCACTATGAAATCCATGGAAATATCTTCCCATTTCCATTCTGGAATCTGAATAGGCTGCAGAACTCCACCTGGTCTCTGGTGCTCTGCTTTGACTCTCTGGCAGGTCAAGCAGGTACTGATATATCTGGCCACGTCTCGCTTGAGTCCAGACCACCAGAACCTTTGCTTTAAATCTTGGTACATCTTGGTAGAACCAGGATGCATAGAGTACGGGGTACTGTGGGCTTCTTCTAAAATATTCTTTCTTAGTTCCTCATCATTAGGGACGCAAAGGCGGTCTCCAAGATAGAGGATGCCACTATCTGATACTCGAAACTCTGAATTTTCTGCCTCTTGGATCTCCTGCTTGATTTTCTGGATCTCTGGGTCTTGACTTTGCTTTCTTTGTATATCTACAAGCAGGGTTGACTCTAGAGTCAATGCAGAAAGTTGCCCAATTATTACCTCGACTCTAAAATCCTTTATTTCTTTCTGAAGTGGTAGAGACAGTGATGATAGGGACATCAGTGCTGCACAGGATTTTCTGCTCAGTGCATCTGCCACTTTATTAGCTTTACCTGGGTGGTAGAGGATTTCACAGTCATAATCTTTTACCAACTCTAGCCACCTGCGCTGCCTCATATTCAGATCCTTCTGAGTGAAGAAGTACTTCAAACTCTAATGGTCGGTGAAGATTCTGCACTGCACTCCATACAGGTAGTGTCTCCAGAGCTTCAGTGCAAAAACCACAGCTGCTAGCTCAAGGTCATGCGTAGGGTAATTCTTCTCGTAGTCCTTGAGCTGTCTGGAGGCATATGCGATTACTTTACCGTCTTGCATGAGGACAGCTCCAAGGCCCATCTTGGATGCATCACTGTAGATGTCAAAGGCCTTGTCACCCTCTGGAACAGTCAGGATGGGAGCACTAGTCAATCTTTTCTTCAGTTCTAGGAAGCTGTGCTCGCATTTATCTGACCACTCAAACTTCTGATTCTTTCTGGTCAGGGTTGTGAGAGGAGAGGCTATTCTGGAAAAGTCCACCACAAATTTTCTGTAATACCCTGCTAGGCCTAAGAAGCTTCTGATTTCACTGGCATTCTTGGGTCTACACCAGTTGCTGACTACTTCTATCTTGGCTGGATCAACTTGAATGCCTTCTTTGGATACCATGTGACCTAGGAAGGTCACCTGATCTAGCCAAAACTCACACTTTGAGAATTTTGCATAGAGCTTCTCCTGCTGAAGGATCTGCAGCACTATCCTCAAGTGTGTAGCATGGTCCTCTGGAGTCTGTGAGTATATGAGAATATCATCAATAAATACAATGACGAATTTATCAAGATACTCCCTGAAGATGTGGTTCATCAGCTCCATGAAGACTGCTGGAGCATTGGTTACTCCAAAAGGCATCACTACAAATTCGTAGTGGTCGTATCTTGTCCTGAAGGCCGTCCTGGGGATGTCACTTTCTTTAACCTTTAGCTGATGATACCCAGAACGCAGATCTATCTTCGAGAACACTGTAGCCCCTTTGAGTTGATCAAATAAATCATCTATTCTAGGAAGGGGGTACTTGTTCTTGATGGTTACCTTGTTCAGAGCTCTGTAGTCTATGCACAGACGCATAGACCCATCCTTCTTCTTGACGAAAAGTACAGGAGCTCCCCAGGGTGAATGACTCGGGCGAATGAAGCCCTTGTCTAGTAGCTCCTGGAGTTGCTCTTGTAATTCCTTCAACTCTGCTGGAGACATACGATAGGGGGCCTTCGAGACCGGACCGGTACCTGGTACTAGCTCGATCTCGAATTCCACTTCTCTGTTGGGAGGTAGTCCAGGTAGTTCTTCTGGGAATACTTCTGGATACTCACAGACTACCCGTACATCCTCCTGCTTGCGCTCTTCCTTTGCTTCTATGTCCACTATGCGTGCAAGAAAACCAGCACACCCTTGTTCTAGCATCTGGTGGGCTGCCAAGGCTGAGAGGAATTTCTGAGTCTTCCTCCTTGGGGCTCCTTGAAATTCGAACGGTGGTTCTCCTTCTGGACTGAAAACCACCTTCCTCCGGCGATAGTCCACTGAAGCGCTGTACTTACTGAGGAAATCCATGCCCAGTATGACGTCGAAGTCTTGCATCGCAAGGACTATTAGATCGACATATAGCTCTCGGTCTGAAATCTTGATTGACACAGCCCGGAGCCGCTGGGTGGATTTCATGATCTCCCCTGAAGGGAGAGTTGTTAGGAATCTGGACTCCCAACTCTCTGCAGGCACCTGTAACTTACTAGCAAAAGGTACTGATATGAAAGAATGGGTCACCCCAGTGTCAAACAGTGTAGTAGCTAAATGCTGAAAAATAACTATTTGACCTATTACGACCGTGGAGGCGCTGGCAGCTTCTTCCTTCGTGAGGGAAAAGACTCTGGCATTGGTTGAAACTGGTGCTGCTTCCAACCCTCCCTGACTGATCTGAGGTCCCTCCAGTATAGTAGGCATGTAGTGTAACTGAGGCTTGCCTCCATACTGTACAGACTGCTGAGGAAGTACCTTAAACTTGTTTGGGCAGTCTTTGGTTCTGTGTCCCTCTTGTCCACATGAGTAGCATCCAGTTACACCCAAAAGGCATGCTCCTGGATGGGTCCTCCCACACTTAGGACAAGGTGGATACCTAGCTTGCTTGTTCTCTGGGTTTCCTTTTTGGCTGCCAGGCCACTGCTTCCTTTTGTGGTTCTTGTTCTTCCAGTTCTGGTTATTTGGCTGAGGCTTCTGGCCTCCTATTGTCTTGTTCTCAATCAGGACTGGCTTCTGCTGTGTTTGTTGTGCCTTGATGCTATTCAGATAGTGCTCTGAGATTAGAGCACTACTGACCAACTCCTCGCTGGTCTGGGGTCGGTGCGTCCCGCTGTTCATGTTGAGTGCTATTTCAGGGTTCAGCATGCGGAGCATCAGTCTGACTCGCTCCTTCTCTGTGCTGACTAGCTCTGGGCAGAGGCGAGCTAGTCTGTTGAACTTCGCGACTGCTTCTCCCACTGGTAGGTTACCTTGTCTGAACTCCATGAAGTCCTCGTAGTGCTTGTTGGTAACCCGCATGTGGAAGAACTCCTCATAGAACTCTTGCTCGAAATCTGCCCAGCTCATCTGGTTGACTATCCTCTTACTCTTGACTCGCTCCCACCACATACGAGCATCTCCAGTTAGGCAGAAGGAGGCACATTTAACCTTCTCGACTTCTGGCCAGTCAAGAAGCTCCATTGTGCTCTCTAAAGTCTTGAACCAAGCCTGGGCATCCCAGGGCTCAGTCATGCCTGAGAAGCTTTCGGGTTTCAGCCTCTGCCACTGGACGAGGTATGCTTCTTGTCTTCGGTTCACGGCAGGGGTCTCCTGTGTGACTGGTGGAACTTCAGCCACCACTGGAGTTCCCACTCCTGCTGTGGGTGGTGTAGGGGGCACTGGGTGCTGATTTGCCATCAGTGTGGCGATGGTCTTCTGTTGTTCTGTAATCTGAGCTTGCATTTGAGCAATGACTGCCATCAGGTTTGGTTGTTCTGTGCCAGGCTCATTGTTATCTTGAACTGGAGTTCTGTTCCTTGCATTAGGAGCTCGGCCTCTTCTTGCCATCTAATAACGCATAAGGGAACAAGAAATCACTATTACATCTCTAGGTATAACTTGTCTTCTTACTTAGTAACCTAATATCCATTCTAGGGATTAAACATGATTCCGTGATACTAAGGTATTAAACATGCTTCCTTGTTCTATGCACATATGAGTAAGTACTTAAGCATTTCTCTATACTACAATTAAATAAAGGAGCAATAGAAAAACTGAAACTTAAAACTTTCTTACTTGAAGACGGCAAGGTCGATGCTGATGTGTGTGTGATGCTGGAGAATGGGAACTGCTCTGATACCAACTGTAGCGCCCCGCCTTCTCTACCTTAGACGGACCGTTACTTGTCTACTTCTTGACTCTAATGCACGACTAAAAATGCGGAACTTTCTTTTTTTGTATTTAATCTATCTAAGAATGAGATTCTAACTTTAATAGTCATGCATGATACAATGACACATTACTAGCAATTCTAACCATTTAAACTCATCACACAAGGTTCTATAACATTACTAAAGCATTATGGAATATGAATGCAACTTTTCTAAGCATATTTAAAGCAACAAAACTTAATTCAAAGGAGACTAACAACATCCCTATCCAAACTCCACTTATAAGATTCTATAACATTTCTAGAACTTCATAGAATGTAAATCTTACTTTTCTACCGAATTTACAAGCATTTTAAGCACAATTAGGACCTAGTCCAAAAGGGAACAATAAGCTCAAGAATAAGTCTAAAATGCAATGTATCCACATGTTAAACTACTCATGCCCTTGCTCATCTAGTGCATTCACAAAAGTATGCATACTAATTGAAATGACATGGAATCTTCATTCTACAAAATTGAGCATGTAAAACTATCCGAAGCATAAATGTTTAATAAACTCCATAACACAATAACTTGGAATTTGGAAATCTTAAACATTGCATTTCAAATAAGCTAAACTGTCTCATCCCAAGGATCTCTCCAAGGTCAGCCACCACACACACGTCACTCAGCACCGCCTCGTCGCCTTCCTTCAGAATTGCTTGTCTTTACCTTTACCTGCAGTAAGAGGAAATGTAACCAATAAGCATAAAGCTTAGCAAGTACTATCTAGCTCACAAAATCTCGAAATGTGCAGGCATGCTTTTTAAACAATGTGAAATCACATGAGATACTTTTATGCTTAAAAGAAACACTAAAACATGTATAACTCAAAACATGCATACTCAAGCATTAATAAGTCTTAACTCACTTTTTCTTGGCTTAACTTGAAACTTTAGCAATTCTTTAACTTTAAATCTTTCTTTAACTTTTAGAAAATTTCCTTAAACTTTAGAAAAACTTTGCTAAAGCATATACTTGAAAATAATAACTCACTTGGATCCACTTAAGACGTAAGTACCATCTTATGCGCGTTCCCTAAAAGGTTGGGGTAGCGAGCCGCCAATCCTAATAGAGCAGACCTTGGTCTACCAGGGCCAAGACCTTGGAATTGGATACCTGGATTTCTTTAACGACGCCCTTGGACGCCGGGTACTGGCCTTAGAAAATAAAATAGCTTTTCTTTCTTTTCTTTCTTATCTTTAAATGCCTTGGCATTTTATCGAACACCTTGTGTGCCCAAATCCCTAAGTCTTGACTTTTGGGGATTTCGTAAGGCCTTGGCCTTCTCTTTTTGTTTTTCTTCATCTTTCTTTTCTTTTCTTATAGATTTCTTAGACCCTAAACTCACATAGGGTACTCTATCAAATATATATAAGCATATAATAAACTAAGATCACATGCAACATCTTAACTAAAAGTAAATATCTCCTTTAAAACATTTAAGGGAAAAATCCTTACGGAAAACCGCCTCTTACTGCAGGTGAGCAGTACTTACCTTGATTTCTTAGACTTACAACCGAAATTAGACGACTAGGGCTCGGGTGAAACTTGAGATCTCTACGAACCGTTCGCGCCTACGTGTTCTTCTCGTCGAGACGAACGAAACGCTCCGCACTCCTTGCTTTTCCTTGGCCGGCGCCCCTTAGGAGAGAAGAGGAGGAAAGAAAACCTAGGTTCCCTTTTGTTTTCGCCGCCCCTCCCTCGCCCCCTTCTCGCACGCAGCCAAAAATTCTCCTCCAAGGGTTTCACACGACTTAAGCGGGGTTTAAATACCTCTTCATGAAAAAACGTAACTACTCTATAAAATTATTTCTCTCCACCTTTTGTTGTGCTTGATACCCTAGCCCAGCCGGTCACTTGCGCGCCCTTAAGGGCTTGCTCCTCCTGTGGTCGCGAGTTCGAACCCCCTTGCTGCCCTTTAAAGTTTTTCCTTTTTTAAAAATACTAAACGGACTCAGAAAATTCCATAAAAATATTCTAAAAATTCCTAAAAATATCTAGAATATTTCTAAAATATTTTTAAATAGTTCTAAGGACTTTAAGGACTTAAAATGGAAATTTTGGGGTGTTACAGTGCAGAAGACAAGATTATCCAATTGATAGAAATTGATGATGTTCATGGCGACAAGGCATGATTGGGTAAAGAAGTGCTTATTGAGATAACTTATTTTAATAGGCTTGTAGATTGTTTGTGCAAACCTATTACATAACTCTAGATTAGGAAATCTCGGATCGGGACTAGGTTGGGCACCGGGGTTGGCCGGGTTCGGTCGGCGTCTTTTAAGAGAGTTAAAGTAAGAATAAAGATATTGCATGAGAAATTAAATTTAAATGCAATAAAAATAAATACTAATCATACCGAACGGCTCGGGGAGGCATAGTTGATGATGAGGACTTGCAAGGTCTTCTTGAAGAGAAAGAAGTGAGGAAGAAGGTTGATTTTGGTGTGGGAAGTGAAGGAAGTTCGGGTGCTTTTTATAGGCAAACCCATGGGGGCGCCCGGGAGCTTTTGGGCGCCCTGGTCAGTAGCTGCTGCCAAGGGCAGAAGCTTTTGACTGATGGGGGCGCCCGGGACAGCCCGGGCGCCCTCAATAGAGTGCTTTTGCAGCTTTTGCTGCGATAGAGTTGATGGGGCGCCCGCGTGGTTCCGGGCGCCCTGGTCAAAAGTACTGGCAGCTTTTTGACTAGGGAGTAAGAACACGTATGGGAGGGGGGCGCTCGCGTGGTTCCGAGCGCCCTGAATAGGGTAGGTAAAGACAAATCTTTGTCTTGTCTACTTTTGACCATGGTTTGAATTGATTTGTCGATTTTGACTGTGGTTTGACTGCGTTAATCATGTTTTGACCTCGTTTACCTTGGTTTGACTATGTTGACCATGTTTTGACTGCTTTGATCATGGTTTGACAAATACAAGATTATCTCATCGTATAGGTATTAACAGAATTTCCAATTGAGTCTTTACTCCCACTGTCTCACCCAGTCTAGGGTTTTCAATCACGTTAACCTTATGGTTTTCGTGAGACAGGTTTTGATGATTAAAAGTTATTTTGAAAAGTTTGATTAATTTTGAAAACAATTAAATTTTAAAAACTTAATTAATTTTGAAAACAATTAATTTTAACAAAAATGTTTAAATCTACAAATAACTGAAATTTTGTGTTAGATTCGAATTTGACAAAAATTAATTTGAATTTGAATTTCAAAAATTGACTTCCAGGTCTTGGCGAGGCACTAGGCCTTCTTTGGCCGAAGCCTTATGGGATCATCCACCCTTTCCTTGACAAAGCCTTTTAATGAAATTTCATTTTCAAAATTATTCTTTGAAAAATTTCTGATCTAACTAGTTTGGATTTTGGATCGGTAGCTTCGGCTGGTTTCACCAGTCTAAAGAGACCAAGTAAACTTGATCTTATTAGAATTGGTTTCCCCAACGTACTATCATCTCACCTCCACCCAATACTATGTTTTTAAGTTTCAGTTAAGTTTGTTTGGTCCTTAAACTTGCCTAAGTCTAAGCATGGTGAATTGCAGAAATTAAATAAACAGGCAAACAATCAATTGCAATCAAGAATTAAACTTATATATCTAATAATGAATATCGTTTTCAGTTTGGCTCCCCCTGGACTAAAGCTACGGTGATGGTTAGGCAAGATGTGAATCTTGTCCTTGGGGATCCAATACTGATTTGATCCAGTCGGTTTGTTCAGGTATAGTTTAGGTACTCATGCCTGAATTTTACCTCTGGACTGATTCAGTACAGCAAGGTAAGATCTTTGCCGAGATTTGGTTCTATAACCCAATCCGGATCGATTTAGAACTGATTTCTGTTTTCCAAGGATCATGTCAAGACCCTTGGAACCAGATGTAAATCGTTTTAATGCTGATCTAAGATCCTTAACCTGAGTTTTCAGGGAGGAGTTTTCCTTTTCAAGTTTTTCAACTTGAGTAGGAGTTCCTTCCTGAACCATCTCGGTTAAGGGTTTAGAGTCAGCTCCCTCTTTCAGGAGTTTTACTTCCTGTCGGAGGGATTCGACTCGGAGTTTGTCTTTTGCCAAATCTCGAGAAAGAAAGGAAATTAATTCACTTAATTGCAATCTATTAAAACCAGTTACCTTAATTTCTCCGTCTTCTGTGAAGGTCAGCTCGCCGTCTTCTTGTTTTGTTTCTGACTCAGTCTCGACTTTATCTGAGGCGGTCAGAGCTAGGAGATTGGACTGGGGTGCCTCTTCTTCTTCTTCTGAGGAAGACTCGTCCCAAGTTGCTTGCAATGCCTTCTTTCTTCTCGTCCTTTTTGTCTCCTTTAGGTTAGGGCATTCAGACTTGTAGTGGCCCTTTTTCTTGCACTCGTAGCAGGTCACATTATGCTTGTTCGCGGGTTCAGTTGGTTCGTCCTTTCTTCGGCCGGTTTTCCGTTTGTTGGTTCGGTTCTTCAGCTCCTTGTAGTAGCTTCGAGCGAGCCAGACCAGCTTAGTTTGATCTCCATCTTCTTCTTCTGAGTCTGAGTCAGAGTTAGACTCAGGTTCGGGTTCAGGCTTCTTCTTCGTTGTCCTTCCAGTTTTACCTACAACAAAAGCAATACCTTTCTCGACCATATTGGTGTTAGTTTGTTCGTGCAGTTCTAGTTCGGAAAACAATTCATCTAATTTTATTTTAGAAAGATCTCTAGAGACCTTGTATGCATCTAC
>JAGFNQ010000252.1:362953-493886 GCA_024364735.1 Boesenbergia rotunda | reverse complement strand
CGATAGAGGGGGGGGGTGAATATCGGAAAACTTTCGGATTTGAGTAAGAGTAGGTACGCAGCGGAAATTAAAAACAATACACAGAGACACAGTCGATTTACTTGGTTCGGAGCCTGTGTCGACTCCTACTCCAAGGCCCACGGTCGTTGACCGTTTACTTTGGGCAATTCTATATTTGGCGCAAAGACAGTTTACAAATATTGAATACAGAGTAAGTGCAGTAAACTTTAACAATTAAAAAAGATGCTCTTCTTTTACCGACGTCCGATTGTAGGTTCACTTGTTCGGAGCAGCGGGACGTCGTCGGCTCGAGTTGGGTAGTTTCCGGAGCAAGGCGCGAGAGCAGAAGAGCGTGGAAGCGTTGAATGAATTGGTGTCTTGAAGCCTTGGTCGAAGGGCCTTTATATAGGGCCTGGGGGCGCCCGGGACGTCGGGGGCGCCCCCTACGTGGCCTTTGATCCGTCAAAGTCTCGGTCGCGTCTGATCCTCTGGATCCGCTTTGACCGGGGTGCCCGGAGGACTCGGGGCGCCCGGATTGACCGGGTCAAATTTTATCCGCTTGGCTTCGAGGGCTTCGGTTCGAGGTATACGCATGGGGGCACCCGGGACGCTGGGGGCGCCCGGGAGCAGCGCGGGCGCCCGGGAGCACGGGGGCGCCCGACCCAGCAGCTATTCGAATCCTTTTTCTCTTTACTTGTTTTGTATGCACCTTGGGGGCGCCCGAGACACTCCGGGCGCCCTACTCAGCCTTGCCTCTCTCCTTTGAGGCTTTCTGAGTTGCAGACACACATTCCTTCGGTCCTGCATCCAGGGTTAGTCCAAAACACAATAAAGCAATAAAGTATTTGTTTATACAGCCTTAGCTGTCTTGGTTCTGACTTTGGTCTCCAATATGGAGCCCTAGGTCGAACCGACGCCTACTGTTCCCTCGACGGGGAACGCGTCCTCACCTACTCCTCTCGGGAGAAATTACCTGATGCCAACCGCTCCTTTGGTTGGACTTTTGCCTGACGGTCCTTTGTCAGGACTTGTAAACCGGCAGTCCTTCGCCAGTTGCCTAGCAGTCCTTCGCTAGGGCTTTAGTCCCAAGCTATCCTTCGCCTGGCGCCTAGCAGTCCTTCGCTAGGGCTTGGATACTGGCAGTCCTTCGCCAGTTGCCTAGCAGTCCTTCACTAGGACTTGGATACTGGCAGTCCTTCGCCAGTTGCCTAGCAGTCCTTCGCTAGGGCTTGGATACTGGCAGTCCTTCGCCAGTTGCCTAGCAATCCTTCGCTAGGGCTTGAATACTGGCAGTCCTTCGCCAGGTGCCTAGCTTTCCTTTGCTAGGACTTTATCTCTGCACACTAGAGTAGTTTGTTAGAAACACAAGTAAGACTTAACTTTTAACCTCTGTTGCCATTATCAAAACACAGGTTTGATTTTGGTGCATTCTGCACCAACAGTATTTTTCCTCGGGACTAGTTGAGGTTGTGTGATTCGAGCTTGTGTTTATGTGTCGTTTGTGAATTTCGGGTTTCGAATGTCAATTGGGTTTGGGTTGCAATAGAGAATGAAAGCACAATGAAGATAAAGGAAAACCAAATAAAAGCCACTCAATTAAGGGAGCTAAACAAGGAGTTGGCACTAAAGAACTTATCTAATGATGAATTTAATCAACCAATGCAAATAGATAGACTTGGAAACAAATCTAAATTCGATTGTAAGGTGTACCGCAGATTAAATTAAACACGCAGAAATTATCCATCAAAACCGAAACATCCACTTAACAGTAAATGCATCAATTGAACACATTTGGTACCAAAAGAGAAAATTGATATGCCAAAAGTTGATATCAAATGTAGGAATTTTATGCAACAACAGATGGGATGCGAAAATCAAACAAAATCACTGAATTCAAATGCAAAGGAATTCATATGTGTTGGATCGAGAAATGCGAGAGAGGGGGGGGGGTGAATGTCGCAATTCGTTCGGATTTAAAAAGAGCGGGTGCGCAGCGGAAATAAAAGAGAACACAATAACGCAAACACAGCTGGTTTACTTGGTTCGGAGCATGGGTCGACTCCTACTCCAAGGCCCACGGTCGTTGACCGTTTTCTGCGGGCAATTCTATAAGTTCGCAAAAGTTTACACACAAATAATAATAAAAATATTCTCGTAAACTTAAATACAACTCTTGTTACCGACGTCCGGTGAAGATGGAAGTTCTGGAGCAGCGGGACGTCGTCGGCTTAAGTTGGCAGCTTTCTGGAGCGTGTCGTGGAAGCAGAAGAGCGTAGAATTGTCGAAGGAATTCGTTATCCAAGAAGAGGGTCGAGGCCCTCTTTATATAGGGCAGGGGGCGCCCGACATGCTCGGGGCGCCCTCCACGTGGCTGCAGATCCGGCGATGCTCTAGTCAAAGCTGATCTCGTTATCTTCGGGATTGTTTTTGACTGGGGCGCCCGACGCGCACGGGGCGCCCGATTGACCGGTCAAACTTTATCACCGAGGCTTCGCGAGGGTGAGCTGCAGCCGCCTTCAGTGGCGTGGCACAGTGGGCGCCCGAGACACGCGGGGCGCCCGACATGCGGGGCGCCCGACACACGCGGGGCGCCCCCAATTGCGCTGCTGTCGGGGCGTTTACCTCTCTGCTGACTTTGGGTTGACTCTGGGGCGCCCGACACATCCGGGGCGCCCTACTCAGCTACGGCCTCACTCCTTTGAGGCTCTCTGAGCTGCAGAAACACAGTCCTTCGGTCCTGCATCCAGGGTTAGTCCAAAACAGCAAATAATAAGTTAGTTAAAACAGCCTTAGCTGTCTTGGTTCTGACTTTGGATCTCCAAAATGGAGCCCTAGGTCGAACCGACGCCTAATGTTCCCTCGAGGGGAACGCGTCCTCACCTACTCCTCTCGGGAGAGTTTTACCTGGTGCCAACCGGATCCTCCAGTTGGACTTTTGCCCAGCAGTCCTTCGCCAGGTCTTGAGTTACCAAGCTTCCCTTCGCTTGGTGCCTAGCAGCCCTTCGCTAGGTTTTTTCTTCTGGCAGCCCTTCGCCAGTGCCTAGCATTCCTTCGCTAGGGCTTGTCCTGTCTGGCAGTCCTTCGCCAGTGCCTAGCATTCCTTCACTAGGGCTTTTCTTGTACACTCAAGAAACTCGTTAGACAACCATTAACCCTTAACTTTTGAACCTTTTTGCCAATATCAAAACACAGGTTTGACTTGGGTGCATACTGCACCAACAATATGGAGAGCTAAACTGATACAAAAGAAATGCCAAAGCATGCTTGATACACATAGGAAAACACTTGTGCCAAAACTGCTACTTTTTGTGCCAAAGTTAATACCAACAGTTCAGAAATACAATGACTGCTAAAGACTGATTTCAAGCTCTATAACACGCTAGAATTTGCATTCGACTTGGCACAAACTAGGGCTTGAATTTCACTTGAAACTTAGTAAAAGAATGAAGCAAACTTGATACATAAAAGGGGTGTTCATGCGCTGAAATTTGCTGCTAACTTCAGAAATTGTAAATTG
The DNA here is from genome assembly GCA_024364735.1 of Boesenbergia rotunda. Taxonomy (NCBI): domain Eukaryota; kingdom Viridiplantae; phylum Streptophyta; class Magnoliopsida; order Zingiberales; family Zingiberaceae; genus Boesenbergia; species Boesenbergia rotunda. The sequence goes on along the minus strand of JAGFNQ010000252.1, from coordinate 490,369 downwards.
TCAATTCCTAGATAAATTGATCAATTCAGCTGGCGTGTAAGACTCTAAGTGATGTGATATGCAATAAACTAAGGGAATTTAGAAGCTAGCTACTGATTACTCAAGAACAGCCCCAATGCAAACAAGAAATGCAGGAAGGCAGATGCTTTTATGCAGAAATGAATTTCAGGGTTACAGAAATGAAGTTCCAACTTTCAGAACTTGAATGCTGCAACATAGTGGAGGAAAAGTCCTACAAAGCACTGAAGTCCAATGCTTGAAGCTAGCTTCGGATGTGATGAACTCAAAATTGCAGAATGGAAGCTGACAAATTTAAACACAACTGAGTGAAGAATTTAATTCAGAATTTGCAGAACATGATTGTAAACAACTGCATCAACAATTCGAAGACAGAAATCTGGAGACAAACCGAGTGTTCAAACTCACAAAACAAGCTGCAGAGATTACAACCAAATACTCAGAAGAAAAACTCAGAAACAACTGTTCACTTATACTCAATGCCGAAACTACAATCAATGCTTGCAGAAATGAAATGGATATGCAGGGAAGGAGCTGATACACAAGATGGAAAACAGATTCTGAAGCTGATATCCATTGCTATGGAATTAAACCAACTGCACTTGAGTTCAGAAGTCAGAACTCAGCTTATTTGTATCAATTCAGCAATAAGAAGTTGAAGATTGCAGAAGTTAAAGCTGGGTGGCAGAATTCGAAGCTGAAATGCAGAAAACAGAATTGGATCGCAAGGGAGAATCTAAAAGAAATACAGAAACGAAATCGAATGCAAAGCTATCTTAGATTAAATGCATAAGCATTGCTAACTGATTTCCTAATTCAAGAAGTAAAACAATACCTAAACCAAATCTGAAATAAACTAAAACTGAACAGCTGACAAATTCTGATACGCTAGCTAAGAAATCTGATACGCAAGCATCTAAGTGTAAACAACTGAAATTAAATCTAAGAGTTCACTAAACAAGCTTCGTAGTTAACTACTTACAAAGTTTAGAACCTAATTAAGGGCAAAAACAGTTCAGTAAACTATGTGAAACAATTCTGAAGGAAAGACAGTAATGAAACAATACGGCAGAAATGGGAAGTATAGCTAAAAATCTAAACCCCAATCTTCCCTAGCTCAAGATCTTCTTGGTCGTCAAGCAAGAGCTGGCTTCGAACCCCTAGGCTCAGCAAACCAATTGGAAAACGGCTCAGTGGTTTTAATCTGCTCAAACTGCATCAACTAGGAAATTTCCAATCCGAACGCTTCGATCTTAGTTGTTGAGTTGCGATGATGATTTGGAGAAGACCTGAGCTCACCTGAGAACCCCTACAAGTGGCTCAAGTCGTCGGAAATTGATTGTAGCTGAGATTTAAGCTCCCGGACCACAAAGAGTGCCGAAACCCTCAAACAAACTCTGTCCGGATGAAATCTGAGCTGAATTCTCCACCCTAGCTATCTCCAATGATCCAAATCTTGATCTTGATGAAGAATTGAGGGGTCGCGCCCCAGAAATGGAGAAAAACACTAAAAAAACTGAAGAACTCAATGAAGGTTACTGTAGCGGTGGAGACACGACGAGGAAGGAAGGCTGCGGTGAGTTTGATTAAATACTTATCAGTGGACGGTCCAGATCAATTTGAGGAAATCCAACGGCTGATCTTGCTCTGATTTGATCCAAATTTTTATGATGATGATCTGGGGTCAGGATCTGCCTCGTGGTAGCTCGGATCCTCCAGATGTGCAACGGATGGTCCAGATCAACTTAGTCTTTGAATGGACGATCTAGAGCCCTCTGAGCTTGATCCAACGGTTGATTGAGCTCTGATTGGGATAAAACCTTCAGATCTTGATCATAGTGCTTGATCAACCCTAATCCTAGCTCAGATTGCTTCAGATGGTCCCGGATGGCTCAGATCTAGCCGCTCTTGAATCGGACGGCCTGGATTAATCGTAGGCTTGATAATTCGATCCGGTTCACTTCCGACTCAAATTTGACCCAATATGCTCTAGGTCCAGGATCCTTTCATGCCTACAAAAAAAATATATCAGAAAATTAGTGGCCAAATAATCCAAAAATGTGTAAATTTGCAATTAAGTCCAAAATAAGAGGAAATCCTAAAACCTAGGGCAATTTCACAATTAAGCAATAAAAACATAGGTCAAACATGGATTTTAGCAACTCAATTAATCAATAAAATCGTATCTATCAGTACTCTTTAACTAGTAGGGGTTATAGAGTGTACAACAAGAGGGCAAAGGTGATTGAGGAATCCTCAAATGTCAAATTTGATGAAACCACTGGTACCTACCCTAGAAAGACTTCTATTGATAAGGATATAGAAGAGGTCCAACCCCTTGCCCAAAGAATCCAAGACCTACATTTGGAGGGCAATGATCAAGAGGGAGTAAGAAATACACTAGAGGATTAGGAAGAAGGAGTAAATGAACCTACAACCTCTAGACCCTTGAGACATCACCATGATCACCCTATTGACCAAATAATGGGTGATGTCACTCAAGGAGTAAGGACTAGGTCCTACTTTAGGGATCAAACCAGTCCAATAGCTCTAATCTCCCAATTAGAACCCAAGTCCATTGATGAAGCATTGGGAGATGTTGATTGGGTCTTGGCCATGCAAGAAGAGCTAAATCAATTTGAGAGAAGTGAAGTTTGGGAACTAGTTCCTAGGCCAAATGATTGCACTATTGTAGCCACTAGATGGGTTTTTAGGAATAAACTAGATGACCACGGTAAAATCACTAGGAACAAGGCTAGATTGGTAGCTAGGGGGGTTAACCAAGTTGAGGGACTAGATTATGATGAAACTTATGCCCCTGTAGATAGGTTAGAATCAATTAGAATCCTACTAGCCTATGCCGCTCACATGAACTTCACACTCCACCAAATGGATGTGAAGTCGGCATTTCTTAATGGGATCATTAAGGAAGAGGTCTATGTAGAACAACCCCCAGGGTTTGAGGACCCTAACTTTCCAAGACACGTGTTCAAATTAAGAAAAGCCTTATATGGATTGAAACAAGCTCCCCGGGCTTGGTATGAGAGGCTTTCTTCATTTTTGGTGTCTAAGGGGTTTAGGAAAGGAACAATTGACCCTACATTGTTCCTAAAATCTAAGGATAAGGACATATTTGTTGCCCAAGTCTATGTAGATGATATCATTTTTGGGTCAACAAATAATGACTTCCTATAAGAATTCATCAAGTGTATGTAAGATGAATTTGAGATGAGTCTTGTAGGAGAGTTAACCTTCTTCTTAGGCCTTCAAGTTAAGCAAACTAATGAAGGTACACATGTCTTTCAAACCAAATATGCTAAGGAGATGTTAAAGAAATTTGATTTAGAAAATACTAAGGTAGCATCTACACCCATAGGAACCAATGTGAAAATGGATAGTGACATTGAAGGGAAAATGGTAGACTCTAAACAATATAGGAGCATGATTGGTAGCCTCCTATACCTAATCACTAGTAGACCCGACATACTTTTTGCGGTAGGTATGTGTGTAAGGTACCAATCTTGTACAAAAGAGTCCCATTTGGTTGTAGTTAAGAGGATCTTAAGGTATGTGAAAGGGACCCTCAATGTTGGACTTTGGTATCCTAGGACTCCTAGTACTGACCTAATTGGATATACCGACTCGGACTATGTGGGTTGCAAGTTAGATAGGAAGAGCACAAGTGGAGGGTGTCAATTCCTTGGGTCTTCCTTAGTTAGTTGGAGTAGTAGGAAACAACCATGCGTTGCCCTATCAACAACGGAGGCTGAATATGTGGCAATAGGTGGGTGTGTTTCCCAACTCCTTTGGATCATGCACACCTTGAAGGATTATGAGTTGCATTACACCAAAGTCAAAGTCTTGTGTGATAATGTAAGCACAATCAATTTAACCAAAATTCCGGTTCACCATTCTAGGACAAAACACATTAAAGTGAAACATCACTTCATTAGAGACCATATGGCAAGGGGAGACATAGAACTACACTATGTTGAATCAAAGTCGAACCTAGCCGACATCTTTACCAAGCCTCTTCCCGAATCGGAGTTTACATCCTTAAGAAGAGACCTTGGAATGTGTTTTGTAGAAGTATAGGGTGAACTTGGAAATATTAACTTTGAAAAAGGGTGCTTGATCCATTAGGGTGATACATTTGACTCACTTGTGCTTGTGGCACATTGTTGAACCATTAAAAGTATCAAAATATGAAAATTAGACCAACTATGGGGAAGGCAAGTGTTTAATTAATGGACACTTTGCCCAACGATCATAGTTGGACATTTTAAACCTTTGAAAACCATTTCGTGCTTTACATACTTTGCCATGTTTTTAAAAGTCATATGATTGCAAAATTGATTTCAAAGTTTGATACAAAATGTAGTGGTTTTCAAAACTTTTGGATTTTTATCAAAAGTCATGCTTGTTTGAAATTTTATATGGATTAATATTTTTCCCTAATAGAGTATAACATTTCAAACATGTATGCAAAATTTTACAATTTTTGGAATTTTTTGGAATTTTCTAGGAGTTTCTGAAATTCGGCAGAAAAGCTGAAATGGGTTACTGATAGCGTATCAGTCGACTGCCCCATGGGCAGTCGACTGGCACACAGGTTTTCAGCCACTGTGAGAAATTTCAGAAATTGAAAATTCTCTCATTTGATGCCATGGGTTTTGGTTGCTTGAGGCAATCATTTTGATGGTGTCAAAGAGGGAGAATGTGTGGTTTAAGTTAGAATTTTGACTTAGAATGGATGGTTTAAGGTTTTCTTTCTAACTTAGAACTTGGATGTTTAAAAATGGAGAAGACATGGATTAAGGGGGAGATACCTCTTAGGTTCTGATATGTCTTATATTTTTAACATATTGTTGTTGTTAAGTGGAAACTTAACTTGGATTGTGACTAGAATTGAAAATGGGAGAAGACATAGGTTAAGGGGGAGGTTACCTCTTAGGGTTACTATGTCTCATAATGTTTCAATTGCTATCTTTTGCTTTTGCTATTGCTATTATTTATCTCTAACATAAACATATTGTCACACATCAAAAAGGGGGAGATTGTTGAGGCAATCGGCCCTTGAATGATTGGAAGATCATGATTTTGATGTGTGGGCAAATAGGTTTAAAGTTAGAGTGTTATGTTGTATTTGATTTGTGTGATTGAGTTTGCAGGACTTGGAGAATCACACTTGGTGGATCTATCCGAGGGATGAGAGCCGAGGGAGGAGAGCTCCAAGGGCAAGCCGAGAAGTGGACTTCAAGGGCACATGTGAAGGGTGGCATGGAGGCAAGCCAAGGGAAGGCTTGCGTGCGCATCCGAGGGACGATAGCCAGAGGAAGAAGACTTCAAAGGGCGAACCAAGGGAGCAGACCTGAAGGCACACGCGAAGGAGAAGGTCCGGAGTGGCTAGAGCTGAGCTAGGAGACAGGGCAGTCGACTGGCCCAGAGGCAGTCGACTGCCAAAACCCACAAAAAGTTCGCAGCTTCGGACCAGTCGACTGGCCTTGGGGCAGTCGACTGGTATACCCCGAAACTAGCCGTTGGCTAGCTGTTGGACAACATTTAATGCTGGGCCAGTCGACTGCCCTCGGGGCAGTCGACTGGTGCGGGGCTAGACAGACTGCGAATCTGTCCTTTTCACCTATAAAAGGAGCTCCTCGTTACACATGCACGACATGGTTCCGTACAGTAACGAAGTGCTGCCACACTGAAAAGTATTCTTGCTTCCTCTCACTCATTTTACTTCATTCTGTAAAGAGGAAGATCGTCGTTGTAAAGGTTTCTCCACCTGAAGGAGGTTTTCATAGTGAAAGTGGTGCTCGCGGCGTGGATCCTTGGATTAGTCACCCATCTGGGTGGATACCAAGTAAAATACTTTTGTTAGCATTGTTTAATTTCCTTTGCATTTTATTTCCGCTGCGCTAACAATTCTGTAGAGATCGAAACGATCCGAAAAAGTGCATTCACCCCCCCCTCTGCACGCCTTAGACGATCCTTCAGCAAGAACCTATTTCAGTTATTTATCAAAAGGGATTCAATCAACTACTTCTATGCAGTATCGAAAGAACTTGTCAAACTTCAATATCCTTGTGTTTATTAACTAAATGATAATCGGCACATACAACTCATTGAGCTACTTCTGGCAAGTTTTCATAACTCTACTATACAAAAATGGGATATGGAATGGCAATTGATGCCTGAGTTAGTGTATATATCATGATCAATATGTGTGTGTATGGCAACAATACTATGTTTATGCATTTCCATCACGTTTAAAAGTCCACCTTATTCTAGGTCATCCAGTCATTGAGTAAACAACAATTCACTAATAGTCAATCATCACATCTATCCAAATTGCCCATGAACCACCAATGAAAGGTAACTTCTAATTAACTACCCGTCACATCATAATTCCACCAATGATCCACCAAAAGTTTACGTATCACACAAATTAGGTTTAATGACATCCACCATCTCCCTACCATCCTTAACCAAAAATCTAACGAGATGGTTCTCTTAAGGAGAAAGTCATTTATCCAGCCACACTCACGGTTAGTAAATCAAAGATATCCACCAATACATCCCACAAAACACAACACATCGCAGAGTTTCATCAACCTCGATCCATTCTTAAACATCAATCAAAATTCATTACTTCCTAACCAACAATAAAGTCATTCATAACAGACCATCAAACATTCAATGCCTCCCAATATTCATTTTCACAATATCCCCTAATTTCAAATTTATTTTCAACATCTATCATTTTTCAACCAACACTTGAACTAAAGGAATCACTGCCAAGAAAGCAGCAACATCTTCAGAGGATTTCTCTCACTCCCTCCATAAGGTGTGAGCCGGCATATCCCCATAGTTGTTCGTTGTCAACGTAGTTAATTGTTTAACAACAAATAGGCAGAGAAATAACTTAATTATAGTAGGCAACAATGCAGTCTTAACTAAAATTCAATCATTATGATTCTTAAACTATCAAAAACAACCTTGACTGATAGCTAGGTGTAAACTATTAAGTACACAAGGAAAAGCTTCATTCTTGAATCAAGAACACATGCCCACTGGAAAATGAAATATACGGATTTTGTACACAAGGTGCAACATAGAAGCGAAAGGTTAATAATTTCGGTTAAGCCTCAATCAAATCACGACGAGAATAATTTCTACCACACTCAATATGAGGACAAGAGCTGAGTGAAATAAATTGCATTTGACCTATAGTTCGTAGTAATGTTTAATATTGCTATTGATTCTATTTCTTTAACAAAAATGCAATGATTTTAGATACGCCAATAAGATGGGGTCAGTACACAATTCATTCTCATAAAAAGTATAATTGAGCTCAGTATATCCCCTTGCAAGTTCAACAAATCCATAAATATCACCCATGGATAAAAATCAAAGACAATCTCTAAGTGTCAAACCATAACATCATAAGCAATACTTCCATCATTAGACCGTCTACAAATAATATATCACATAATGTCACTCTCAATAACAACTTTTAAATAACCAAATATAAAATCATATACACCAACAAGTTCTCAAATCACAACATGTCACAGAGATTTGACACTCACAACTCAACCTCAAACACCTATCAAATTTGTTATTTTTCCTAAATAATAACAGAATAAAATAAAATCATCCTCAATATGAATCCAACGGATAAACTTTCTGAAAGAGGAAATCATCTACCCTTCCACACTCTCCATCAACCACTCAAAGACAATCATCAATAGGGAGACAAACTATCATGTACTTGTAGTCAATCAGTCTAATCGAAGCCTAAAGAATACCTAGCAGTCGGGTATAGGTAATAGTATACCATCCAACTAAGCTAACATAAGTCTATACAACCTTAGACAATGTAATGTATACAACGGATAGGATAATTATCAAAAATATACCTTACCAACTTACTTTATAATTGCCAGGAGAGATCTCGTCGCTGCCATGTCCCAAAACACAACCAGACCAAACTATGTCAAGAAAATGACTCCGCTCAAATACAACCAAATCCGTAAAATACCGATAGACCTCAAAAACAACTTCGTAATCCCAAAGACACCAAAACATCGCAAAAGCTCAACAAACTGACGCTTTAATAATCCACCAAAAAGAACATCATAAAAATCCACATATCCCAAAGGAACTCGTAAAATCTCGCTCTGATACCAAAAATTGTCACGCCCCCAGAGGCACATGCTTACTCGAAAATCGGGTAGCATCTCCCCTGTACGGCGGACAAGTTGGAGCATATATACATACATCACCAAATAAAAGATGGCTCAGCCATCATAACTGTAATATAAAAACACAACCACGCAGTTAATATCAACATAAGAGAACAAATGGCTCAGCCACCTTAAACATGAAAGAAAAACTACAACTCAAAAAGAGAACTCAAATGTCTCTGTAATAATAACAAAATCAGTCCGAATACCTGATAAACAAATACAATACGAAAACTCACCAAGTACCGAAATAAAAATAACTAAATCAAATGCAGAAACAAGTCAACTCTGGAGACTGGCAACTGGATTCTCTCCTAGCTCCAAGAAACGTAACTACCTGCTACCTGAAACAAAAATGGGAGATAGCGGTGGTGAATCCGGGAGAACTCTGCGGTTATATGAGTAGACAATAAGCATGGCATAATAAAGGATAACTAAGTAGAGAATCCAACAGGGTACAATCTATAAGGAATATCAAAACCTAAACATGCATAACATGTATAGAACAACAGGTTATAAAAATCGAATAACAACTAAACAGGTGTAAAACAACGCAATAACAATAGAACCAAGAAATACATGCATGTCAATCAAGTGCAACAACCATAGCTCATATAAATACAACAATCACAGGAAAATGCATAAAATGAAATACGTATGCACATGATGCAATGACATGTGTCACCCCTGACGCCAGTTAAGCCGCCAACACATCTCATCTGTGTGACCGAGCGGGTAGGGCTGTGACAACTGTACGCACTCCAACAACAAATACCACAGAAGGCGTGGTTGAGTGGACAGGATGCTAGGGAGTCCACACTCCAGACCCCGGTACATAGGGGGAGCTATCAACAGCTACAATATCCCTCGAAAAACAACTTGAGGGTGTCACTGTTTGCCTACAGCTGCAACATGTGTGTCATAACAGGACAGATGCTCGCACTCTAGCAACTACCACGTGAACAAGTGGTTGAGTGAATCGAGCAACAAAATGACTAACGATGGCTTAACCATATGGAAGCCCAACAGTCGTTAGTATGCAACGTGCAGATATGGTGCATGCTACAAGATGCATGAACAACCGGAGAAACAACGATGTAACAAAATCCATCAAGTAACAATGATGCATCAATACACAAACCAGAAATCGAAAACCAATGGTTATGCGCCTACACTACTAGGTAGGATATTTCTAATGCCAAATAAACCTATCTGTGTTTAATGGACTTCTAAGTACTCGCGTACAAGCGGCACTTTACAGAACAGAAACCAATAGAGGACTGTACGGATACAAATTTGGAATACTCGAAGATCAATGAAGAATAAGTATCAACAGCGATGCTAAAATAACAAACAATAAGAAATAAGGTCAAGCAACCTACTAGACATAATATAGCCATGCTTTAAGGTAAAATGAACTACTCGAGTACAAAGGAGAAGTACCCGCCTTATAATTGTAGAATGTGACTGAAACAACCTCCTCACGCTCAACTGTGCGTATCCAACTCAAGGTCCAGTACCAACGATACAATTTAGCTATGTAAATAGTTAAATTACTACTAAAACTAGTTACGATCAAATCCTTGTATTTAATAACTACAAGAAAACTTATGGCAATAGAGATACAAGGTTAGAAGCTACATCTCTTAATTTATTCATATAATATACTAATTCGATTAGTCCCCTAAGTAGAAAGCTTTAATAGAGTTAGCTTATCATACATTAGGATATATATATATATATATATATATATATATATATATATATATATATATATATATATATATATATATATATATATATATAAATTAAAGCAATTATTGCCATCGCATAAGAGGGGCATGATTCTGTTTGTAATTGTAACCAGATAAAAAATTAAAGTTTACCTTTTTGAAACCAGAAGGTAAAACTAGACAAAAGGAAGAAAACCAAGTAAGCAACAAGATTGATTCTTATAACTGCATGTCATCTAGAAACTAAGAAACTATCATCCTTTAATAGTGATGAATACCTCACGGCCAGGACAGCAAGGTCACAATCCGAACCGAATTTCTGCCTCCACACAACACTAAACTGATCAAAACCAAAGAAAAATTGAATCCAATTAAAAACAGACCTAACCACAAGCATCCCAATATTATCCACCAACCTTAGAGGAAATACATCCACCAACCTTAGAGGAAATACAAGGCTTGGAGATATCCCCCTAGAGATAGATCGCCGTCGTCGAGGATGCCTTGTCGACGGTCTGGTTTGCCGATAGTGGGGGTGTGATCGACACGTCCCTGATGAGCGGAAGAGGAAGGAGCCTAAGGAGTGTAGCCTGAGGCGCCGTGATTGTGGAGCCGAAGGAAGAAGGAAGAAGAAAACTAAGAGGAAGAAGAAGAGAGTAAAGACAGGCTCAGCGTCGGGAGGGCGAAACCGCTCATTCGGCGTGAGGCGAGGAAGAAACTGAGACGGGAAAGAAAAAGGGGATTTAGGGTTTATATTTGATTTTGGCATCTTGTAATTAAACCCTCCCAGTTCAAAAAATTACAATTAAGCCCCTTATATTTCAAAATTTTCCATTTAGCCCCCCTAAAACTCGGTATTTAACATTCTCCCCCACTAACAAAAATTTGATACCCAAATTTTGCTAGGAAACCACAACAAATACTAGTCAACCACACACTACAAGTACTACCCAACGGCAACAGGTATCAACACCTCAAATATAATATAAATATGGAATGAGGATAATCACACACATCTCAAGTAAATAGATGAGGATAGCGAACTCTAATCGTATCCTCGAGCTCCTAAGTAGTTTCCTCATCAATGTGGTGTTGCCAACTAAACTTTGACTAAACTTCCGTTAGGTCTTCGGAGCCCAGCCCTTCGCCAGGACTTTTTGCCCTGTCCTCGACCAGGACTTCTTTGCCCAACTTCCGGTCTGGTCTTCTTACCCAGTCCTTGACCAGGACTTCTTGCCCAGCCCTTTGCCAGACTTCTTGCCTAGAGTACCTAGGACTTTTCCTGCACACTTAGTAAACCTTGTTAGATCACATTAACACGTTAACTTCTGAACCCCTTGCCATTATCAAAACCCAGGTTTGACTTAGGTGCTTCCTGCACCAACAATCTCCCCTTTTTTGATTTATGGCAACACGGTTCAAAAAGTTAAGTTAAAAACAGATAACAAGCAACAAATTAATAATATTCAGTTTCCTCCCCCTGAAACGAAAATTCTTCCCCTGAATTATTTCAAAGAGATGTGAGTTTTTGTAAATCTTCTAAGTGCTTTAGATCTTTGCAAGCAAAGATTTCCAGAAGATTTTTTATATACTTAGAAAATTTTCAGAAAAAGTTTTTCATATTATACTTGGAAAATTTTTAGAAAAAGTTTTTCCATACTTAGGAAATTTTCAGAAAAAGTTTTTCCATACTTAGAAAATTTTCAGAAAAAGTTTTTCCATACTTAGAAAAATTTTCCAGAAAAAGTTTTTCATACTTAGAGAATTTTCAGAAAAAGTTTTTCCATACTTAGAAAAATTTTCCACAAAAAGTTTTTCCATACTTATAAAATTTAATTTTTGAAATGCTTAGATTTGAAAAACATTTTTAAGCATTTTTGTTATTTGCTTTACTTTTTGAAAAAGGAGATAACAGTCTTGAAAAAATTTGAAAAAGTTTTGTGAAAACATTTCTTTTCTACTTTCCTTTCTCTCCCCCTTTGTCATATATAAAAAAAACTAATTATAGCAAAAAAAATTAGAGCAAAGAAAGTGAAGTTCTGTATTGAACCAACTCCAATAAGCATAAACTGGACCAAGCCATATTACATCTTCTTTTTCGGGTCTTGTCTAACTCAGTTAGCTACTTACTAACTGTCATAAACAGTAGCTTTTGCTAGGGTTAGTCATGTTAAGTGATCTGTTCAAGTTATATTTTCTAAACTTGACACTTAACCTGATTGCTGTTCAATTGGTATTTATTGCCACAATTACTGTAGATGCACTGACTTAAAGCATCTTGAATCAAGGCATAGACCTAAGCATCTCAACCCAGTCTAGGTTATCAATCAAAAGTACCCTGAGGTGCTTGTGAGATGCTGGCTTCTAGATCTATAGGTGCATGCAGTTCTAGGGTTAGGGCCTAAGCTAAGTCCATTTGCGAAAAAGCCCTAGTTTTGAAGGGGGTAAGTGTTTTTTTTAAAAACTAAGTCGGAAAATCATTTTAACTTTCAAGAAAAAAAATGATTTTTCACAAAACATTAATTAACAATTAATAAATAAAATAATTTTTAAAAAAACATGTAGAGCAGTCCTATTCTACTAAGCAAAACCCTAACTGTCTTCTTAGTGAGCTAAACTCAGACTTAGGTAAGGGTTTGGTAAAGATATCAGCTAAGTTTGACTTTGAGTCCACATGCTTAAGGACTATTTCACCCCTGGATACATGATCCCTTACAAAGTAATGTTTAACTTCTATATGCTTTGTTCTTGAGTGTTGAATTGGGTTTTTAGTTAGATTGATTGAGCTTATGTTATCAATATAGACTTGGGTTTGGGTATAGTCAAGCTGGAAGTCTTTAAGAGTGTGCATCATCCATAAAAGTTGTGCCACACACTCTCTTAAAGCAACATATACTGCTTCGGTTGTAGATGGGGCTATGCAGTGTTGCTTTCTACTGCACCAGCTGACTAGACTATTTCCTAAAAGTTGGCAGCTTCCACTTGTACTTTTTCTATCTAGTTTGCATCCAGCATAGTCAGAATCAGAATATCTTGACAGTTCAAAGGTAGAAGTCCTAGGATACCAAATCCCTACATTTAGGGTGCCCTTAATGTACCTAAGTACTCTTTTTAGGGCTGCTAAGTAGGATTCCTTAGAACAAGTTTGGTATCTAGCTCACATTCCTACAGAGAATAGGATATCAGGTTTGCTAGCTGTAAGGTAAAGTAGACTTCCAATCGTACTTCGGTATAGCTTAAGATCTACAGGTTTACCTTTAGGGTCACTATCAATTTTTACATTTGTGGCCATAGGGGTACTTATGCTTTTGGAGTTATCCATTTTAAATTTCTTAATTAACTCTTTAGCATATTTTGACTGGTGAACATAGTTACCATCCCTGGTTTACTTAATTTGCAGTCCTAAGAAGAAATTGAGCTCACCAACTAAGCTCATTTCAAATTCATTTTCCATTATTTTTACAAATTCTTTTAAAAAGATTGAGTTGGTGGATCCGAAAATTATGTCGTCAACATAGATTTGGGCAATGAAAATGTCTTTTTCTAAGGTTTTAACAAAAAGGGTGGAATCAATTTGTCCTTAGTTAAATTCTTTAGAAATAAGGTAAGTTGATAGGTGTTCATATCAAGCCCTAGGTGCTTGTTTTAACCCATAAAGTGTCTTTTTAAGTTTGAAAACATAGTCAGGTTTTTCTAGGTCCTCAAATCCTAGGGGTTGTCCTACATAGACTTCTTCTTTGATAAACCCATTTAAAAAGGCTGACTTAATGTCCATTTGGTATAGCTTGAACCCTCTATGAGCTGCAAATGCTAACAACATTCTAATTGACTCAAGTCTGGCTACTGGGGCATAGGTTTCATCATAGTCTAATCCTTCGACTTGACTGAACCCTTTGGCTACTAAGCAGACTTTATTTCTAACTATTTCCCCTTGGTCATTTATTTTATTCCTAAACACCCACTTAGTATCTATAATAAATTTGCCCTCAGGTTTAGGTACTAGTTCCCAGACTTGGTTTCTTTCAAATTGGGCTAACTCCTCTTGCATAGCTATGATCCAATCAGGATCAGGTAGGGCTTCCTCTATAGTCTTAGGTTCAATTTTTGAAATTAGTGCTATTTGACTAAGATTTCTATAGGAAGACCTAGTTCTAACTCCTAAGGTTGGATCACTTATAATTTGATCAGAAGGGTGACTGAGTCTGGGTTTCTTGGTTCTTCTAGAATTTGGTTCAGCCTCAGGTCCGGCTGGACAGTTTGGTTCAGTGTTCTGTTCAACTACTTGCGTTGGTTCAGTTATTGGTTCAGTAGTTGGTTTAAGAGATAGTTCATTTAGAGGTTCAACTAGTGGTTCAATTGTTTGTTCATTATCTTCCTGATCAATATTTGATTGGTTCAGGGTTTGGTTATCAGATTTTGATTAGTCTCCTCATCAATGATTAAGTTAGTTGTTTCTTCAATTTTATTAGTTTGTTTATTGTAAACCCTATAGGCCCTACTAGTGGTTGAGTATCCTAGGAGGATTCCTGGGGTTGACTTAGATTGAAATTTACCTAGGTAGTCCTTGGTGTTCAAGATGTGGGCTTTGCACCCAAAGACCCTTAGATAATGTAGGTTGGGCAGCCTATGGTAATATAGTTCATAAGGAGTTTTATTGTGTCTTTTATTAATTAGGACCCTATTTTGGATATAGCAAGTCGTACTAATTGCTTTTGCCCAAAATTGGTTAGCTAGGTTGAATTCATTGAGCATGGTCCTAGCGGCTTCCTGAAGAGTTCTATTCTTTCTTTCTACTATCCCATTTTGCTGGGGGTTCTAGGATAGGAAAATTCATGAATATATCCATTTATTTTATAGAATTCTTCAAATCTTTGATTCTCAAACTCTCCCCCGTGATCACTCCTAAGTCTTTTGATTTTGGTATCATTTTGATTTTCAATTATCTTGCATAGGTCAATAAATAAGTTTAGGGTTTCATCCTTAGTTTTTAGGAACCTAACCCAGGTAAACCTAGAGTAATCATCGATAATAACTAAGCAGTACCAGTTTCCACTTAGTGACTTGGCTCCATGTGAATCAAATAGATCAAGGTGCAGGAGCTCATGTGTGGTTTGGGTTAAGTCTGATTGAATTGACTTGTGATTAGACTTGGTTTGTTTACCTTGGTTACATAAGTTACATATCGTGTTTTCATAGTTCTTAATTCTTGGTACCCCTTTAATTAGACCAAGTTGAGTAACATTAGAAATTAGTCTAACATTAGTGTGACCTAATCTCCTATGCAAGAGGTTGGATTCTTCTAATTGAGTCAGGAGGCATTTTGGTACTAACGGTAGATTAATAGTGTAAATATTATTTTTCCTAGTACCCTTAAGCATGACTTCTGAGTCTTGCAGATTTCTAATTAGGCAGTCAAAGTTGGTAAATGTAACTACATAGTCAGTATCACATAATTAACTTATACTAAGCAAATTAAACTTGAAATTTTCAACCAACAGTACCTTTTTAATCACAAAATCAGATTTGAGTTCAATGTTACTTGATCCAATGACTTTGAGTGTAGCATTGTTGCCAAATGCTACTGAGCCTAGATTCTTGAACTTGAGTTTGGTGAATTTCAATTTGTCTCCAGTCATGTGTCTAGAGCATCCACTATCCAACATTCATTGGTCCAAATCTTTATGTTCCTACACATAAAGTCTTTATTGATTTGGATCTAATTAGAATTAAGGATAGCTTAAATTGATTTTCACAACCTAGTCTGTCCACCCAATCTAGTGTTATCAATCACGTTAACCTTATGGGTTTTGTGAGATAGGTTTTTCAAAAGAAATATAGATTTTAATATTGAAAAACAACAAGGTTAATTTTGAAAGGTTAAATTAATTTTGAATATGTTTATTTTGAAAAATTAAGTTGAATCTAAGATTAATTGAAATTCGTGTTAGATTCAAATCTGACAATAGTAAAGTGAATTTGATTTTCAATAATTGGCTTCCAGGTCTTGGCGAGGCACTAGGCCTTCTGTGGTCGTAGCCTTATTGGATCATCAACCCTTTCCTTGACAAAGCCTTTTATAGAAAATTCATCTTCAAGTTACTTCTTGAAAAATTTTGGTCTAACTAGCTTAAGTCTTGGATCAGTAGCTTCAGCTAGTTCCACCAGACTAAACAGACCAAGTACAGTATACTTGACCTTATTAGAAAGGCTTCCCTAATGTACTATCATCTCACCTCCACCCAATACTAGGTTGTTCAAATTTCAACTAAGTCATTTTATCCTTAGTCTAACCAGTCTTAGATCTAAACATGATAATTGCAATAGTAAATAAACAAGCAAGCATGCAATAATAAAAATAAAAAATAAGCATAAAAAAAATAAAAAGGACTTATCTAATAAAAATTGTTTTTATATTGGCTCCCCCTGGACTAAAACCTCGATAATGGTTGGGAAAGATATGAATCTTGTCTTTGGGGATCCAATACTGGTTTGGTCCAGCTTGGTTGTTCAAGCAAATCTAGGGGACCCATGCTTGAACTTGAGCTCTAGGTTGGTTCAATACAGCATAATACGACCGTTGCCTAGACTTGGTTCGATACCCTAATCCAGATCGGTTAAGAACGGGCTTCTGTTTTCCATGGATCATATCAAGACCCTTGGAACCCGAAGTGAATCGTTCTAAAGCCACTCTGAGCTCCTTGACTTGTGTTTTCAAGGAGGAATTCTCTTTCTCAAGCTTTTCAACTTGAGTAGAGTTTCCTTCTTGAACCTTCTCGGTCAAGGATCTCGAGTTGGCTTCCTCTTTCAGGAGTTTTACTTCCTGTCGGAGGGACTTGACCCGGATTTTGGCTTTTGCCAAGTTACGAGATAAATATGAAATTAACTTCAAAAGTTCGTATCTGAATAGCCTCTTACCGTTATTTGGCCGTTTTCCGAGATTGTGAGCCTTCCGTCGTCTGGCTCCGATTCCGACTCGGTGTCGATGTCTTCTGAAGCAGTTAAGGCGAGAAGATTTGATTGTGGGGCCTCTTCTTCTTCTTCGGAGGAAGATTCATCCCACATAGCTTGAAGAGCTTTCTTCCTTCATGTCTTCTTTTTCTCCTTCAGATTGGGGCACTCTGATTTGTAATGTCCCTTCTTGTTGCATTCGTAGCAGGTGACATTTGTTTTGCCTTTTGAAGTTGAAGGTTCAGCTGGATCTTCCTTTCTTCGGCTTGCTTGCTTTCTGTTTGTCTGGTGCTTCAACTCCTTGTAGTAGTCCCGAGCTAGTCGAACCAACTTGGGTCGATCCCCTTCACTATCTTCTGAGTCTGTGTCTGAGTCAGACTCGGGTGCTGGTTGAGGTTTCTTCTTGAGGACTTTTCCTTGGGATTTACCTGCAATAAACACAATACTTTTCTCGACCGAGGTGGAGTTAGTATGTTCATGCAATTCTAATTATGAGAAAAGTTCATCTAATTTAATTTTTGAGAGATCCCTGGAAACCTTGTAAGCATCTACTATAGATGCCCACAGTGTGTTCCTAGGGAACACGTTTAGGGCATACCAGATTAGGTCACGGTTCTCTACCTTGTGACCTATTATATGCAGCTCATTCATTAGCTCCTGGATTCTGGCGTGGAGCTGTGCTGCTGATTCTCCTTCGTTCATTTTGATCGTGTAGAGTCTATTCAGTAACAGATCTCTTTTGCTGATTCTGGTGTCGGAGGTACCTGTTGGATCGAGAGAAACGATAGAGGGGGGGGGGTGAATATCGTAAAACGTTCGGATTAAAGTTAGAGCAGTTACGCAGTGGAAATTTAAATCAAACACACACAAACACTAAGTTTTTTACTTGGTTCGGAGTCGCGGTCGGCTCCTACTCCAAGGCCCACGGTCGTTGAACGTTTACTATGGGCAATTCTATATGTGCGCAAAACAGTTTACAGAGAGATATTACAAAAGTAGTATAGTAAACTTAAAAATAGCTCTTCGTTACCGATGTCCGGTGTAGATTGAATTTTCAGGGCGGAGGGACGTCGTCGGCGCTTGTATCTCAAGTTGGGAGGTTTTCAGAGCAGAGCGCAGGAGCAGAAGAGTGTAGAAGTGTTGAAAGAATTGTTGTTCGAAGCCTTGGGGTCGAGGGCCTATTTATAGCCCCTGGGGGTGCCCGGAACGTCGGGGGCGCCCCCCCACGTGTCAGTCGATCTGAGTTCCACTCGGTCAGCTCTGATCCCTTCAAACTCGGGATCAGATCTTGACGGGGGCGCCTGGGATGCTGGGGGTGCCCGGGTTGACCGGGTCAACTCTTATCCCTTGGCTTCGCTGGCTTCTGCTTCGTTGGCTTGCACTGGGGGCGCCCGGGACGCTGGGGGCGCCCGGGAGCATGGGGGGCGCCCGGGAGCACGGGGGCGCCCCGCCCATGAGCTGTCGAAGCCTGCCTTTGCTTCATGTGTTTTGTGTTCACCTTGGGGGCGCCCGGGACACTCCGAGCGCCCTGGTCAGCTGCTGCCTCACTCCTTTGAGGCTCTCTGAGCTGCAAACACTCGTTCCTTCGGTCCTACATCCAGGGTTAGTCCAAAACAACATAAAACAGTAAGATGTTAGAGTATACAGCCTTAGCTGTCTTGGTTCTGACTTTGGGCCTCTAAAATAGAGCCCTAGGTCGAACCGACGCCTACTGTTCCCTCGACGGGGAACGCGTCCTCACCTACTCCTCTCGGGAGAATGTACCTGATGACAACCGGCTCCTCCGGTTGGACTTTTGCCCAGCTGTCCTTCGCCAGGTGCCTAGCTGTCCTTCGCCAGGTCTTCAGTACCAAGCTGTCCTTCGCCTGGTGCCTAGCAGTCCTTCGCCAGGGCTTCAGTACCAAGCTATCCTTCGCCTGGTGCCTAGCAGTCCTTCGCTAGGTCTTTGTATCTTGGCATTCCTTCGCCAGGTGCCTAGCAGTCCTTCGCTAGGGCTTTGCCTGCACACTTGAGTAACATGTTAGACAACCATTATACCTTAACTTTTGAACCCTGTTGCCATTATCAAAACACAGGTTTGACTTGGGTGCTTTCTGCACCAACAATCTCCCCCTTTTTGATTTATGGCAACCATGGTTCAAAAAGTTAAGTTGATCAGAGCATATAAAGATGAGATTTCGTTTCCTCCCCCTGGAAGGAATCTCCCCCTAGATTTTTCAAATGTTCGTGGGTTTTTGAAAATAAATTCTATGTCTAACGATGTTTTAATTTTGCTTAGAGTAATTTTCAACAGAGACTTTGTATTTTCCAAAATAATTTTGGTTGTGCACTTTGTAGAAAATTTAAGTTTTAGACACATTGAAGACTTAAGTTTAAATATCACGAAGGATTTTGAAAACTTAGGTTTGAGTACTAAGGAAACTTTCAAATATTTAAGTTTAAGTACTCAAAAAGTTTTTGAAAACTTAAGTTTAAAATACTTAGAGGGATTTTGAAAACTTAAGTTTGAGTGCTTAGAGAAATTTTAAAAATTTAAGTTCGAGTACTTAGAAAAATTTGAAAATTTCAGTTCAAAGTACTTAGAGAAAATTTTGAAAATTTCAGGTCAAAGTACTTAGAGAAAATTTTGAAAAAATTCAGGTCAAAGTACTTAGAGAAAATTTTGAAAAATTTAGTTCTTAAGTACTTAGGAAAATTTGAAAAAGAATTTTGGTTTTTAAGTACTTAGGAAACTTTAAAAAAATTTTATTTTAAGTACTTAGGAAACTTTAAAAAATTTTGTTTTAAGTACTTAGGAAAATTTGAAAAATTAAGTTTTAAGTACTTAGGAAAATTTGAAAAAAAATTTTAAATACTTAAAAAACTTAGTACTTTTTGAATAAAGGATAGAGTTTGAAGTTTTGGATTTTTTTAAAAAATTTAAACTCTTTTCCTTTCCTATCTCTCCCCCTTTGCCATATATCAAAAACAAATACATATAGCAAAAACAGGATAAATAAATTGCATAAGAAATAATAAATTGCATAATTTGCTGTACTGAGCCAATTCAGGATATGAACTAAACCAAATCATTTTCAATTTTCTCTTTTAGGGTCCTGTCTAACCCAATTAGCTATTTACTAACTGTTATAAATAGTAGTTTTCGCTAGGGTTAGTCAAGTTAAGTGTTCTGTTCAAGTTAGATTTTCTAAACTTGACACTTAACTTGATTACTGTGTAAGTTATATTTAGTGCCCCAATTACTGCAGATGCACTGACTTAAAGCATCTTGAATTAAGGCAAAGACCTAAACATCTCAACCCATTCTAGGTTATCAATCAAAAGTACCCTAAGGTACTTGTGAGATGCTGGCTTCTAAATCTATAGGTGCATGCATTTCTAGGGTTAGGGCCTAGGCTAAGTCCATTTGCGAAAAAGCCCTAGTTTTGAAGGGGGTAGTTTTTAAAATAAAACTAAGTCAAAAAATTTATTTTTCAAACCTTTTCAAAACTAAGTAAAAGTTGATTTCGAAAGCATTTAAAAACTATTTTAAAACTGATTTTGAAATGGACAAAGTAGTAAGAAAACCAAAAAATAGAGTAAACCTATTCTACCAAGCATAATCCTAACTGCCTTCTTAGTGAGCTGAACTCAGACTCAGGTAGGGGTTTGGTGAATATGTCAGCTAAGTTGGATTTAGAGTCTACATGCTTAAGGACTATCTCACCCCTGGCTACATGATCTCTTACAAAGTGGTGTTTAACTTCTATGTGTTTAGTTCTGGAATGTTGGATTGGGTTCATAGTCAGGTTGATTGAGCTAATATTGTCAATGTAGACCTGAGTTTGATTGTAGTTAAGCTGGAAGTCTTTGAGAGTGTGCATCATCCATAAGAGTTGTGCCACACACTCTCCTAAAGCTACATATTCAGCTTCAGTTGTGGATAGAGCTACACAGTGTTGTTTTCTGCTGCACCAACTTACTAGGCTATTACCTAATAGTTAGCAACTTCCACTTGTGCTCTTTCTATCTAATTTACAACCTGCATAGTCAGAGTCTGAGTATCCTAAAAAGTCGAAGGTTGAGGTCTTAGGATACCAAATCCCTAGCTACATTTAGGGTGCCCTTGACATATCTTAGTATTCTTTTTAGGGCGGCTAAGTGTGTTTCCTTAGCACAGGTTTGGTATCTAGCACACATTCCTACAGCAAAAAGGATGTCAGGTCTGCTTGTTGTAAGGTACAGTAGACTTCCAATCATACTTCTATAGATTTTAAGGTCTACTGGTTTACCATCATGGTCACTATCTATTTTTATATTGGTGTCCATGGGGGTACTTATGCCTTTAGAGTTATCCATTTTAAATTTCTTTATTAGCTCCTTAGCGTATTTGGATTGATGGACATAGTTTCCATCCCTAGTTTGTTTAATTTGTAACCCTAGGAAAAAGTTAAGCTCTCCAACTAAGCTCATTTCAAATTCATTTTCCATTATTTTAACAAATTCTTTTAGAAAGTTTGAGTTGGTGGATCCAAAGATTATGTCATCTACGTAGATTTGGGCAATAAATATATCTTTTCATAGGGTCTTAATAAATAGGGTTGAGTCAATTTGACCTTGTTTAAATTCTTTAGAAATTAAGTAAGTTGATAAGCGTTCATACCAGGCCCTAGGTGCTTGTTTTAATCCATATAGTGCTTTAGTAAGTTTGTAAACGTGGTCAGGTCTTTCTAAGTCCTCAAACCCAGGGGGGTGTCCTACATAAACTTCTTCTTTAATGAATCCATTTAGAAAGGCTGACTTTACATCCATTTGGTATAGCTTAAATCCTTTATGGGATGCAAATGCTAATAACATCCTAATTGACTCAAGTCTAGCTACTGAGGCATATGTTTCGTCGTAATCTAACCCTTCTACTTGGTTGAACCCCTTTGCTACTAAGCGGGCTTTGTTTTTGACTATTTCTCCTTGATCATTTAGCTTATTCCTAAAGACTCACTTAGTGTCAATGATGGATTTACCTTCAGGTTTAGGTACTGTTGGGACCGGGTGCATGTCGACAAGGATACGGGTTCATAAAATTTTAAATTTTTACGTGCAGCGGAAGAATTAGCATAAAATAATTTCCTAAATTATTTTAACCACGTATCTAGCATGCAACCTTATGGTGTGTGGACATAATCATAAATTAAAACTTTACGGAAAAGTAAACTAATTTACTAAGTACCTCGCGTAACTCGAAGTAAGGGACGAGATCCAACCGTAGCGTCCCTTGGAAGCTTCGCCTCTATTCGCGTCCACACCGAGTTCTCTTCGGGATGACTTCGCAAAGTCACGAGTTTTGTGCCGACGAGAACTACTAGATTCTCTAAAGGCACAACTAGAAGAACAAGAGAAAAGAATGGAAACTCACCAACAAGAAACGGAATCTAAATTTCGGGAAGAGAGGAGTTGTGATCCGCGTCTTCTTCTTCTTGTCTTGGCTTCTCCTTCTCCTTGATAGCTCACGGCAACCAACCCTAAGGGAAGATGTCACGCCCCGAGACCCAGGAGCCGCTGTTCCAATAGAAAATCGGACAGCACCTCCCCTGTCCGGCGGACAATTTACACAAACACGCAGATAAATATATCACACACAATATATATATAACACAACCACGCAGTTTAAAGGGCCTCAGGCCTCCAATTCACACATATATAACTGGTATATAACTATAACCGTCGTAAAACCAAAATCCGAACTCACCTGAGCTGCCAGGGGGCAGGAACAAAACCAAAACCAAGCGAAGTCCAACATAGGACTCAAAAGTACAACACTATCGAATAAAAACATAAATACATGTTCAAAACATGGCAACGGAAGCAAAGTATATACTACAGGGTCCATAACCGAAAAACAATATAAACTAAAACAAAGTCAAAGCTCCTCTCGAGATGGGGACTGGCTGCTAGGGATCTCCTGGCAGGCATCAACCTGAAATAAAATGTATGGCAACGGGGTGAGTCCATAGCTCAGCGAATACCCAACAGATATGCATAGAAAGTTATACCAACAATAAGGGTTCAGCTAATACAGTCTCATATCAACAGTAGAGAAAGACTGGAACTGAAACTACTAGGTAGATACATACCTGAATCCATCTAACCTGTACAGAGGGTAAGAAATACCAGTGGAATACCAATAGACATATAAGCACAGGTAATAAGTCTCCAGAATATGCAATGTCAAACAAGTGCAGCAAATAAGTGCAGCAAACAATGCACGATGCAGAATATGCACATGGTGCAATGCCATGGTCACCCCCTAACTCCAGTCAAGCCACCGAGACAGGCGATACTGTGTCGGCCGAGTGGGTAGAGCTGTGACACTGTACGCACTCTGCCATCACTGCTCCTGAGTGACCGAGTGGACAGGATGCTGTCGGGGGACCGCCCCCCCTACCCCATGTATATATGAGGGAGCGTCGCTCTCATCTCCTCTGGTCTATGGGAAGAGAAGGGATCTCCGCCTGCTACCACGCTCCGAAGCCACTACCCCTGAGCGGTCGAGCGGAGCAGTACAGAGCAAATGCACACATCCTACGGTATCCACTAACCCATGAGTGGCCGTGTGCGCATATCATGTACCGGAAGACGATAGGCTCAACCACAAGGGAGTCGCTGATCGCCGGCATGCAACAATGCAAGGATGGTGTATGATAGATACACATACCTCCCTCCCAAGTCCTCAGTATACTAGGTCTCAGTCTGAAATCCTATAACAGGAAATACAGTTAACCTACAAGGTATACTGGCCGAAAACTACAGATCCCTCAAGGTCAAAGGCAGGAGATACATCACGATCTCTAAGCATACATATAGATATGACACTACCTGATACTGTATGGAACTAACAGCATAATAACTCAGGGATAAACCACAGGTATCTAGGACAGGCATAATAAACAGGGAGTCAACAAGTATCCAGAACAGGCATACTAACCAGGGATAACTAACAAGTATCCAAGACAGGCATAATAACCAGGGATAACTAACAAGTATCCAAGACAGGCATAATAAACAGGGATAACCAACAAGTATCCAGAACAGACATAATAAGCAGGGCTAGCGTATGATCTTACTGCTATCTATAACAGTCTATGCATAACAAGATGACAATATCATAAAGATAAGTCAAAGGGTACCCGCCTCAAAGTAGGAGTCTGTATACGAAGAGAGCCTCTCGTCTGATACTCCGCAACACTCAGTGTCCTGTATCAAAGGACATAGTTTTAGCTATCATAACAATTATTAAGTAGCTAACAAATCCCTAAACCGTATCAGGATTAACTTAATCCTCGTATTTCATTTAATTACTATTAATTAAATGATTAGCCCACGAGTTTGGAATTAAATTCAATTTAGTTAAAATTCCTAAATTAACCCCAACCAAGGGTTAACCTCCATGAGACATCCATCTCCTAGCTCCCAAGTCACAACTTTCATCTCCCCAATTGGTGCTCACTGCCAATATGCAAATAAGATCAACTCCTATATTCCTATCTTATTCAAGAGTAAGCTCATCCATGAATTAATCACCACCCAACAGATAACTCAACATAAGATTAGAAAACATTCCTCACCTATATATCTTAAACAAAATTCATCAAACCAACTGTCAATTATCCAAGGGGAATACTAAAATAAATATGATCAAATCCCGGTGAATAACACCAATCGAAAACCAAGATCAATCCAACATCCAATTATACTAAATAACAACAACCAAACTGATCTAATATAATCCACGCCCTTCAATTACAGATTTTGCAACCACAGGGGATGACGAACCTAACTCCACATGTATCAGAGCAAACAGATACAATATTGGAAGCAATTACAACAAATCATCTAGTAATTACTCATATACCTTGATTAATCCTCTTCTCTGGTAGTGGACCTCAGCAAGGAAGTAGAAGTCGGCAACCACAGCTGACCAAATGGTGAGCTGCAAAAACCTGGATCAATTGGAGCATCATCCATCGACCATGACACTTTGGGTTGAGGCAATTGAGACGGAAGGTAATCCAGTGAACACACGAACTCACCTCCGCGATAGACAGCCGACTAGTTTTCCTTGGCTAATGAGGTGCCCAAAACTCGCTCGATGCCGGCGCCTGGGGGCTGTCGAAGAGGAACCAACAATTCCGGAGCAATCATAGAAACGTCGACCTGGACTCCCTCTCGTCTGATCTTCCCCCCGCGGAAGGAACGTTGGAGTGGTGCCGAGGAGGAGTTCGGCGTCGGCTAGGGCACGCGAAGGAAATGAAGGGAGTGGCGTCGGCTTGGCTTCGATTAGGGCAGATGAGGAGAAGAAAGAAGAGTTGGCGTAGAAACCCAAAGGAAGAGGGAGGCGATGGTGGCGACTTCGATCGGCAGGGAAGAAGGCAAAGGGGCGTCGGCACTCGATCGGAAGTGGAAGGCCACCGCAAGTGATGCACCCGAGCCCTAAAATAACCCTTTTATACTCGCCCTTTTTGCATTTTAGCCCCCCCATGTTTGGTCATTTTACATTTCTGTCCTTAGGATTTAGAATTCCCTATCCACTAAACCCTTAAACTTCGTTCCAGAGCCCGAAAAATTCTAGGACCTTTCCGAAAAATTTTCCTGAGCGAAATAAAAATGTCGGATTTTACAGAAGAAGTGCGCCGGCCCTAGGTGGATGAAGGGGCGCCGGCCCTAGGGTTGAGAAGGGGAAAAGGGAGGAAGAGAATAAGAGAGAGAGAGGGAGAGGATTAACTCTTAATCAACTTAATTGATTGGAATTGAAGGCTAGCCTTTGGTTCCTTTATATAGTAACCTCTCCCTTGCTAAGTCTCCTCTTTAACGGAATTAACGGAATTAATTTTCATAAGAAATTTATCTTATAAATTTTCTTATGAATAATTCCGTTATGCCTAGTTTTATTATAACTAACTTTATAATAAAACAAATTATTCTCTTCTTTAATTATGGAATAAATTTTATAAGAAACTTATAAATTTTCTTTTAATGGAAAAATCAATTCATAATTGATTTTATAAAATTAAAATAAACCACTCCACGATTTATTTTAATTTCCCAAAAAGAAATAAATTTCTATAAATTTATTTATATAAATTTCTTTATACAAATTTATTTATCCATAATTTATAAAACAAATCGCGCTAGATTTATTTTATTAATTAAACCAATTAAATTGGTTTATTCCCTTTTTAATGGCCGGCCAAACCAAGAGGGTGGACACCCTCTTTGGCCGGCCAAACCAAGCCGATTCCTATCGCGAATTAAACTCATTTAATTCGCCCATTAAGCCTTCAAAAGACTTAGCCATTTTAAGTTTCCGTTGCGCCTCTGATTAACTCAGATTCGACTTATTTCTCTTGATCGGAAAATCCAATTTTCAACTCATTTTAAATCCCTCGGATTACTCGTAGTGCGTGTGACTAAATAGGCTTTCGATTTATGTTGGTCGTCTATAATCAACTAATTATAGAACGATCATGAGTGGCACCTAGTAGTACATCATGACCCCCAATTAATCGAAAGATCAACGGTTTGACCTCAGACGTAATTCTGAAACCCTTCAGCAGCTCTAATGAATCGTGCCCCATTCCCTTCACCACCTTATACCCACTTGGTTCAGGACATGGTCTGTTTGTGTCAGTCCCCACTAGACTGACTACGTCACACCTAGCCCAAGTAGTGTCTTTCTCGTCCTTTGGATTTCTAATTACTATCATGTATTTAAGAGACTCGCACTCTAAACATGATATACTCTGGCCAGAGATTTTGAGTAACAATCCGACGATAGGCCTGGGTATACATCTCCTCGCAAGGAGTGGTGAATCCTTTATAGACTGTTCAAACATCTTCGGGCACTTCGGCTTATACCCAATCATCCTGGGTCCACACCTCCTTGGAGATGCTTGCTTAAGATGTTAAAGTATAAGTCTCCATGACCAAGATGACTTGAACACCGCAAGTCAAAGGAACATCGCACTTAAGCTGCAGTAAGAACTTCATTGACATATCTACATGTAGATTCCCATATGAAGTCTTACAGCTAGTCACTCCAATGAACTAGTTCCCTTAACTAGCATCCATGTTTATCTCTGGACATCCCAATGTCACCAGCCAGTGAGAATCAGCTGATTAGAGAATAACCCATGCTAGTCTCAACAGAATTGATAGTGTCCGTTTTTATCAATTCATCGACTAGGGATAATTTTAATACTTCACAATTGCACATTTAGAGATAATCACTAGTTGTGATCCCATCACAAATTCTCTTATGCTGTGAATTGTATTGCGGACATTCAGTAGATGAGTTTAAGATCTCAATCAAATACACAAACATGTATACTCAAATAGTGAATTATCATTTATTAGAATAAATGTTTACAATCATAAGGCGATTGCCTTAGGACACTTCTCTCATATTACTAACAGGTACTAGTTCCCAGACTTGGTTCCTCTCAAATTGGGCTAATTCTTCTTGCATAGCTATGATCCAATCAGGATCAGGTAGGGCTTCATCTATAGTCTTAGGTTCTATTTTTGAAATCATTGCTATTTGACTAAGGTTTCTATAGGAAGATCTAGTCTTGACTCCTAGGGTTGGATCACCCACAATTTGATCGGTTGGGTGACTGAGTCTGGGTTTCTTGGTTTTTCTAGAACTTGGTTCATCCTCAGGTCCGGCTGGTCGGTTTGGTTTACTATTTGATTCCACTCTTTGAGTTGGTTCAATAATTGGTTCATTTGACTCACTAGTTGGTTCAATAGTTAGTTCGTTTATGGGTTCAATTAAGGATTCACCAACTTGTTGATTATCTTCTTGATCAGTGTTTGATGAAGTTTGATTTAGATTTGAGTTAATTTCTTCATCAAATATTAGATTAGTTGTTTCTTCGATTTTCTTGGTTTGGTTGTTGTAAACCCTATAGGCTCTACTTGTTGTTGAATATCCTAGGAAGATGCCTGGGGTTGACTTAGATTGGAATTTTCCTAAGTAGTCTTTGGTGTTTAGGATATAGACTTTGCATCCAAAGACCCTTAGGTAGTGTAAATTTGGAAGTCTATGGTAATATAGTTCATAGGGTGTTTTGTTGTGTCGCTTGTTGATCAGGACCCTATTTTGGATGTAGCAAGCCGTACTAATTGCTTCTGCCCAATATTGGTTGGCTAAGTTAAATTCATTGAGCATAGCCCTAGCGGGTTCCTGTAGAGTTCTATTTTTTCTTTCGACTATCCCATTCTATTGGGGGGTTCTGGGACACGAAAATTCATGTATGTATCCATTTACCTTACAGAATTCCTCGAACCGTTGATTTTCAAATTCTCCCCCGTGGTCACTCCTAAGTCTTTTGATTTTAGTATCGTTTTGATTTTCAATTAACTTACAGAATTCATTAAATAGGTTTAGGGTTTCATCTTTGGTCTTTAGAAACCTGACCCAGGTAAACCTTGAGTAATCATCAACTATTACTAAGCAGTACCGGTTTCCGCTTAGTGACTTGGCTCCATGTGAATCAAATAGGTCAAGGTGCAGGAGCTCAAGTGTGGTTTGAGTTAGATCAGATTGAATTAGTTTGTGATTAGATCTGGTTTGTTTACCTTGATTGCATGATTCACATATTAAGTTTTCATGATTTTTAATTTTGGGAATACCTTTAATTAGGCCAAGTTGGATGATTTTTGAAATAATTCTTAGGTTAGTGTGACCTAGTCTCCTATGCCAGAGATTTGATTGTTCTAACTGAGTTAACATACATTTAGGTACTAGGGGAAGGTTTATCATGTAAACATTATTTTTCCTAATGCCCTTAAGCATGATTTCTGAGTCTTGTACGTTTCTAATCAGCCAGTTAGAATTGTTGAAGGTAATTATATAACCAGAATCACACAACTGACTTATGCTAAGCAAGTTAAAATTGAAGTTTTCAACCAAAAGAACTTTCTTAATAATAAAGTCAGACTTAAGTTCAATATTACCTGACCCAATTACCTTTAGTGTAGCATTGTTGCCAAATGCCACTGAGCCTAGGTTCTTGAACTTGAGTTTGGTGAATTTCAATTTATCTCCAGTCATGTGTCTGGAGCAACCGCTATCCAGCATCCATTGGTCCAAATCTTTATGTTCCTACACATAAAGAGTTTGTTGATTTGGATCCAATTAGAGTCAGGAATAGCTTAAATTGATTTTCACTGCCTAGTCTGTCTCACCCAAATCTAGGGTTTTCAATCACGTTAGCCTTACAGGTTTTGTGAGACAGGTTTTGATAAGTAAAGTTATTTTGAAAAATTATTATTTATTTTGAAAAACTTAAATTAATTTTGAAATCAATTAAATTTATTTTGAAAAGAATGTTTAAATCTACAACTAACTGAAAATTTGTGTTAGATTTGAATTTGACAAAGAATAATTTGAATTTGAATTTCAAAAATTGGCTTTCAGGTCTTGGCGAGGCACTAGGCCTTCTTTGGTCATAGCCTTATTGGATCATCAACCCTTTCCTTGACAAAGCCTTTTAATAAAATTTCATTTTCAAAATTAATCTTTGAAAAATTCTGGTCTAACTAGTTTGGGTTTTGGATCGGTAGCTTCGGCTAGTTTCACCAGTCTAAAGAGACCAAGTAGAGTATACTTGACCTTATTAGAATTGGTTTCCCTAACGTACTATCATCTCACCGCTACCCAATACTATGTTGTTCAAATTTCAGTTAAGTTGGTTCAGTCCTTAAACTAACCATTCCTAAGTCTAAGCATGGTAAATTGCAGAAATTAAATAAACAAGCAAATTGCAATCAAGAGTTGAATTTTATCTAACAATAAATATAGTTTTTAATTTGGCTCCCCCTGGACTAAAGTCACGATAATGGTTAGGCAAGATGTGAATCTTGTCCTTGGGGATCCAATACTGATTTGATCCAGTTTGTTCGTTCAGGTACAGTTTAGGTACCCATGCATGAACTTTATTTCTGGACTGATTCAGTACAACAAAGTAGGATCTTTGTCTAGATTTGGTTCTATAGCCTAATCCGGACCGATTTAGAACCGATTTCTATTTTCCAAGAATTATGTCAAGATTCTTGGAACCAGAAGTAAATCGTTCTAAAGCCGCTCTTAGATCCTTAACCTGAGTGTTCAGGGAGGAGTTCTCTTACTCAAGTTTTTCAACTTGAGTAGAGGTTCCTTCTTGAATCTTCTTAGTGAAGGGTCTAGAGTCAGCTCCCTCTTTCAGGAGTTTTACTTCCTGTCGGAGCGATTCGACTCGGAGTTTAGCCTTTGCCAAATCTCGAGAAAGATAAGAGATTAATTCATTCAACTGACTTCTAGTAAAACCACTTACCTTGATTTCGTCGTCCTCTGAGAATGTCAGTCTGCCGTCGTCTTGTTCTGATTCTGACTCGATCTCGACTTCTTCTGAGGCGGTTAGTGCGAGTAGGTTCGACTGTGGGACCTCTTCTTCTTCGGAGGAGGAGGACTTGTCCCACGTTGCTTGATGTGCCTTTTTCCTTCTATTCTTCATGGTCTCCTTTAGGTTTGGACACTCCGTCTTGTAGTGACCCTTCTTCTTGCACTCGTAGCAGGTCACGTTGGGCTTGTTCTTGTCGTTTGCGGGTTCAGCTGGTTCATCCTTTCTTCGGCTGACTTTCCGTTTGTTGGTTTGGTTCTTCAATTCCTTGTAGTAGTTTCGGGCCAGTCGGACCAGCTTAGGTCGATCTCCTTCTTCATCTTCTGAGTCTGAGTCTGAGTTAGACTCGGGTTCAGGTTGAGGCTTTTTCTTTGTTGTCCTTCCAGTTTTACCTGCAACAAAGGCAATACCTTTCTCGGCCAAATTGCAGTTAGTCTGTTCATGTAATTCTAATTCAGAGAACAATTCATATAATTTAATTTTTGAAAGATCCCTTTAAACCTTGTATGCATCTACCATAGATGCCCACAGGGTGTTTCTAGGGAAAGCATTTAAAGCGTACCTTATTAGGTCACAGTTTTCTACCTTATGACCGATGGTGTGCAATCCGTTCATCAGTTCTTGAATTCGGGCGTGAAACTGAGCTGTTGTTTCGTTGTCGGTCATTTTGATCGTATACAGCTTGTTCAGGAGGAGATCCCTCTTGCTGATCCGAGTGTCTGATGTTCCTTCGTGCAGCTCGATCAGTTTCCCCCACAGCTCCTTGGCACTGTTGAAAGGACCCACCCGGTTCAGCTCCTCTTTTGTTAAGCCGCATTGGAGGGTCTGGGTCGCCTTTGCATCAGATTTAATTTTTCGTTTTAGAGCGGTGTCCCACTCTGTGTAGGTTTGAGGTACTCCTTTAGCATTTTTCAGAATCTCCAGTCCGGACTGGATGATTATCCACATGTCCACCTGAGTTTTCAGGTGGACCTCCATTCTGCTCTTCCAGTAGGAGAAGTCCTCCCCACTGAAGAGAGGTGGTCTTGCGGTGCTGAAACCTTCTTACATGGCCATTTTATCTAAAAAAAATAAACTAAAAGGAAAGAAAATATCCCAAGACTTGGTCTTGGATTAGTAGTGCTGGAAAAAGGGAAAAAAAATATTTGTCGAGGGGTGTTGCACCAACCTCGATTAACGAGAAGAAATTCTAAAAAAAAATAAAAAAATTTTGAAAAATTCGAAAAAAATTCTCAAATTGGTGGTTGCACCAAATTTGAGCTTCCCCGCTCTAATACCACTTGTTGGATCGAGAGAAACGATAGAGGGGGGTGAATATCATAAAATGTTCGGATTAAAGTTAGAGCAGGTACGCAGCGGAAATTTAAATCAAGCACACGCAAACACCAAGTTTTTTACTTGGTTCGGAGTCGCGGTCGGCTCCTACTCCAAGGCCCACGGTCGTTGACCGTTTACTATGGGCAATTCTATATGTGCGCAAAACAGTTTACAGAGAGATATTACAAAAGTAGTATAGTAAACTTAAAAACAGCTCTTCGTTACCGACGTCCGGTGTAGATTGAATTTTCGGGGCGGAGAGACGTCGTCGGCGCTTGTATCTCAAGTTGAGAGGTTTTCGGAGCAGAGCACAGGAGCAGAAGAGCGTAGAAGCATTGAAAGAATTGGTGTTCGAAGCCTTGGGGTCGAGGGCCTATTTATAGCCCCGGGGGCGCCCGGAACGTCGGGGGCGCCCCCCCATGTGTCGGCCGATCCGAGTTCCACTCGGTCAGCTCTGATCCCTTCAAACTCGGGATCAGATCTTGACGGGGGCGCCCGGGTTGACCAGGTCAACTCTTATCCCTTGGCTTCGCTGGCTTCTACTTCGTTGGCTTGCACTGGGGGCGCCCGGGACGCTGGGGGTGCCCGGGAGTATGGGGGCGCCCGGGAGCACGGGGGCGCCCGGGACACTCCGGGCACCCTGGTCAACTGCTGCCTCACTCCTTTGAGGCTCTCTGAGCTGCAGACACTCGTTCCTTCGGTCCTGCATCCAGGGTTAGTCCAAAACAACATAAAGCAGTAAGATGTTAGTTTATACAGCCTTAGCTGTCTTGGTTCTGACTTTGGGCCTCCAAAATGGAGCTCTAGGTCGAACCGACGCCTACTGTTCCCTCGACGGGGAACGCGTCCTCACCTACTCCTCTCGGGAGAATGTACCTGATGCCAACCGGCTCCTCCGGTTGAACTTTTTCCCAGCTGTCCTTCGCCAGGTGCCTAGCTGTCCTTCGCCACGTCTTCAGTACCAAGCTGTCCTTCGCCTGGTGCCTAGCAGTCCTTCGCCAGGGCTTCAGTACCAAGCTGTCCTTCGCCTGGTGCCTAGCAGTCCTTCACCAGGGCTTCAGTATCATGCTGTCCTTCGCCTGGTGCCTAGCAGTCCTTCGCTAGGTCTTTGTATCCTGGCATTCCTTCGCCAGGTGCCTAGCAGTCCTTCGCTAGGGCTTTACCTACACACTTGAGTAACAAGTTAGACAACCATTATACCTTAACTTTTGAACCTTGTTGCCATTATCAAAACACAGGTTTGACTTGGGTGCTTTCTGCACCAACAGTACCTTCATGCAGCTCAATCAGCTTGTTCCACAGTTTTTTGGCGATGTTGAAACGACCCACCCGATTCAGTTCTTCCTTGGTCAATCCACATTGTAACGTCTGGGTTACCTTTGCATCAGCCTCGATTTTATTTTTCAATGAGGCATCCCATTCAGAATAGTGTTGTGCCACACCTTCTGCATTCTTGGAATCTCCAAGCCAGATTGGATAATTATCCACATGTCCACCTGAGTTTTCAGGTGGACTTCCATCCTGCTTTTCCAGTAGGAGAAATCTTCTCCATTGAAAAGCGGTGGTCTGGCTGTGCTGAATCTCTCTTGCATGACCATTAATATTTTCTGAAGAAGAGAAACAGAAAAAACTTGTTCCAAGACTTAGTCTTGGATTAGTAGTGCGGAAGAAAATTAATAGAAATGAAAACGATCGAGTGGTGTTGCACCAACCTCGATTAACGAGAAAAATTCAAAAAAAATTAAAATAATTTCGTAAATATGAAAAAAAAACTCTCAAATTGGTAGTTGCACCAAATTTGAGCCACCCGCTCTGATACCACTTGTTGGATCGTAGAAACTCGATAGAGGGGGGGGTGAATATCGAGATCAAATTTTTCGAAAAAAATAGAGAAAATACGCAGTGGAAAATAATAAACCAATCACGAACACAGGTTGGTTTTACTTGGTTCGGAGTTGCGGTCGGCTCCTACTCCAAGGCCCACGGTCCTTGACCATTTACTTTGGGCAATTCTATATTCAAAAAATCTTTTACAACTTGACAATACAAATATAGAATTGGAAATTGAATTAACAACACTTTCGTAATTTAAATTTACCGACGCCTGAAGTGGATCGAATTTTGGAGTAGAGGGTCGTCGTCGGCGCTGGAATCTCGAAGTTGGAGGTTGTTGGAGCGTAGCGCTTGAACGAAAGTGCTTAGAGCCTTGAGAGCGATGTTGTTCGAAGCCTTGGGGGTGAACCCCCTTTTATAGCACCCATGGGGGCGCCTGTGCCGATGGGGGCGCCTACACGTGGCCTTTCCTGCGCGATCTCTTATCCGCAGGCTCGGTCAGCGCTTATCCATCTTTCGAGGGGTGCCTGAGCTGATGGGGGCGCCCGTATGGTCCCGGGCGCCTGAACTGAGTATGTCCAGAGGCTTCGTGGCAGTTTTGCTTCGCTTGCTTTGGTTTAGCCTTCAACTGGGGCGCCCGTATCCATCCGGGCGCCTAGCCCCAGTGAGGCACCTCACTCCATTGAGGCGCCTCAGCTGCAGAAAACCAATCCTTCGATCCCTGAAACCAAGGTTAGTTCCAAAACAAAAAGAAGCAAACATGTTAGCCATTATTTACAACCTAAGCTGTCTTGGTTCTGACTTTGGGTCTCCCAAATGGAACCCTAGGTCGAACCGACGCCTACTGTTCCCTCGATGGGGAAAGCGTCCTCACCTACTCCTCTCAGGAGAGTTTACCTTTTGTCAACCGGCTCCTCCGGTTGGACTTTTGCCCAATCCACCTGATTAGGTCTTCGTGCCCAACTTCCGATCAGGTCTTCGGTGCCCAGCCCTTCGCCAGGACTTCTTTGCCCAACTTCCGGTCAGGTCTTCTTGCCCAGGCCTTTGCTAGGACTTCTTGCCTAGAGTACCTAGGACTTTTCCTGCACACTTAGTAAACCTTGTTAGATCACATTAACACCTTAACTTCTGAATCATTTGTCATTATCAAAACCCAGGTTTGACTTAGGTGCTTCCTGCACCAACAAACATAGTATCAAACATACATGCATGTCAACCAAATGCAGCAATCATAACTCATATAAAAGAAACAAACACAAGAAAATGCATAAATGCAATAGATGCAATGACAAGTGCCACCCCTGACGCCAGTCAAGCTGCCAACACATCACATCTGTGTGGCCAAGTGGGTAGGGTTGTGACAACTGTATGCACTCCAACGAATACCACTGATATATGTAGTTGAGTGGACAGGATATTGGGGAGCCAACTACTCCAAAAACCTCGAGAATAAAGCGGGTATGATGACCCGACTTCTCTTCCTTAAGGCGGACGTCACTTTTACTTAACCTTGACTTTACCTTATCCTTAGCCTTGGGTTACAACTACTTGACTTCCCTTAACATGCTCTGAATTTTTTCTTTTCAATGGCACCAATCGACTGCCAGAAGGCCAGTCGACTGGTGTCAGCCACAGAAGCTTTCTGTGCACGGCACCAGTCGACTGGCCTTCTGGCAGTCGACTGGTGCATCGAACAGAAGGGTTCCGTTCGATAGGGCAGTCGACTGGTATCTGAACCAGTCGATTGGCATGCCTGAAAGCTGCAGTCTCAGACCTGGGAAATCCTTTCAAGGGTCCATAATTCATACACTTCCAAAACATATAGATAAATAACTCCAAATCTATACTCTATACTAGTTTATTAAACATCTTAGCAACCCAAAACAAACCCATTAACTTGCAATTAGGATCTCTGCGGAATTTAATAAACTATCCAAAACATATGAAATCTATACTAGAGTTTGTACTCAACTTTGTCTCTATGCGAAGTTTAAACAAAATCATTACGTTCTACCAATCCAAAACACCAACCATAAGTTTTTATAAGACTTAACCCAAAGATCTCTCCCACGGTTCCGCCGCCACTGAACATCAATGCAAGTCCCGTTCGCCTCCTTAGCTTATGCTTTTTCTTTACCTTTATCTGCAATAGAAGGAAATGCAACTAATAAGCGATTTGCTTAGTAAGTAAATCCTAACTCACAAATCCACGCGATCAATGATAAACATGCTCTTTTCAAAGGATGCTCGCTTCAAAATACATGCACTTGGAAATACTTGCTCATGGGAACTTTCATATAATTATCATGCTCAATCATGCTTGACAACATTTACTTGCATTAAAACACTTGCAAACTTAATATGCTCATGATTTCTTTTGAGACTTGAAACTTATAAGTTTCCATACTTTAAAACACTAACTGCCTTGCTCTTGCTTTTTAACATGCTTGTAACATAACAACGTTAACATACTTAACAAAACATGTACTTAACTGAAAACACTTACATATACTCAGATACTTCAAAATAATAAACAACTTTCTAGGCCTTGACATTGTACCTGGTATCAATGTACCAATGCGCGCATCCCTAATATGTTTCAGGGTGGCTAGCCACCGCACCCTGTTAGAGTTTCTTTCTAACTTTCTGTGGACCTCTCATTTGCCCGGTACATGTCACTTTACAAAAGTAAAATACTTTCTTACTCATAATGTTTATACTTATCAGGCTATCTTTTTTTTTCATAAATCTGGCACTACAAACCTTTACCTTTCTTACTTGGAACTTTCATCAAGCACCTTACGTGCCCTTAACCCAAAACTCATTTTTGGGACTTTTCAAGAACATGGTCTTATCATGCTTAGATTCACATACACAAAACCTACTCAAGGTTAAGTTCTATAATAAGAAATATGTCTTCTTGAGAAACTTAAACACACAATTCAAAATAGTCTTAAAGCATGCACTTAGATCACAAAACATAGTTCTACAACGAGAAATTCATGACGAAACTACTTATATTGCAGTGAGTGATCTACTTACC
Source organism: Boesenbergia rotunda (assembly GCA_024364735.1). Lineage (NCBI taxonomy): Eukaryota > Viridiplantae > Streptophyta > Magnoliopsida > Zingiberales > Zingiberaceae > Boesenbergia > Boesenbergia rotunda. Next base: position 453,807 of record JAGFNQ010000252.1, on the reverse strand, counting down.
CCCCTTTGCTTGAAGAAAACTCACTAAGTATATAGTAAAATCCTAGCGTAGGACTCCTTTTCTCTTCCTTACGAGAAACTTCACTCCTTGGCCCTAGGGAAGAAGCCCTAGGTTCTCTACTCAAGAGGAAGAAGAAGGAGGAAGAAAACTCTTGTTTTCTCCCTGTTTTCGCAGCCCCCCTTGCCCCCTGTTTCCGCCGACTCCAATCCCCTAAAAGGGGATTTACACAACTTAAGCGGAAGTTGAAACACCTCTTCCTGAAAAGGACTTACTTACCTATAACATAATTTCGATCCATCCTTTTCTGTGCTTGATACACCCAACCTTCCGGCTAGCCGAGCCTGCTTAAGGACTGGCTTGCCGCGTGGTCGCGAGATCAAACCTCCACCCGACCCTTTCACTTTTCTTTTTATTTTTATTTCGAAAAATTGCCAGAAAATTTAGAAAAATTCCTAATAATTCATGAAAATTATTGGGTGTTACAATCCTCCCTACCTTATAAAAAGTTCATCCTCGAACTTAGAACAGCTCTAGATACCTTTGCCTCATGCTATCTTCTGATTCCTAGGTTACCTCTTCATACTTCTGATTCAGCCATAAGACTTTTACTAGTGGTACCACTTTATTCCTCAGCTTCTTATCTGCTCGATCTATTATCTGAATAGGTCGACTTTCATAACTGAGATCTTCTTGAACTTGTACCATCTGTGGCTCAATCACTTGATTGGCATCTGGGATATGCTTCTTTAGCATTGAGACATGGAATACATTGTGTATTGCTGACATCTCTGGAGGTAGCTCCAACTCATAAGCTACTTTGCCAACTCTTTTCGTCACTAGGTAGGGTCCTATGTATCGAGGACTTAGCTTGCCTTTCTTGCCGAATCTCATTACACCCTTCATAGGAGCTACCTTGAGGAAAACTGTATCCCCAACTTCAAACTCTAACGGTCTACGGCGTACATCGGCATAACTCTTCTGCCTACTCTGAGCAGCTTCTATTCTCTGACGGATGCTCTTTATAGCTTCTGTGGTATCATCTATAAGGTCAGTCTGAGACCCCATTTCTTTCTTCTCACTACCTTCATACCAACAGAGGGGAGATCTACACTTCCTACCATAAAGAGCTTCATAGGGGGTCATACCAATAGTAGCTTGGTAGCTGTTGTTGTAGGCAAACTCAGCTAAACATATATATTTGCACCAACTGCCTTTGAAATCTAATGCACAAGCTCTGAGCATATCTTCTAGAATTTGATTCACTCTCTCTGTCTGTCCATCAGTCTGGGGATGGAAAGCTGTGCTAAACTTCAGTTTGGTGCCTAGCGCTGTCTGTACGCACTCCCAAAAGTGTGAAGTGAAACGACCATCTCTATCAGAGATAATGGTCTTCGAGACTCCGTGTAGTCGGATCACTTCCTGTACATAGAGCTGAGCTAATCTTTCAATCGAATAAGACACTTTGATTGCCAAAAAGTGGGCAAACTTGGTCAATCTGTCTACTATTACCCAAATAGCGTCATAGCCATTAGTTGTCTTTGGTAGATCAACTATGAAATCCATGGCTATGTCTTCCCATTTCCACTCTGGAATCTGAATGGGTTGTAGGACACCTCCTGGTCTCTGGTGTTCTGCTTTAACTCTCTGACATGTCAGGCAGGTGCTGACATACTTAGCTATGTCTCTTTTCATTCCGGACCACCAAAATCTTCTTTTCAAGTCCTGGTACATCTTAGTGGAACCAGGGTGCATTGAGTAAGGAGTTCTATGGGCTTCTTCAAGAATCTTCTTTCTCAGCTCTTCACTATTGGGGACACATAAACGGTCACCATAATAGAGTATCTCACTGTCAGATACTCTAAACTCTTTACTTTCTCCTTCTTGTATCTCTTGCTTGATCCTTTGGATATCAGAATCCTCAGCTTGTTCTTTCTGTATATCTTCAAGCAAGGTTGACTCTAGTGTCAATAGAGCTAACTGCCCATAAATGATCTCAACTCCATAACCTACTATTTCCTTCTGTAATGATGGTGATAATGATGACAAGGACATCAAAGTGGCACACGTCTTTCTACTTAGTGCATCTGCTACTTTATTTGCCTTACCAGGGTGGTAAAGGATCTCACAGTCATAATCCTTCACTAACTCAAGCCACCTTCGCTGTCTCATATTGAGGTCTTTCTGAGTGAAGAAATATTTCAGATTCTAGTGATCTGTATAAATCTTGCACTACACTCCATACAGGTAATGTCTCCATATTTTTAGAGTGAAGACTACAGTTGCCAACTCCAGATCATGAGTGGGGTAATTCTTTTCATAATCCTTGAGTTGCCTGGAAGCATAAGCTATGACTTTGCCTTCTTGCATAAGTACGGCTCCAAGTCCTAGCTTTGATGCATCACTATATATATCAAAGCTCTTATCACCTTCGGGTACTGTAAGAATAGGAGCGCTTGTAAGTCTCTTCTTCAACTCAAGAAAACTCTGCTCACAGTCTTCAGTCCACTCATACTTCTTATTCTTTCTGGTAAGGGCTGTAAGTGGAGAAGCTATGTTTGAAAAGTCTCCTACAAACCTTCTGTAGTACCCTGCTAAACCCAGAAAACTTTTGATCTCACTAGCATTCATTGGTCGGCTCCAGTTACTAACTGCTTCAATCTTGGCTGGGTCTACCATAATACGTTCTTTGGAAATGATGTGGCCTAAAAAGGCCACCTGGTCAAGCCAAAACTCACACTTTGAGAATTTGGCGTACAGCTCCCTCTTATGTAAGGTCTGCAACACTATATTCAGGTGTTCGTCATGTTCTTCCTGAGTCTTTGAATACACTAGGATATCATCAATGAAGACAATGACGAACTTGTTAAGAAAATCCTTGAACACTCGATTCATTAGATCCATAAACGTCGTAGGGGCGTTTGTCACTCCAAAGGGCATGACCACAAACTCGTAGTGCCCATATCTTGTATTGAAAGCAGTCCTTGGCACATTACTCTCCTTTACTTTGAGTTGATGGTAACCTGATCACAGATCTATTTTGGAGAACACCGTGGCTCCCTTCAACTAATCGAATAAATCATCTATCCTTGGCAAGGGATATATGTTCTTGATGGTTACCTTATTCAAGGCTCGATAATCTATGCACCACTACAAGAAAAAAGTTAAACAACAACGCTTTTTCCGCGTTGTCGTTAATGCTTAAAAAGCGATGTTGATGAAGCCGTTGTAGAAAGTATATCTACGACAACGCTATTTCCGCGTTGTGGTTTGGAGCAAAGACAACGCTTTTTTCGCGTTGTCTATTGGTTTTTAAAAAGCGTTGTTATTGACGCTGTTGTTAAAAGTCGGGTATCAAAGACAACGCGGAAAAAGCGTTGTGGTTTGGCACAAAGACAACGCAAAAATCGTGTTGTGTATTGTTACTTAAAAAACGTTGTCTTTTTAATAGGCAGTGTTTTTCACAATTTATAATATTCACAATTTATAAACATTTTTATTCACAATTGATAATATTCACAATTTACAATATTCACAATTTACAAGCATTTTTATTCACAATTGATAATATTCACAATTTACACTGATAATAGTTTACAAAATTCACTTATAATACAATGCATTATTTACAAAAGTGTTTGTATTCCATATTAAATACAAAAAATATCTCAATTCATAAGTTCTATAAAACTTCATCATTCACAAGTTGTTCTTTGGGGCTGCTTGTTAACTCGATCTGCTTTAACACTGCATAAAAATAATAAATTGGGATAAGAGATTATATACATATGCAAAAGAATGCATTCTTCATGTTTATCGCTAAAACGCATTTATGCAAAAGAATGCATTCTTCATGTATATACATATGCAAAAGAATGCATTCTTCATGCAAAATAATAAATTGGGAAGAATTTTCCAAATTTACATATGCAAAAGAATGTTTAGTGGAATAAATACAGAACTGAGCATGCTAATTTGGAATCTAAAACGCATTTATGCACTACAAATGAAAGGTTCGAGGGTGAAGACTACACTACAGTGTATATGCATTCTTCATGTTTATCGCTCTTCTGAGTTGAATTTGTTCCACGCGTCCTGCATCATTAGAAAATGGTGATTAGTTTGTACAATATAAATAAGGCAGATGTAAGGAGCAAAACTGACTTATGGATCCAACGTTTATGATATAGTTTCTAACCTATTAACTAATACTAATTTAGGAACAACAACTTGTACAAGTTTGATTTTCTAATGCTAAGAACTAGTATTAATCTCCCACTGTTGCTGACAAGACAATATAGAAAACACTTTAGAAACTATTTACTGTCACATGGTTATGCATTTTCGATTTTATTCCTGTGTCATACACAGGCAAACTAAGACAACTGGAGGACTTGCCTTGAGAAGATCAAAAACCTTCTCACAAATGTACTTTTGGCGAATGCTAGCACCTCTTTGTTGTAATTTATCCGGATGAACATAGAGTGTAGCTTTCCGGTAAGCTTTCTTCACAGCCGTAGCAGCAATGACACCTGTCAACGAAATTGGCTGCCAACCACTCTCAGGCCCAAGGATCTGAGAACAAAACGCCGAATGAAATGGCTTAAACATCAGCAGCTCCATATTTACATGCAGAATCTATTTCTGACTATTAATGGAACTTCAAGAATTCTCAGTGGCTGAAGCTGCTTATCAGATTGGAATGCATTTTAAGGGACTAATGGAGCTCCACTAATAAAACATTATGAACTAGAGTGACGTTGATTAAGCACAATATAAAGATACAGTGATACAGATTGTAAATCGAGATTAGAACAACAAATTTAAAAAGCAGATGGTCTCACTTAAATCAAGATTAGAACAAACAAATTTAAAAATCCCGTGCAATTCCTATATGACACGATAAAGTTGCTTTCTTTGATTTAATTCTCTTCAACCAACAACTCATCATACAGATGGTGAGTTACTGAGTTTCATGTGATTCTAAATAATAGATTTTTGATAGTTCAAAGCAAATGGAAAGTGGTGACTTCAACTACTTATGTTCTAACTGTCAAACAAGAGACAGTCTGGGATCAGAATCATTTTCGACATTTAGCAAGCTTTTAAACATCAAGACATCATTCTGAAAAATAATCCTTCACAAAAAGATGGAAAGCAAAGGTAATATAACTAACAAGTAACAAACGAATTATCCTTTTCAATTACTTACCTCTAAGTTTGTGGCCCCATAGTGAGCTCACACCATTTGCCTTGTGTGCTGCAAAAGTAGATAAGAAAGATATATAAGCTTAAGGAAAATGTTGAGAGAGAAGATATTGCCTTTAATAGAATGGAACAAGTGGAGGATAGACAATATTTTTAAAGTTCAATGCTTTTGCAGATGCAATCGAAATAAGAATAAACTAAGAATAATTAACAGATAAAAATTAAATGGATAGGCAAATAGCTGGCACAAAATTCTCAAGTCAAAACTAATAGTAACTTACCTCACTACGCGTATAGAACTTGATTAGCCCATAACTCACAGTGAAGAACTTGATTAGCCGGCCAGAGAACATTTGATTGTCTGTAGCTCCGCAAATCTGAAAAACCTGCACAGATCAACATGCAATTCAATCAGATTAAAATGAAGAATAAAGGCTATATCAGTATAAAAATTGGGATAATCGAGTGTGATAGTTTCTCTTTTTTGACTGAAATGGCAAAAGCTTATTACACTTTGTCAGTATCCTTTTAGAAATTGCTCAAGGTCATCATCATACCTGGAAGATTTGAACGAACCAGAAGGTGGTTGCAGTGGTAATCAGGTTGTATACAAAATTTAAATCAGAATAAAACAGTGTATACCTCCACATGTAGCTCAGCTTCACATACTGGCAACAGAGAATATTATTAGGAAAAATAATAAAAAATTAGAATAAAACATTATGACTGGGGTGAGCATACTTGGGTGTTATCAAGAAAGACTGCTTCACATACCTCTATATGTTACAACTACAAAAGAATATAAAGCATACCTAGATGGACTTGTGAGGTAGAGACATGCTCGTTTACAGTTTGTAGCATCTACATGCTCAACTAACAGGTCAACATCTTCCTCCTATATATTACACTGACAGAAGATTACAAAAGCTAGAAAATTTACACTGATAACTATTATACAGATATCTTGAACTTGCATATTAATGCAAGCAAACATCCTTTCACTGCATGTGACAAGTTTTCCAAACTCACAAGTTTTACAACACATCATCAATCACTTAAGAGTTTCACGAGTTTTTCAATTCACAAGTTTCATAATCAATCCGCGATTGGGGCCAACTTCTGAAGCTCGATCTCATAACTATCCTTTAACACTGCCTAAAAAAATGGAATTAGAAATTATAAAAAATACAATATAATGTAAGCTACTTTTAAAAAAATATCATTCCATGAACTTAAATCTAAATAGAATAATGATCTTGTATGATTCCAAACCTATTCAGAAATATGATCTTGAATGCACTCCGTCAACTCGGCCCGAACCTCATCAATTTGATCACGAGAGTAACCTATTTTTGTGAACTGTGAAGACAGACAAATTAAATTGGTGAGTGGTTAATGGGAAAAACAATCAACACTGATCACTTTGCAATTCTAAATAGTTAATGTCAAAGAATTTGAGATAAGCTTAATATAGTTACTATTGATCTCAGTGAATCTCTCTCGATAGTCTCAACTTCTTCAATAATTTGTTTCATGTATCTCATCATAAAAAAACCGCATTGTTTCGCATCCGGTTGTTGAGGAGCCTATATATGGTAATTATTGTCAAATAGTTAACGAAAATTATACACATTCCAATATATGTTAAACAAAAGTATACATACCTTAACTACTTCCCACTTAACATTTTTTCTCCCTTTCCTTCCCTTGGTAGAATTAAACAAGCGTAATGTCCTTCATACGTTATGAATATTTGTTATATAAAATTTATATTAAAATATAAATTTACTGACAGAAATCTGAACTCACATTTCCATTACGTATTTACAATCATCATCTCGAATGCGGGAACTAAGGGAATCCAACACATAAATAGTATCCTTGTAAGGTTCAATTACACTGAGAATCCAATGGAAACTAGGCAAAGACATATGGTTAGATCATAAAATTTAATAAATTAGCGAATGGAAGCATTTTAAAGTGAAGTTTTATTAGGGGAGTTCAGGACTGCTTCTCTAATGGAACCATCAGGATTGTTAGGGGAGCATACTAACTCTATGTAAGCATTGCCTTTGCATGCTGATGTATCACCAGCCCACCGATAAAGCCCCGACCGAAGGTAGTCTGTCACTGATGGATATGACTGCAATTATCATTGTCAGTTACAATGTTTTCCAGAATGAAAAGGGTTTTCAATCTATGGCAGTAAGATTTGTAGAAAACTGAAATAACTGAAGGCAACTCAAAGTATATGCTTTAAAACAGTAAGATTTGTAGAAAACTGAAATAACTGAAGGCAACTCAAAGTATATGCTTTAAAACAGCAGTAGATCGATCAAGAGAGGTTTTAATGAGTAGTGACAATGTAGAAGATAACTGGGGCACCAACAGTAAATAGCAAATTTAATTTCATTGGCTTGCAAAGATAATTTATCTAACATTATTTTTCTTAAACCAGATGCGGTAGCTAAATTGATGAAGCTACAAATTGTCGAAAAAAAAAATAAAAACTTTAGTGAAAAAACATTTAATCATCAATCCAGTCAAAGTGAAAAAGTGGAATATTTTGGCAAAACTGTTTCTAGCACATGTGCTCCCCACAACTATGCAACATGCATCTGCTAGACCATGTTGCTTGGGACACTCACTGACCTCAGGGCATTGTTCTCTTTAACTATTTAAGTATAAATGTCCAATCTATACGAGAAAAGGTAGGACTTCCAATAGAGTTGAACTCTTACATTATTGAAGAGATGTAAGACAGAACATGGGGCACCATTTGAAAACTAAGTTGCAACAGATGTATGATTAGTCTACAGAACTAAATATCACATGCAGTCGGCAATACAAGTAAGATCTGAGGGAAGGGAAAAATGATTAAAGATGTCTGCTTCTTAGGGACCACTATATTTATGCCTACATAATAAACTTATCTAATTAGTCAATACCAAGGAATTAATTGATGGAGACTTTGGCCCACTAAGAAAAGGAACCATCTCAATCCTCCTCATGATGGTAGAAATTAAAGACAAGCACAACAGAATCAAAAGATTTTTCATGAAAATCCAGAAACCTTGAGAATTGGCTCTATGCTTTGCATGTAATGGAACTCACCGAGTAGTATGGAACTGCTAAAACAACGTTAAGTGGCTCAGGAGTGTCGGGAGGAGATAAAGCGTAGAGGGCAGCTTGAAAAAGCTGCATCGAGCCTGTGCCCACGATCACGAAGTGGTTATCAGCTATAGCATTTCCTACGAGGCGATGGAGGCGACGAATCTCATGATCAAACTCTGGTTCAAGGAACCAGCACAAGTTGGTGACGTCTGAGAAGTAGCTAATGGCCTGCCACCCAACGATCGTTATGTCCCCTCGGTTGCCTATTCCCTTCCAAAAGGATTCGTACATGGTTGGGTCTCCGCTGAGAAATCATTCCACAGTAAGATAGTAAAGTAAATACCAGAATCACAGTCAAGATTTTTACAGCTGCTGAAAAATATATAGATGGTTGTTTCATCCCCTTTCGAATTAACTAGAGTACTTTTAGTTATCACATTTGCTTCAAACAAAAAAGGATGAAGATGATTGGAAAATTGAAGGCAAACAGGAGTTTCACACAAGCACTTATTCAAAATACGATGTGAAAAATCAAACTCGAGGAGATGGAAAGGAAGAAGAGGAAAAGATCGGCGACATTACTGATCTGGTAACCGGCAATCGGATTCGACTAATTGATTGAGGAGGAGCGGTGATGAGAATACTCACTGGTCCAGGTTAATAACGGCATCCTTGGATGCGGGGAGGGAGCCGGAGGTGGAAGACACGCTGATCTCCTCTTCCTCCGACACCATCTTCTCCTTCTGTCTGTCGGAATGCGGCGACGCTTCGAGCGCAGCCTCCGCCACGGAACCTTCGGAGTCGAAACCTAGCGGCGTGCCGCTCCTGTCTAATGAGGGCGAGGCGAACAAAGCGATGGCTACTAGATTCAGCGCGAAGGATCCGAAAACGAGGAGCTCTTACTGGAAAATGCCTAGGGTTTTAGAATCTATCGATCTTACTCCCAAAGCGGTAAGAGAGAAGTGTGATTCGAGGAGGATGTACCTTGGTGTAGTAATTTGCAACCCCCTTCTCCCCGAGCGTCACCAGCAGAAGCTTGAAATCTGACCGCCACAGAGTCATAATGTCGGCGACTGCGAGAGAGAGAGATGGAGAGGGTAGTGGCGAGCGTCGTGATGCTGCCGCTGGGGTTCAATTTCCACTCGACAAACGAAGAGCTCGTGGAGGATACTTCTTGGTGGTGAGCTAGGAGAAGATGTATGTTCACCAGATCGTACACAATGTCGATTTCGTGGAGAGGAGAGGTCGAGGGAGGTGGCAATGAGGGAGGTGGAGGGAGATATTTCGCGGAGAAAAGAAGCGCGGAGAGATTTTTCGCGAGCCGCCGAGGGTTGGCAATGAGCGAGGTGGAGGGAGGGGATGTGTTTTTTATTTTAGCGGGAAATACGACAACGCTTTTAAAAAATGCTTTTGTAACAGCGTTGTCTTTCATCCGAAACCACAACACTAAGCACATCGCATCATTATAAAACGTTGTCGTTATTAAAAAGTAAAACACATAGACAACGCTTTTTACTAAAAACGTTGTAAAACAAAAAAAAGACAACGTTTTTTTTAAAAAACGTTGTCGATTGGGCGTTGTTGATTGCAAAAATTCTTGTAGTGCACATTCGCATGGATCCATCTTTCTTCTTGACGAACAACACAGGAGCTCCCCTGGGTGAATGACTAGGGCGGATGAAACCTTTGTCGAGCAGCTCTTGTAACTGCTCTTGCAACTCTTTCAGTTCTGCTGGTGCCATGCGATAAGGTGCCTTTGAAATTGGGTTGGTTCCTGGAACCAACTCAATTTCAAATTCAATTTCTCGATAGGGAGGGAGTCCTGGTAACTCTTCAGGAAACACCTCTGGATAGTCACAGACTATCCTCACTTCCTCTTTCTTTAATCCTTCTCTTTGACTTGCATCTACTATATGAGCTAGAAAACCAGAACACTCCTTCTCTAACATTCTCTGAGCTTGTAAGGTAGATAAGAACCTTTTTGTCTTTCTCTTTGGGTCTCCAATAAACTCGAATGGAGGTTCTGCTTCTGGTGTGAACTTGACTTTTCTCTTGCGGCAGTCTATAGAAGCATTGTACTTACTCAAGAAGTTCATCCCTAAAATGACATCGTAATCCTTCATCTCAAGGACTACCAAGTCACTGTAGAGCTCTCGGTTGGAAATCTAGATTGGTACTGTCCTCAGCCTCTCAGTAGAGGCCATTACTTCCCCTGACGGTAAAGTTGTTAAGAACTCTTGACTCAATCTTTCTGGTGGGTTCCCTAGCTTCTTAGAGAAAAACATGGATACAAAGGAATGGTTGCCCCAGTATCGAATAACACAACAGCATATTGGGATGAGATGAGTATTTGACCTGTGACCATAGTAGGAGAATTTGCCGCCTCTTCCTTGGTGATGGCGAAAATCCTAGCGTTGGTCGTGGTTGGTGGGGCTTCCATTCTCGCTTGACTGAAATAGGGTCCCTCCATTGCTGGCTGCATCTGGTGCAACTGGGCTGATCCACCCCCGTTCTGAAGGAGCTGTGGTGGAGGCGGCTTTGCTTTAGGACAAGCCTTGGCCAGGTGCCCTACTACTCCACATATATAACATCCGCCAATACTCGACCGGTTAGGGCAAGCCTTCATCATATGTTCTTCTGCTCTACAAATATGGCATCCACTCATGCCCTGACAACATACTCCGGGATGCATCTTCCCACATTTTGGGCAACGGGAATACTTGAGCTGCTTGCTTGACGAGCCCCCTTTATTGCCCTCAGAAGACTTCTGGTCCCACTGCTTCCTCTTGCTTGAATTTCCTTTCCAATTTTGTTGGTTTTGAGGATTTCCTTGGGACTTCTGGGCTGATGCCTGTTGTTGTTGCACACGTGTGGCCTTTATACTATTTAAGTAGTGTTCAGTGATCAACGCACTACTTACTAGTTCTTCCGAAGTCTGCGGTCTATTACCACCGCCGGCCACATTCAGAGCTATCTGAGGCCTCTGCATCTTGAGCATTAACCTGACCCTTTCCTTTTCCGTGCTAACTAACTCCGGGCACAAGCGAGCTAGTCGATTAAACTTCTTCATGGCTTCATCTACCGACAATTTTCCTTGACGGAACTCCGTGAATTCATCGTAGTGTTTGTTCGTTACCTTCATATGAAAGTACTCCTCCAAGAACTCTGCTTTGAAGTCGGCCCAGGTCATCTGACTCACATTTCTCTTAGCCTTCACTCTTTCCCAACACATCCTGGCATCTCCAGTAAGGCAGAAGGATGTGCACTTTATTTTCTCCACCTCAGGCCAGTCCAGTAGCTCCATTATACTTTCCACCGTTTTGAACCATGCCTGAGCATCCCATGGTTCACTTGTGCCAGAAAAATTCTTGGGCTTCAGTCTCTGTCACTGGATCAGATATGCCTCTTGTCTTACTTCTCTTGCCAGAGGTACTAGGGGAACCTCTGTCGCCACTGGTGCCACTACTTGCGCCACTGGCGCCACTGGAGGGGTAGCAGGGGTGGCTTGCTGATTAGCCATCAAGGTGGCAATGACTTGCTGCTGTTCAGCAAGTTGCCTCTGAAGCTGGGCCACAACTCCTTGAAGGTCTGATGGTGGTACTGACTCCGTTGACTCCTGTTCTCTAGGAGTTTGCTCCTCATTTCGGACAATTCTGGAATGTCCTCTTGCCATTCTCTTAATCTATATTGTAAAGAAAATAAAAGTTCATTATCTCTTACTAACTTACTTCATTATCTCCATGCACATATTAGCATATAATAATACTAACATACTTCCTTATCATCATGCACTTACTGATACTAGCAGTCAATAATGAAAAGCATACAAAACTACAACATATGAACTTCTTACTTGGCAGGTGGCAAGATTTATGCTTGATGTCAGTGTGGCGGAAGGGTGGAACCTTGCTCTGATACCACTCTGTGACGACCCGACTTCTCTTCCTTAAGGCGGATGTCACTTTTACTTAACCTTAACTTTACCTTATCCTTAGCCTTGGGTTACAACTACTTAACTTCGCTTAACTTGCTCTGAATTTTTTTTTTCAATGGCACCAGTCGACTGCCAGAAGGCCAGTCGACTGGTGTCAGCCACAGAAGCTTTCTGTGCGCGGCACCAGTCGACTGGCCTTCTGGCAGTCGACTGGTGCATCGAACAGAAGGGTTCCGTTTGATAGGGCAGTCGACTGGTATCTGAACCAGTCGACTGGCACGCCTGAAAGCTGCAGTCTCAGACCTGGGAAATCCTTTCAAGGGTCCATAATTCATACACTTCCAAAACATATAGATAAATAACTCCAAATCTATACTCTATACTAGTTTATTAAACATCTTAGCAACCCAAAACAAACCCATTAACTTGCAATTAGGATCTCTGCGGAATTTAATAAACCATCCAAAACATATGAAATCTATACTAGAGTTTGTACTCAACTTTGTCTCTATGCAAAGTTTAAACAAAATCATTACGTTCTACCAATCCAAAACACCAACCACAAGTTTTTATAAGACTTAACCCAATGATCTCTCCCACGGTTCCGCCACCACCGAACATCAATGCAAGTCTCGTTCGCCTCCTTAGCTTATGCTTTTTCTTTACCTTTATCTGCAATAGAAGGAAATGCAACTAATAAGCGATTTGCTTAGTAAGTAAATCCTAACTCACAAATCCACGCGATCAATGATAAACATGCTCTTTTCAAAGGATGCTCGCTTCAAAATACATGCATTTGGAAATACTTGCTCATGGGAACTTTCATATAATTATCATGCTCAATCATGCTTGACAGCATTTACTTGCATTAAAACACTTGCAAATTTAACATGCTCATGATTTCTTTTGAGACTTGAAACTTATACGTTTCCATACTTTAAAACACTAACTGCCTTGCTCTTGCTTTTTAACATGCTTGTAACATAACAACGTTAACATACATAACAAAACATGTACTTAACTGAAAACACTTACATATACTCATATACTTCAAAATAATAAACAACTTTCTAGGCCTTGACATTGTACCTGGTATCAATGTACCAATACACGCATCCCTAATAGGTTTCGGGATAGCTAGCCACCGCACCCTATTAGAGCTTCTTTCTAACTTTCTGTGGGCCTCTCATTTGCCCGGTACATGTCACTTTACAAAAGTAAAATACTTTCATACTCATAATGTTTATACTTATCAAGCTATCTTTTTTTTTCATAAATCTGGCACTACAAACCTTTACCTTTCTTACTTGGAACTTTCATCGAGCACCTTGCGTGCCCTTAACCCAAAACTCATTTTTGCGACTTTTCAAGAACTTGGTCTTATCATGCTTAGATTCACATACACAAAACCTACTCAAGGTTAAGTTCTATAATAAGAAATATGTCTTCTTGAGAAACTTAAACACACAATTTAAAATAGTCTTAAAGCATGCACTTAGATCACAAAATATAGTTCTACAACGAGAAATTCATGACGAAACTACTTCTATTGCAGTGAGTGATCTACTTACCCCCCTTTGCTTGAAGAAAACTCACTAAGTATATAGTAAAATCCTAGCGTAGGACTCCTTTTCTCTTCCTTGCGAGAAACTTTACTCCTTGGCCCTAGGGAAGAAGCCCTAGGTTCTCTACTCAAGAGGAAGAAGAAGGAGGAAGAAAACTCTTGTTTTCTCCCTGTTTTCGCAGCCCCCCTTGCCCCCTGTTTCCGCCGACTCCAATCCCCTAAAAGGGGATTTAACGCAACTTAAGCAGAAGTTGAAACACCTCTTCCTGAAAATGACTTACTTACCTATAACATAATTTCGATCCATCCTTTTTTGTGCTTGATACCCCCAACCTTTCAGCTAGCCGAGCCCGCTTAAGGACTGGCTTGCCCCGTGGTCACGAGATCAAACCTCCACTTGACCCTTTCCCTTTTCTTTTTATTTTTATTTTGAAAAATTGCCATAAAATTCAGAAAAATTCCTAATAATTCATGAAAATTATTGGGTGTTACAGCAGGAGCCACCAACAACTCTGATATCCCTCGAAAACAACGGTAAGGGTGTCAACTGCTTGCCTACAACTCCAACATCCATTGTACATGATTGGTCGAGTGTGGCGTAATAGGACAGTTGCTCGCACTCTAGCAACTACCACGATGAGTGGTTTAGTGAAAAAGCAACTAGATGACTGACGACGGCTTAACCATATGGAAGCCCAACAGTCGTCAGTAAGCAACGGTGCAGGTATGATGCATGATACCAAAATGCACAAACAATCGAATAATAATGATGCAACGATATAAACATTAAGTACCAGAAACCAATGAATATGCATCTAAATACTAGGTAGGGTGTCTCTAATACCAACCATCCTAGTGGTGTTTAATGAACATTTAAGTACTCGCGTACGAACGGTACTTTACAGAATGGAAAATCAATGAGAGACTATACAGATACAAAATTTTCGATTAAACTCGAAGATCAAGTAAGAAAGGTATCAACAGCAATATTAAAAAAACCAACAACAAAGAACAAGGTCAAGCAGTCCTACATCGACGTAAAAAGTCATGCATTTAAGGTAAATGAACTACAAGAATACAAAGGAGAAGTACCCACCTTTTATGTAGAACATGTCCAAATAAATCTCCCATGATCAACCGTGCGAGTCCAACTCAAGGCCCTGTACCAATGATAAAGTTTAGCTAATTATAAAATTAACAAATTAGCTAAACGAAATACTAAACACAATTAGGACAAATCCTAATTACAACCTCTATTTAATTAATTTGTAAACCACAATGAGTCCCTTTTTCCCTAACCTAATTATTGAAATTAGGTTATTAGGTCAAATTCCCAAATTACAACCATACATCCACTAATGAAAACTCACAGCCATGGCGATACCAGATCAAGCACCAAACTACTCTTGGTCTCAACCAAACTTGTCACGCCCCCAAAGGCTCATGCTTCCTCGAAAATCTGGCAGCATCTCCCCTATACGTCGGACATGTTGGAGCATATATACATAACACCTCACCAATATAGCTTAGCCACAAGCAGCTAACATCACAAAAATAAAGAAAATAAACACAACCACGCAGTTTATAACAATTGGATGGCTCAACCATCACAAACAAAAAAAACTCCAAAGAATGTCTAAAAGAAACGTACTGGCTTAATACGAAATAAACAGAACTCTACTCAGACAAATTAAACAAATGTGAAAATAAAGATAGTGCGGAAATAAAATGGACAGTAAACCAAATCTCTAAACCAACTCAATACTGTGGGACTGGCGGCTGGATCCTCTCCTGGCTCCAAGAATGTAACTACCTATTATCTGAAACAAAAATGAGAAGCAGGGGTGGTGAGTCAGGGCGGACTCAGTGGGTATATGAATAGACAAAAGCATGGCATAATGAACATAAAACAAGTAGGGAAATCAACAGGTACAGTCTCTAAAAAATATGAGAATACCTAAACCTGTATAACATATATAAAACAACATGGTATCAAATCGAATAACAACTAAGCATGTATAAAACAATGCGACAACCATAAAACCAACATATACATGCATGTCAACCAAATATAGCAACCATAGCTTATATTAATGCAACAAGCACAAGAAAATGCATAAATGCATATGATGCAATGACATGTGTCACCCCTGACGCCAGTCAAACCGCCAACACATCACATCTATGCGGCCGAGTGGGTAGGGCTATGACAACTGTACGCACTCCAACAATTACCACTAATACACGTGGTTGGGTGGACAGGATGCTGGGGAGCCAACTACTCCAAACCCCGGAATAAATGGGGAGCTATCAATAACTCTAATATCCCTCGATAATAATGGTGAGGGTGTCACTGCTTGCCTACAGTTGCAACATGTGTGGCATAACAGGACAGTTGCTCGCACTCTATCAACTACCACGACAACAAGTGGTTGAGTGAACTGAGCAACTAAATGACTAACGATGGCTTAATCATATAGAAGCCCAACAATCGTTAGTATGCAACATGCAGATATGATGCATGCTACAAGATGCACGAACAACCGGAAAATAACAATGCAACAAAATCCACCAAGTATCAACGATGAAGCGATACAACCAACCAAGTATCGAAAACCAATGATTTTGCATCTACACTACTAGGTAGGATATTTCTAATGCCAAATAAACCTAATTGTGTTTAATGAACCTCTAAGTACTCGCGTACAAGCGGTACTTTACATAACAGAAATTCTACGGAAGACTGTACGGATACGAAATTTTGAATACTCGAAGATCAACGAAGAAAGTATCAACAGTGATGTTAAAATAACAAACAACAAGAAACAAGGTCAAGCAACCTATTTAGACATAAATAGTCATGCTTAAAGATAAAAGAACTACACGAGTACAAAAGAGAAGTATCTGCCTTAAATATAGGATGTATCCAATAGAACCTCCGCGATCAACACACACAACCGATCAATGTCCTGTATCAAGGACTAAATTTAGCTATTTATAAAATTACTAATTTAGCCAAACAAGATAATAAACATGATTAGAATAAAACCTAATTATAACATCTATTTAATTAAATCCAACATAACCATTGGTTCCTTCTTAACCTAATTGTTACCATTAGGTTTTTGGGCTAATTTCCCAATTTACCCAAAGAACAACTCTAAATACAATCCAAAGTAAATCTCATGGCACATCAAGAGGTAAATTTAAAGCTTCACAAACAAAACATCTACAATATCACATAATACAAACCAAACCACACCACCTAACAAGAACATCACTGCACCAACAAAACCAAATTTATAGTAGCTTATCCCAAGGAGAGAATCACACTGAACACAAGGTGGCATCCCACACAAGACCCAACATACTAAATCACAACTCAATCCTTGAGACGCAATTGATCTAAAACGAAGTTACCATTAGACACCATAACCTACCTACAACCAAATTCACCTTCTGATTAGCACCCCTCTCAACCTGTGTTCGATTACTAAAACAAACTAAACAGAAAACTACATATCTGAGGCAAATTCAATATTGGTAGCTACTCCAAAACCAAGTATAAATGAAAACCTAAATCCGAACATCTCTAATTTCATTTCCAGAACAAAATCATACCTTAACACATTGGATTTCCAACAACCATCCATCCTCACCTCAAATGTTTGCCGGCGTAACTTCTTACTCTTAATCTGGCAAGATCAGTGACGCCAAGGAAGAAAACCAAGGTTTGTGATCCAACTCCACCCCCTTCCCAGCGCGATGCTCACCAGACGGCCTCAAGGAGATCGCGAACAAAAGGAAAGGATAAATTAGGGCTTGCGCGAGGGAGAGGAGTCACGGAGCTTCTTGTTCGTGTGTGCCTTAGAAGATGAAGAAAAAGACGATGAACAAGAAGAAGAAGGGGAAGGAGAAGAAGAAGAGTGGCGGCGGCAGAGAAGAGCGGCGATCGACATTGCTCACTGTGGCGTCGGGGCAGAGAAGGAGGAAATCGGCGAAACTGTTTTCGGGAAGTATTTTTAGGGTTTTTATAGATTTTAGCTTTTTGCAAAAAGGCCCTCCAAGTTTGAATTATTCCAACTAGGCCCCTAATTTATGAATTTTTTCCATTTGAGCCCTTAAAATTTTGATATTTAACAAAACTACTCTTGGTCTCAGATCATCCCCAACAAAAAATTCTAAATCGAAGAAATACAACCCACAGCACAACAAGGAGCTCCAAACAAAAACAAAACCCTACTGCCAATCTCCAACACCATGCCAAGCTTCCAAATGAAACTCATGGCAACCCTACTGCCAATCTCCTGTAGGACCGGTGCCGTCGATAGAGGGGGGGGGGGGTGAATATCGACCATGAAAAACTCTCGCGGAAACTTTGTAGGAAAACTCGGATTGTTCTGAACTTATAACGTTAGTAGCACAGCGGAAAAATAAATAAACAAAATAAAAGCAATACACAGGGACACAACGGGATTTTTACGTGGTTCCCGACCCCCCAGGGTCAGTACATCCAAGGCATATGCACGGGAACGCCCGTCCACTATAGGTCTCCATCCCAGACTTTCCGGAGGCAGAGAAACCCGACTTACAGTGCAAGTTTACAATCAAAAGATAAATAAAATTAAGTGCGGAATTAAATAAAAGCAAACCGACAAGACAAAGTCTGAAGCTCGGCCGATCTGGACCTCCGAAGTGCCGCGCACTTCCTCCTGGAGCCACCCGGTCGTAGAGACTCGTTTCTAGCGTGTTGTCGTCGGTCAAAATGCTTGGAATCACTCTTGGAAGTTGTGTCTGAAGCAGAGGGGTCGAAGCCCCTTATATAGGCCTCCTGGGGGCGCTCTGGACGCTGGGGGAGCCCCGATAAACCCGGTCAACTCTTATCCCTGCGCCGACCTCGCCGCAGCTGATAATACCTTTGACCGGGGCACCCAGGACCTCCCGGACGCCCTCATGGAGGCTTATCTGTGTTTCGGACTCGAAACAGCAAGTACAGGTTTGAACCCGGGCGCCCCGGATGCTCCGGGCGCCCCGCTTGACACTTACTCTGCTTACATCACAAAACCACCTTTTTTCTTCATTAGCTTGGGCGCCCCCAGCACTGGGGGCACCCTGGTGCATGGGGGCGCCCCCAATGATGGGGCACCCTGCTTAGGGCCTCCAGCAGCCTACAATATCTTCCAATCTTGGTACCTGCAAGATACATACCCACATAGCACATATACATATAATTTTAGCCTTAAGGACTTGGTTCGGACTTCGGATCTCCACGAAACCCTAGGTCGAACCGGCGCATGTTCTCACCCCCGAGAATGTGCCTTTCACCTACTCCTTTTCAGGAGATGGTTGCCACCCAGTCCTTCGGATGGACTTTTGCTTAGCTTCCGATACTTCCGGACCTCGAGACGCTCAAACCCTGACCCGTCTCTACTCCTGTCCTTATTCATCGCTCAGCTAAGTTGCTTAGTCCCTCGGACCAAGTCTTTAAAGCCTAGCAGTCCTTCGCCAGGTCTTCATTCCCTAGCAGTCCTTCGCCAGGTGCCTAGCAGCCCTTCGCTAGGTCTTCTATGCCTAGCAGCCCTTCGCTAGGTGCCTAGCAGCCCTTCGCTAGGTCTTCGATGTCTAGCAGCCCTTCGCTAGGTCTTGGGGTTTCGATACCTAGCAGCCCTTCGCTAGGTATTAGGGTTTCGATACCTAGCAGCCCTTCGCTAGGTGCCCAGCAGCCCTTCGCCAGGACTTAGTGTTTCGATACCTAGCAGCCCTTCGCTAGGTGCCTAGCAGCCCTTCGCCAGGACTTAGTGCCCAGCTTCACTCACCAGGTCTTAGTGCCTAGGTTAACTAGGACTTTTCTTCAACTTAGGTTACTTCTCTTTTGCTCCCCTTTGACTGTTCATTGTATCACTGACTTAAGTGTATTGTCAAACATTAAAACACTTAAAGGAGAACATCATTGATGCAACTTGCACCAACAATCTCCCCCTTTTTGATGTTTGACAATAACTTAAGTTAGATTGGTTTAAAGGGGCTAACTTACTATCCTTGAAAAAACAAAAAATGATATAAGTTTTGAAACTACATTTTTGATCTTTGGGAAAAAATTTTTCCAACTTCTAACTTAAGCACACCTCTCCCCCTTTGTCATACATCAAAAAAAAGAGAATACATGCACCAACGATGAAGATCTTTGGTTCTATTTGAAAATAATAGTGCAAATTTTGAAAGCATTGTATTTTGAATGATATATTGCATTTTTTGTTGAAACAATGCATAATTTTGAAAAATGCTATGCGCTTTGAAAAGTACAAGTACTTTGAAAATTATGATGATCTAAAAAAATGCAAGTACATTTTGAAAAATGTATAAGTTTTTGAAGTCATAATACTTGATTTGGTTTATCTTCCAGTCTGACACAATCATAGGAAACCTTGTTGACCACAAGTACATTTTCCTAAGTGTCCTGGAAGATTTTCCAAACTCAAGATTAAACATTTTTTTGTGAAATTGATCAAAACCAAATGAATTTTTGAACATACTGGTATTTTTTAAAAAAAATGACAGTATTTTGAAAGAATACTTATGTTTTTAGCAAAATTTGAAAATACCGTTCAAGTGACATGTTATTAAATAATTCTTTTAATTTGACCTCCCCCTAAACATGACTCAGTCCTGGGACACTTGTTGACCATAAGTACTCTTCCTCTGAGTCTTAAGGTTTGATCTAGATCAAAAGAATAGTCTAATAGTTTTCAAAGATGAATGCTTAAAAAAAACTTTCTGAGATTCTTCCTTTGACTCAGACTCCCCCTAAATTCGATACATCCTAGGAGTTCATGAAGATCATGAAGTGAACCTTTCCTCTATGTCTTTAGGGTTTATCAAAATCAAAGTGACAGATAAATTTTTGAACATATAAATTTTTTTACAACATACACCCCTTTTTTTCGAAAAACACAAGTAATAATGATTTAAAGCACAATTTTCAAAAAGTATTTTTCAAATAATAGTAATGTTTAAAGTCCAATTTTTTAAAACCATTTCAAAAAAATTAAAAGCACTCCCCCTGTACCCGATACCGTTTGACTCTATCTAAGTGCCTTAAGGAACTTTAGTGTTGTCCTAAGAGGCTTGTGTCTAATTGTGTGAGTCAAATAATTTTTGAAAAGAATATAATTTTTGAAAGCATATACTGTATTGGCAGTCAAACAAGCATAAATTCCATAAAAACATTATTATGTTGAAGCACTATTTTGAAAATATATTTTTAGGAAAATATTCTAACAATTTTGGAAAATAATTTTGAAAAATATTTTTCAATTCATTAGTCCTTATCATCTCACCCATTTTAGATGTATCAATACAACAAGCATGGTTGCCTTATAGGTGTATTGTGAGATGCTTGAATCATTTTTCTTAATTTATTATTAACTCTAAGATTTAATTGAAGCTTGTGTTAGATTTGAATTTGACAAGAAGTAACTTGAATTTGAATTTCAAAAATTGGCTTCCAGGTCTTGGCGAGGCACTAGGCCTTCTTTGGTCGTAGCCTTATTGGATCATCAACCCTTTCCTTAACAAAGCCTTTTAATGAAATTTCATTTTTAAAATTACTTTTTGAAAAATTCTGGTCTAACTAGTTTGGATCTTGGATCGGTAGCTTTGGCTAGTTTCACCAGTCTAAAGAGACCAAGTAGTGTATACTTGACCTTATTAGAAGTGGTTTGCCTAACGTACTATCATCTCACCGCCATCCAATACTAGGTTGATCAAGTTTCAATTATTCTTTTTCCAATAGCCGTTCTAATATATGCATAAAATTTAAATATGAATGACATGTCATATATTCAAAAGAAACAGCAAATGCATGGCATGACAATTATGCATGAGTCAAACAATTCAGATCATTTTATTTAAGTTTCTAAAAATGCATCAAATTCCCGATTTGATACATATCGTGTGAACCCGCGAATATGTCAACCCACTTTGACATATTTAATTTTATTAAATTAATTGTTGCGGTTTGGGTAAAGTTTTAGTTTAATTAGAGTTTAAGTTATTTTGGATTCAAGTTAATTAAGGATTAATTGAAGTTTAAATTAATTTGAAATTGATTAATTTGGATTTGAATTTTATTTTAAATTTGAATTTAATTTAAATTTAAATTTAATTTAATTTGAATTTGAATTTAATTTAAATTTTAATTTTAATTTAATTTGAATTTAATTTAATTTAATTTGAATATAATTTAATTTGATTTGAATTTAATTTAATTTAATTTAATTTGAATTTAATTTAATTTAATATGTATTTAATTTAATTTGAATTTAATTAATTTATTTAATTTAATTTGAATTTAATTTAATTTGAATTTAATAAGATTTAATTTGAATTAATTAACATTTAATTCGAATTTAATTAAGATTTAATTTGAATTAAGATTTAATTCAAATTTAACTAAGATTTAATTTGAATTTAATTAAGATTTAATTTGAATTAAGATTTAATTTGAATTTAATTAAGATTTAATTTGAATTTAATTAAGATTTAATTTGAATTTAATTAAGATTTAATTAAGATTTAATTTTAATTAAGATTTAATTTGAATTTAATTAAGATTTAATTAAGATTTAATTTGAATTTAATAATGATTTAATTAAGATTTAATTTTAATAAAGATTTAATTTGAATTTAATTAAGATTTAATTTTAATTAAGATTTAATTGAATTTAATTAAGATTTAATTAAGATTAATTTGAATTTAATTAAGATTTAATTTTAATTAAGATTTAATTTGAATTTAATTAAGATTTAATTAAGATTTAATTTTAATTAAGATTTAATTTGAATTTAATTAAGATTTAATTTTAATTAAGATTTAATTTAAATTTAATTACGATTTAATTCGAATTTAATTAAGATTTAATTTTAATTAAGATTTAATTAATTTGAGTTTGAGTAATTAAGATTTAATTAATTTGTATTACTAAGGTTATAATGATTAATTAATAGTTGTGGGTTTATATTCATCATCTTCATTATTTCGAAAATTTCTTCTTCATCTTTGTGTATCTTTCCAAGTTTGTCTAATAATTCAGATTTATTTGAATTTTTGTAATTTTTATTGATTATGGCCTTGATCTTAGATAGTCTCATATCCTCCTTATCCTTAAAATTATATCTTTTAATATTCTCAACATAGGTGGAATAATTTGTTGGTACAAGTTGCATCAATGATGTTCCTCTTTAAGTGTTTTAATGTTTGACAATACACTTAAGTCAGTGATACATTGAACAGACAAAGGGGAGTAAGAGAGAAGTAACCAAAGCTGAAGAAAAGTCCTAGTTAATCTAGGCATCGAAACCCTAAGTCCCAGCGAAGGGCTACTGGGCACCTAGCGAAGGGCTGTTAGGTATCGAAACCTTAAGACCTACAGAAGGACTGCTAGGCACCTATCGAAGGGCTGCTAGTCACCAAGTCCTAGTGAAGGACTACTAGGCAACTAGCGAAGGGCTGCTAGTCAACAAGACCTAGCGAAGGAATGCTAGGCA
Source organism: Boesenbergia rotunda (assembly GCA_024364735.1). Lineage (NCBI taxonomy): Eukaryota > Viridiplantae > Streptophyta > Magnoliopsida > Zingiberales > Zingiberaceae > Boesenbergia > Boesenbergia rotunda. The sequence goes on along the minus strand of JAGFNQ010000252.1, from coordinate 430,444 downwards.
CCAGGCAAAGGACAGCCTGGTATTAAAGTCCTGGCGAAGGACTGCTGGGCAAAAGTCCAACCAGAGGAGCCGGTTGGCGACAGGTAAACTCTCCTGAGAGGAGTAGGTGAGGACGCGTTCTCCGTTGAGGGAACAGTAAGCGTCAGTTCGACCTAGGGCTCCATTTTGGAGACCCAAAGTCAAATCCAAGACAGCTAAGGCTGTACAAAACTAACAACTTACTGTTTTATGTTGTTTTCGGACTAACCCTGGATGCAGGACCAAAGGAACGAGTGTCTGCAGCTCAGAGAGCCTCAAAGGAGTGAGGCAGCAGCTGAGTAGGGCGCCCTGAGTGTCCTGGGCGCCCCAAGGTGAACATGAAACAAATGAAGCAAAAAGGAGCTTCGGCTGAATACTGGCCGGGGCGCCCCCAGCCACCAGGGCGCCCCGCGCCTGGAGCCAGCGATGAGGAAAAGCCTCATCCAGCCGATACTCCCGCTGAAAAAGTCAGCCAGGGCACCCTCAGCTTCCAGGGCGCCCCCGTCAAAGCATTATCCCGACTTTGAAGGGATAACTCGCTGACCGCTAGAAGAGGGGATCACAGGCCACGTGGAGGGCACCCCCGTGCTCCAAGGCGCCCTCAGAACCCTATTAAAGGCCCTCGACCCCCAAGCTTCAGAACAACTTCCAAGAGCGATTCCAAGCATTCTGACCGACGACAATGCGCTAGAGACGAGGCTCTACGACCGGGAGGCTCCAGGAGGAAGTGCGCGGCACTTCGGAGGTCCAGATCGGCCGAGCTTCAAACTTTATCTTGTTGGTTTGATTTTATTTAATTCCGCACTTAATTTTTCTATATTATTGCTTGTAAATCTTGCATTGTAAGTCGGGTTTCTCCGCCTCCGGAAAGTCCGGGAAGGAGACCAATAGTGGACGGGCGTTCTCGTGCATAGGCCTTGGATGTACTGACCCTGGGGGGTCGGGAACCAAGTAAAAATCCCACTATGTCCTTTGCTTTGTTTTTTGTTCTATTTATTTTCCGATGCGCTACTAATACTCTAAGTCCAGAACGAACAAAAGTTTTACGAAAAATTCCGAAAGATTTTTCACGATCGATATTCACCCCCCCTCTATCGACGGCACCGGTCCTACAATTGGTATTAGAGCCGAGCCGCTCTTCACCGGACTAACCTCCGACGGAGCATCGACGCCAGGAGTTGAGGGGGAGCCCAGGGGTGAATCAGGTACTTTTAATTTTAAATGTCCATTTCTAAATTCCATATTATCTGTTTCACGTGCAGGGAGAGAGGGCACTACAAAAATCAGTGCCCTACTCGTAAGAATCGTTCATCACCGGTGGCAAAGGAGATACCAGTGCCAGGAGTCCGGAAAAACAAGGATCACGTGCAATGCTTCAAGTGCGAAAAATTCGGACACTACAAAAACAAATGTCCAGCAAAGGTACCAAAAATTTATGTTCCAAAAACTTTACAAATTCCTGCACTATCTTATGATAACTTAGTTAATTTTCCTGATAAATTAGATTACTGCACAATAGAATTAATATCTTGCATGTCAAATTAGAAAATGCAGATATGACTAAAATATCAGAAATTAATTGTTTAATTCAGAATATCAATTCAGTAATTGATAAAATTAATTCTGATAATTACTGATAAAATTAATTCTGATAATTATTCTGATAAAATTAATTCTGATAATTATTCTGATAAAATTAATTCTGATAATTATTCTGATAAAATTAATTCTGGTAATTTTTTGATAAAATTAATTCTGATAATTTTAAGTCTGACAATTTTAAATCAGATAAAATTAAACCTAAGGATAAATCGAAATTCAAATTCGAAAATCTTAAGGATAATTGGGAATTAAAATTCGAAAATCCTAAGGATAATTCCGAATTCAAATTTGAAAACCTTGAGGTTAATAAAGATAAAATTCTCCTAGATGATAACTTAATTATGGATAATCTTGAAAGTTATTATAAAAATTTAACTAGTGGCCCATATTACTCCACCTACTGTGAGGATATAGAAAGATCTAATCTTATGGAGGATATGAAACTATCTAAGATAAAGGCCATAATCAATAAAAATTATAAAAATTCAAATAAATCAAAATTATTAGAAAAACTTGAAAAGAAAGATAAAGATGAAGAAGAAATTTTCGAAATAATAAAAATGATGAATTTAAACCCACAAATATTAATTAATCATTATAACCTTAAAATTTAAATTAACTCCTAATTAAATTCGAATTAAATCTTAATAAATTCAAATTAAATCTTAATTCAAATAAATTCGAATTAAATCTTAATTTAATCCTAATTAAATTCAAAATTAAATATTAATTTAATCCTAATTAAATTCGAAATTAAATCTTAATTTACGCCAAATTAAATATTAATTAAATTCAAAATAAATATTAATTTAATTAAATTCAAAGTAAATTTAAATTAAATTTAAATTAAATTAAATTTAAATTAAATTAACCTCAAATTAAATTAAATTCAAATTCAAAATAATTAAATCTTAATTATTCAAATTCAAATTAATTAAATCTTAATTATTCAAATCAAAGTAAATCTTAATTATTCAAATTAAAATTAATTAAATCCTAATTAAATCCAAATTTAAATCAAATTAAATTCAAATCAAATTAAATCATAATTAAATCCAAATTTAAATCAAATTAAATTCAAATAAATTAAATTCAAATTAAATTAAATTCGAATTAAATTAAATTCAAATCAAATTAAATTAAATATAAATTAAAATTAATTAAATTAATTAAATATTAATTTAATCAAATAAATGTTAATTAAATCAATTAAATTCAATAAATATTAATTAATTCGAATTAAATTCAATTAAATCCTAATTAAATTAAAATTATCTTATTCAAATTAATTCATANTCCGTTTTGATGAGACAATCAAAAAGTTTGATTTCTCACAAAATCCTGACGAACCCTGTGTGTACAAGAAGGTTAGTGGGAGTGCAGTCGTATTCCTAGTATTATATGTCGACGACATCTTACTTATAGGAAACGATATTTCAGTCTTACAGACAGTTAAAATTTGGTTATCCAAAACTTTCTCCATGAAAGACCTGGGAGAAGCAACCTATATCCTTGGGATTAGAATCTATAGAGATAGATCAAAACGGTTGCTTGGTCTTTCACAGTCTACATATATAGACCGAGTGCTAAAAAGGTTTAGTATGTCGGAATCCAAGAAAGGTTACCTTCCCATCAGGCATGGGATCAACCTTTCAAAGTCTATGTGTCCGCGCACAGAAGACGAGAGGATTTGCATGAATAAGATTCCCTATGCATCCGCGATAGGATCTATCATGTATGCTATGTTATGTACTAGGCCTGATGTATCGTATGCTTTGAGCGTCACAAGCAGATACCAGTCGGATCCAGGAATGGATCACTGGGCGGCTGTTAAGACAATCCTTAAGTACTTAAGAAGAACTAAGGATGTGTTCCTAATATATGGAGAAGGAGATTTGGTGATACGTGGGTATACAGATGCCAGTTTCCAGACAGATAAGGATGACTCCAAATCGCAGTCTGGATACGTATTTACTTTGAATGGAGGCGCAGTAAGTTGGAAAAGTTCCAAACAAGACACCGTAGCGGATTCCACCACGGAAGCGGAATATATCGCAGCTTCGGAAGCAGCAAAGGAAGCAGTCTGGATCAAGAAGTTTGTCTCCGAACTTGGTGTGGTTCCAACCATTGATGATGCAGTGCCGGTTTACTGCGACAACAATGGAGCTATTGCACAAGCAAAGGAACCAAGGTCTCATCAGCGATCCAAACACGTGCTTCGCCGCTATCATCTGATCAGAGAGATTATAAGTAGGAATGACATACAAATTGAGAGAGTTCCCACTGAAAGGAATATAGCGGATCCTTTAACTAAGGCCTTGCCTCAAAGCAAGTTTGAGGGTCATGTTAGAGCCTGTGGTATTGGATACCGTAGCGATTGGCATTAGGCCAAGTGGGAGTTTGTTAGTGATATGAGAGAAGTGTCCTAAGGCAATCGCCTTATGATTGTAAAACATTTATATTAATAAATGATAATTCACTATTTGAGTATACATGCTTGTGTATTTGATTGGGATCTTAAACTCATCTACTGAATGTCCGCAATACAACTCACAGCATAAGAGAATTTGTGATGAGATCACAACTAGTGATTATCTCTAAATGCGCAAATGTGAAGTATTGAAAATATCCCTAGTCGATGAATTGATAAAAACGGACACTATCAATTCTGTTGAGACTAGCATGGGTTATTCTCTAATCAGCTGATTCTCACTGGCTGGTGACATTGGGATGTCCGGAGATAAACATGGATGCTAGTTAAGGGAACTAGTTCATTGGAGTGACTAGCTGTAAGACTTCATATGGGAATCTACATGTAGATATGTCAATGAAGATCTTACTGCGGCTTAAGTGCGATGTTCCTTTGACTTGCGGTGTTCAAGTCATCTTGGTCATGGAGACTTATACTTTGACATCTTAAGCAAGCATCTCCAAGGAGGTGTGGACCCAGGATGATCGGGTGTAAGCCGAAGTGCCCGAAGATGTTTGAACAGCCTACAAAGAATTCACCACTCCTTGCGAGGAGATGTATACCCAGGCCTATCGTCGGATTGTTACTCAAAGCCTCTGGCCAGAGCATATCATGTTTAGAGTGAGAGTCTCTAAAATACATGAGAGTAATTAGAAATCCAAAGGACGAGTAAGACATTACTTGGGCTAGGTGTGACGTAGTCAGCCTAGTGGGGACTGACACCATTGACCGTGTCCTGAACCAAGTGGGTATAAGGTGGTGAAGGGAATGGGGCACGATTCATTAGAGCTGCTGAAGGGTTTCAGAATAATTTCTTCTGAGGTCAAACCGTTGATCTTTCGATTAATTGGGGATCATGATGTACTACTAGGTGCCACTCATGATCGTTCTATAATCAGTTAATTATAGACGGCCAACATAAATCGAAAGCCTATTTAGTCACACGCACTACGAGTAATCCGAGGGATTTAAAACGAGTTGAAAATTGGATTTTTCCGATCAAGAGAAATAAGTCGAATCTGAGTTAGTCAGAGGCGCAATGGAAGCTAAAAATGGCTAAGTCTTTTGAAGGCTTTTTGGGCGAATTAAATGAGTTTAATTCGCGGCGGTCCGGGTTGGTTTGGCCGGCCAAAGAGGGTGCCAAACCCTTCTTTGGTGGCCGGCCAAATAGAGGAGAATAAACCAATTTAATTGGTTTAATTAATTAAATAAATCTAGTACGATTTATTTTATAAATTATGGATAAATAAATTTGTATAAAGAAATTTATATAAATAAAATTTATAGAAATTTATTCTTTTATGGAAGATTAAAATAATCCATGAATTGGGTTTATTTTAATTTTATAAAATCAATTATGAATTGATTTTTCCATAATAAGAAAGTTTATAAATTTCTTATAAAATTTATTCTATAATTTAAAGAGAAGAAGAATTAGTTTTTATTATAAATTAGTTTATAATAAAGACTTGGTTTAAACGGAATTAATTCATAAGAATTTATAGGATAAATTTCTTATGATAAATAATTAGTTTTATTATAAAGTTAGTTATAATAAAATTCATAAGAGAATTTATAGGATAAATCTCTTATGATAACTAATTTGTTTTATTATAAATTGTTTATAATAAGACTAGGCTTAAACGGAATAAGCAATAAGAAAATTTATAAGATAAATTTCTTATAACTAATTCCGTTAATTCCGTTAATTCGGTTTAGAGGGAGACTTAGCAAAGGAGTTGCTACTATATAAAGGAACCAAAGGCTAGCCCTTATTACACACAATTAAGAGATTAATTACTCCCTCTCTCTCTCTTAATCTCCTCTCCTCCACCTCTTCTTCCTCCCTTAGGGCCGGCGCACCCTAGCCTCTCTAGGGCCGGCGCCCAACCACAACACCAACAAGGGTGTTTGCCGTGAGGTTTCAAAAAGGAGAAGAACCCGAAGACGAAGAAGAAGAAGCGGATAGCGACTCCTCTCTTCTCGGAATTTGATTCCGTTATTTCATCGGTTAGTTTTTCCATTATTTCTCTTGTCCTTCTAGTTGTGCCTTCCGAGAATCTAGTAGTTCTCGTCGGCACAAAACTCGTGACTTTGTGAAGTCATCCCGAAGAGAACTCGGCGTGGACGCGAATAGAGGCGAAGCTTCCAAGGGACGCTACGGTTGGATCTCGTCCCTTACTTCGAGTTACGCGAGGTACTTGGTAAATTAGTTTACTTTTTGCAAACTTTTATTTCATGATTATGTCGATACACTATAAGGTTGCATGCTAGATACGAAGTTAAAATAATTTAGGAAATTATTTTATACAAACTCTTCCGCTGCACGTAAAAATTTTAAATTTTACGAACTCGTATCCTTGTCGACATGCACCCGGTCCCAACACACAGGTCGTATTTTTCCTCGGGACTAGTTGATGTTGTGTGATTTGATGCTTGTATTTATGTGTCGTTTGTGTTTTTGGGTTTCAAATAAAGTTTGGGCAAATAAAAATGGGAAAAGCAATGAAAAGCAAGAACTCAACTAAATGAGCTAAACGAAATATGGTGATTGATGAACTTAACCAATGAACAACTCCATCAAGGCACTTAAACAATTCCGGAAGACCAATCTTGATTTCACATGCAAACAAACTCTAAACAAAGGAATAAGGCAGTGATAGCAATTTTCGGGAACAATCACACTCAACACAAATGCTAGCTACAAAATTCAGAAAATTAAGTCTTAAGCAAACTCCACTCGAACTAGCTACAATTTTTGGAAGCCACTAATGCAGGGAAAATTCAGAAATGCTCGAATCCGATTCTAGCTGATTTTGGACACCATAGCACCCTAAAAAATACCATAGAGCTTGATACAAAATAGTGCCTAAGCTGCCCTTTGATACAAAGTGCCGAAATTGACTTAACTTGATACAAGGAATAGAAAATCTGATGTGCCAAGAGGAATTGATGCTAAGTGCCCTAAACCATCACAAACAATTCGGAATTAACATGAAGGTCTGAAGGAATTCAGATACAATCACTGATCAATCAAAATGAATCAAGGGCGGATAGGAAATGCAAGAAATCAGAAGGTGTGTGCAGAAATGCAGGGATAACATGTAAAATTCAACAACTGAATTGGATGCTAAAGCCAAACAACAACTGAAATCTATTGCTCCACGCCAATATTCACATAAGATTCCTAAGAACTCAATTCAATTGATTGTAAATGTAGGAACTGAAGATTGAAACACAGCTGAAACTGAACTTCCAAATTGCAGAGCTGATGCAGAATTGATGCAAATGCAGAGTCGGATGCAGAATTTCAGCACTTAATTGAATGCCGAACAAGCAAACCAACAAATTGAAATCAATGCACTAATCTACAGTTCGAAAAGGACTGAGAAGAACCAAAGATTACTTGACACAACTCAGGAATTCGAAACTGTAAATGGATTTGCATATTTGAAGCTTCAATTTTTTTCAGAAGCAGAAATTTGGTACGCAACTACAGGGCTGAGTCCTATTTTGCAGAAATGGATACCAAGGCTTTGGAGATGAAACAAACTGAAAGGTAAATTCAGATAAGTAAACTAAACTAACTTAATACCAAAGATCAGGAAACAACTGAAACGCAGCAAACAAATTGATACGCAGCTTAACAGGTTGATACGCAAGCTGAAATCAGAGAAGAAAGATTGATATGCAGCAATTAAAGTGTAGAATAACTGAAATTAAATCTAGTTTTCCACCAACAAACAATCTATCTCATTAACCTGCATAATTGAAACTAATCAAAGCAGTAACAAATCATAAAACGAAGCTTAACAAATCTAAAATTAAGAAATGGTAAAGAACAGAGCAGAATTTGAAATTACAGACTGAAAAAAAGAAAATTAGCTATGGAACTAATCCTCAATCCTCCCTGGCTCAAGATTTCCTTGTTTGTCACGCAAGGGCAAGCCAAGAACCCCTTCAGCTCCACAAATCGCTAGAAAATAGCTTAGTCGGTCGAATCTGCTCAAACTGCATCAGATGGGGAAATCCAATTCGAATCCCTTCGATCTCAGTTAAATGGATGGCGATGATGATTCGAGGATCATCTGAGCTTACCTGAGAACCCCTACAAGCAGCTCAGATGATCGGAAATGGCTTATGGTGAGATTCAAGTGATCGGACCACAGAGCTGCCGAAACCCTCAAACACCTCTGTCCGGCGCGAATTCGAGCTGAAATCGCCAACAAAACTATCCTCCAGTGATCCAAATCTTGATCCAAATGAAGAATTGAGGGGTCGCGCCCCTTAGATGAAGAAGAACATGAAGAACGATGAAGAACACAACGAAGAAGATGAAGAAACGGCGGAGTCGCGATGAAGGGAAGAGCTGTGGAAATTTTCCTTAAGTAATTAGCATTGGACGGCTCAGATTGAATTGAGGAAATCCAACGGCTGATCTTGCTCTAATTTAAGCCAAACTTTGATGATGATGATCAGGGGTCAGGATCTGGCTCGTGGTAGCTCGGATCCTCCAGATGTGCAACGGATGGTCCAGATCAACCTAATCTTTGAATGGACAGTCTAGAGCCCTCCGAGCTTGATCCAACGGTTGAATGAGCTCTGATTGGGGTGAAACCTTCAGATCTTGATCAGAGTGCTTGATCAACCCTAACCCTAGCTCGGATTGCTTCAGATGGTCCAGGATGGCTCAGATCTAGCCGCTCTTGAATCGGATGGTCCAGATTAATCCAAAGCTTGATAACTCGATCCGGGTCCACTTCCGACTCAAGTTTGACCCAGTATGCCCTAGGTCCATGAACCTTTCATGCCTACAAAAATAGATCAAATATTTAGTGGCCAAATAATCCAAATATGTGTAAATTTGCAATTAAGTCCAAAATAAGAGGAAGTCCTAAAACCTAGGGTAAATTCACAATTAAACAAGTAAAACATGGGTCAAACATGGATTTTAGCAATTAAAATAATCAACAAAATGGTACTTATCAGCGCCCCCGTGCTCCCGGGCACCCCCCATGCTCCCGGGCGCCCCCCATGCTCCCGGGCACCCCGGATGGTCCGGGCGCCCCCAAATCAAGCCAACGAAGCAACAGCCAGCGAACCCAATGGATAAGAGTTGACCCGTTCAACCCGGGCACCCCCAGCATCCCGGGCGCCCCCATCAAAGCCTAATCCCGAGTTTGAAGGGATCAGAGCTGACCGAGAGGAACTCGGATCAGCTGACACGTGGGGGGCGCCCTTGACCCAAGGCTTTAGGCAATCAATCCTTCCAAGGCATTCACACTCATTTGCTCTCGCGCTTTGCTCCGAAAACCTCCCGACTCGAGATTCAAGCGCCGATGACGTTCTACTGCTTCGAAAATACGATCTACTTCGGACGTCTGTAAAAGAAGAGTTACTTTTAAAGTTTACTGCACTAATTTTGTAATACCATTCTGTAAACTGGTTTCGCGAAAATATAGAATTGCCCGTAGAAAATGGTCAACGACCGTGGGCCTTGGAGTAGGAGCAGACCGTGACTCCGAACCAAGTAAAAAACTTGGTGTTTGCGTGTGTTTAATTTACATTTCTGCTGCGTAATATCTCTAATTGCAAATCCGAACGTTTTACGATATTCACCCCCCCTCTATCGTTTCTCTCAATCCAACAGATTGGTCTGGTGACCGATCAGGACTCACTCTGATCGGTCTGGTGACCGATCAGTAGCAGTAAACATTAATTCAAATCGCTGTCAGACGTTCTTATCGCGTCTGTTTTCTCTGCCAATTCTTTGATACACTGCTGATTTCATTTGATATGCTGTGCTAAGCTTTTGCTATGTGTGCAGGTGACCCAGGAGGATTCAAACACTCAAGGAGGTCAATGGGAGGCTTTCCTTTGAGCAGGTTTGTATGTTTCTCCTTCTCAGGTTTCAATGGGCAACTGGCGCAGCTGGCGACTGACAGAGGCTCAGCTGGAGAGAAGGTCTTCAGTGGACTGAGTGCTCAGGGAGTTTAGTGGGTTCAGGCTGGCTCAGTGGATGATGATGAAGCTTGCGATGGTGAGTAGAGCTTAAGTTGAAGCTGACGCAGAGGAGCGGCAATAAGAAGAGACAGAAAAATGAGTGAAGTTTTTGCTGTGGAGTTGAGCTCTCTGTGTGTAGTTTGTGCTTGAGCATTCCTGTGAGATCTTTGAGAGTTTCCTTCTTGTTGTCTCGTGCACTTAACTTCCATCTTACTGAGGCGATTGTGGAGAGGTTGCTCCACCGAGAAGGAGGCTATTACTATCCGGTGTTCACCAGGGCTTGATCTGCCGGCGATCAAGGGATCGCCCAGCTTACGGGCACGCCAAGGAGTAGGGGCATGTTATCCCCGAACCTTATAAACGATCCTTGTTAACGATTTTTTGTTTGTATTCTCTGTTTCTGCATTTCTGTTAAGTTTGTTTATCTGCATATGTTTTGTTTCCGTTGCTGCTAACTTAAGTGCAGAGAAAATTTTAAAAGAGCTAAGTTATAAGTGTCTGGCTATATTCACCACCCCTCCCCCCCCCCCCCTCTCTAGCCATCCAAGCACCAACAAGTGATATCAAAGCTTGGGGCTCTATTTCAAGCGGCTTAACATCCGAGAGTTTACAAGATGGCTGGAAGAGAAGGGTTGAGCACAAACTGACCTCCATTCCTTGACGGCACTGATTTTCCATATTAGAGGTCAAGGATGGAGTTTTATTTGAAGACAAACATGAGCATGTAGTTCTCAGAGAAGGTGGGTTTCACTCCTCCAAAGGATATTGAGGAAAAAGATCTTGACTTCTCCATGTGGTCGACTGAGCAAATCAAAAGGGGGGAAGCCAATGCCAGAGCTGTTGTCACCTTACAATGTGGGATGAACAAAGAGCAGCTAATCAAGGTTGGCCCCTTCATCTCTGCCAAAGACCTATGGAACAAACTCATTGAGCTCCATGAATGAACTCATGAAACTCGGACAGCCAAGAAGGGCCTCCTTCTCAGCCAACTCCAGAACTTGACAATGGAGGAAAATGAAACGGTGAGTATGCTTCATGGTCGGTTCTAGGAAATTGTCAACGGCTTGGATTCCATCAATGAAAAGGTAGAAAACCGAGATCTTATAAGGTACGTTCTCAAAGCCTTCCCTAGGAATACTTTGTGGTCATCCATGGTGGATGCCTACAAGGTTTCCAAGGATTTTTCTTTTGTTAAGTTAGAAGATCTATTTTGTGAAATGGAACTACATGAGATCTCTAACCAAAGCCCAAAGGAGAAAGGGTTGGCTTTAGTGGCAGGTGACAAAAAGAAGAAAATGGAGGAGGAGAGGACCTACTGTCATGTGGCTCTAGTGGCCTTAGAAGAGTCATCTAAGGAGAGTGACAACGAATCAAGAAGCTCCTCGACCCCGCCTTCATCATCATCGGATGATGAAGAGGTAATCTCTCCCGAGTTGGATAAGTGCTATAGGACAATTGCTTGTTTAACTAGGTTGTTAAAGAAATCTAAGAACAAAGCAAAGTTATTGAAATTAGAAATAGAAGAATTAAAATCCTCTAAAGTTGAGGATGTTAATGATTTCCACAGTGAGCCCCTTGAAAATGAAAATAAGATCTTGAGGAGTGAGGTTGAGAAACTCAAGAATTTTTTTGAGAAATTCTCAACTAGCTCCAAAACCTTGGACATGATCCTAAATTCACAAAAGACGGTTTACAACAAGGTTGGTTTGGGTTGTCAACCTAAAGAACCTAATGCCATGTCATTAATGTCAAGAACCCAATTTAGATCTTCAAATGATTCTAGGGTTCAAAAAGTCAAAAAGAAAATGACTAAGGCATGGGTGCCCAAGTCTTTGATTGTTGATGTATTAGGTCACCAAAATTTGGGTATCTAAAACCTCAATATTTAGAATTGTATAAGCATTATTTGAGGGGGAGTATCTATCAACATTGGTTGTTGATAATTGGTACTCCAAACACAATTATAATGATATACTCATGATTGTAGTATTTTATGAAATTTCACTTGAGTAGTAAGGAAATGGTCATGGTATATCCATGCTTCAAAATAAATCTATAAGTTTTGGAATAATGATATATATTGCATGAACAACTTAGATTGACACATAACTTGCTTATACCATGGATTGCTTAAGATGATCAGTTTTATTATTGAATTTTATGGTTCAAGTTTAAGAGGTTGTGTTCGGTGAACATATGCCATGATTTACTTGTATGTGCTATACAACATGAATGCATGCTGAGGAAAATATCAACACAAAATTTGTGGTGATTAGGCATCAATAAATATGAACATGATCTAGTAAGTAAAAATCTTCCTATGTGTGTCATAGAACATGGATGCATGCTAAAGAATAAGTATGGACACATTAGTTAGTACTAATTCAAAAATCAAAATGAAAATCTCACAATACATGATTAGACAAAGAACATGAGCTTAAGGCCTAGGCTTAAGTTTTTCTTAAAATTTTGGAGATGAACCTAGTTGAGTATGCCATGACTTTGATGTATGCGTTGTTAGTATTAATCTATGGCATGAATTCGTTTAAGGACAAGATGAATACATTACAACTTCCTCATGGGTTTATTTGAACTGATCACTTATAAGGCTTTGATAGACAAGAACATGAGCTTAAGGTCTAGGGTTAATGCTTTCATTGTATCAAACTCACATTCCATGATTTATTTGTTTTCCCACTGATCATGCTTTGATATAAACATATTTTTGGGACTGAGTTCATGCTTAGTTAAGGGAAACGAATGTGTTTGACACAAATCATGTTGCTTATTCTTGTTAAGGGAAATGAATGTTGTCTAATAGAACTCTGCTAGGAGTTAAATCTGATCTAATTAGGGTTTAGAGTTGAAACCAATCTGTTTCTGAAACTGATCAGTTTCAAAAAACCTTCTGTATCAGACCTGATCGTCCACTGACCGATCAAGACTCACCCTGATCGATCTGTTGACCGATCAGACGTTGTTCTGATCGGACTGGTGACCGATCAAGTCAACGTTGATCAGGGAACTCCTAAATTGTTCCCAATGGTGTAAGACTACCCCTCAGTCCAATCACCTTTCATCAAATTATATTAGATTGCTGATCATATTGATACAAACAAGTCTGATACAAACCAAGTATAATTGGAACACCCTAATCATACACGGAACAAAACTCAATATTGATTTGATACAAACCTATATTGGAATGTTCAAATTCATAAGAAAGGGTTTGTTGAGTCATGACTATTGTTCTTGATGTCGTGTTTTAGAAATCATTCTGAAATATCGTATATTAATGGACTCTACACCCATGTTGTGGAATGTAAATTGTTAATGTAGTCTAATCAGGAACGTATCAGAGTTTTAGAAATTTTTTTGAAATCTGATCGCTCCCCAGACAAATAAGAAATATTTCTGTATCAAATAACCAACGAACTTGATTAGTCACGGAGACTAATCAGGACTATGCGTCGGATACAGCTACATTCCTTGTCATATGAAACATATACATGTTTGACTATGATATAATTCTGTATATGGTTTCATGTGTAATTCACACTTATTGCCGTATGATGCATATACATTGTTGCCATGATACATTTATGGTATATGCCTCTCGTATGCAATTCAAAAATTATCCTTTGATTATTTTGGGTTTTGGGGAGAGACCCTTGATTGAGGGGGAGTTATGATAAAACATAATAACCATGCCCTTTTTCGATGTTTGACAAAGGGGGAGAGAATGGTTGATTAAGTTTGAGGTTATTATAGGGTGAGGATCTTGATTCCCTTACGATAATTGAATTGACCTCAATTGATCATTACTACCTAAACTTAAATCGGATTGTCAAACAATGAAAAGGGGGAGATTATTGATGCATTCTGGCCCGATTGTTGTTTTAGGTATGACAACGATTTAAGTTTGGTTGAGCGAATTTGGGTTAAGTCCTGGTCGCGGACTGGGCATGAAATCCTGGTGAGTGAAATCAGGTCCTAGCTTGGGAAGCTAGGTGATGAAAGCCTGGTGAGTGAAGCCAGGTCCAAGCTTGGGAAGCTAGGTGATGAAAGCTTGACTTGGAGGGTTAGGTGTGAAAAGTCCTAACTTGGAGGGTTAGGTGGAAAAAAGTCCTAGCTTGGAGGGCTAGGTGTGAAAAGTCCTAACCTGGAGGGTTAGGTGTGAAAAAGTCCTATCTTGGAGAGCAAGGTGTGAAAAGCCCTAACATGGAGGGTTAGGTGTGAAAAAAGTCCTAGCTTGGAGGGCTATGTGTGAAAAAGTCCTAGCTTGGAGGGCTAGGTGTGAAAAGTCATAACTTTGATGGTTAGGTGTAAAAAAGTCCTAGTTTGGAGGGCTAGGTCTGAAAAGTCCTAGTTTGGAGGGCTAGGTGTGAAAATTCCTAACTTGGAGGGTTAGGTGTGGAAAAGTCCTAGCTGGGAGGGCTAGGTGTGAAAATTCCTAACTCGGAGGGTTAGGTGATGGAAATCCTGGTGGATGAAACCAGGTCCTAGCTTGGGAAGCTAGGTTGAATGAAGTCCCGATGAGTGAAGGTGAGCATAGAGTCTTGGTCCGGGGGATTGAACACGAGTCAGAGAAGGATGGGAGCCCGTTCTCATGACATAGAGTGGATTTTTCCTTGCCTGGATCAGTCTGGTGACCGATCAGGGAAGTTGGCACGGAGTTCCCTCGTGGATCGGTCTGGTAACCGATCCAGCTATGACTGATCGGTCTGGTGACCGATCAGGGAGCATACAGTGTCTTTGGGAACCTTACTACTCGGCTCTTGATCGGTCTGGTGACCGATCAGGGATACTATTCAGATCGTTCTAGTGAACGATTAAACGTCGCGGGCTTCTCACTATAACCGATCAGGCTGAAGCCTGATCGGATAGGAAGTGTCCTGATCGGTCCCCAAACCGATCAGGCCACAACCTGATCGGTCTGGTGACCGATCAGGGGTGTGGCAAAAAGGAGCTGGAGGAACCCCAGCTGGTGTTGGATCGGTCTGGTGACCGATCACCAGAAAGTCACGATTTCGGGTTTCTCACTGGGGTCCGATCAGGCTGGAGCCTGATCGGTCTGAACCCTTCCTGATTGGTCTGGTGACCGATCAGGAGTCACTCTGATCGGTCTGGTGACCGATCAGTAGCAAGAAACTTTAATTCAAATCGCTGTCAGACGTTCTTATCGCGTCTATTTTCTCTACCGATTCTCTGATACACTGTTGATTTCATTTGATATTCTGTGCTAAGCTTTTGCTAAGTGTGCAGGTGACCCAGGAGGATTCAAACACTCAAGGAGGGTCAATGGGAGGCTTTCCTTTGAGAAGGTTTGGCTGTTTCTCCTTCTCAGGTTTCAATGGGCAACTAGCGCAGCTGGCAACTCACAGAGGCTCAGCTGGATAGGAGGTCTTCAGTGGACTGAGTACTCAGGGAGTTTAGTGGATTCAGGCTGGCTCAGTAGATGCTGATGAAACTTGCGATAGTGAGTAGAGCTTAAGTTGAAGCCGACGCAGAGTAGCGGCAATAAGAAGAGACAGAAAAATGAGTGATGTTTTTGTTTTGGGGTTGAGCTCTCTGTGTGTAGTTTGTGCTTGAGCATTCCTGTGAGATCTTTGAGAGTTTCCTTTTTGTTGTCTCGTGCACTTAACTTCCATCTTACTGAGGCGATTGTGGAGAGGTTGCTCCACCGAAAAGGAGGCTATTACTATCCGGTGTTCACCGGGGCTTGATCTGCCGACGATCAAGGGATCGCCCACCTTATGGGCACGCCACGGAGTAGGGGCAAGTTATCCCCGAACCATTTAAACGGTCGTTGTTAGCGATTTTTTGTTTGTATTCTCTATTTTTTCATTTCTGTTAAGTTTGTTTCTCTGCATATGTTTTGTTTCCACTGCTGCTAACTTAAGTGCAGAGAAAATTTTAAAAGAGCTAAGTTATAAGTGTCTGGCTATATTCACCCCCCCCCCTCTCTAGCCATCCAAGCACCAATAGGACGTACTGACCCTGGGGGGTTGGGAACTAAGTAAAACTCGCTTGTCTCTTGTCATTTATTTGTCTTTATTTTTATTTTCCACTGTGTACTTGCCCTGATAGAGAGACAAATGACCAGTTTTCTGACGAACTTGCGACAAGATTTTCGAGTCGATATTCTCCCCCCTCTATCGACGGCATCGATCCTACAAGTGGTATCAGAATCTGGTAGCTCTTCACCGGACTAATAGCCGACGGAGCAAAGACACCAGGAATTGAGGGGGAGCAAGGGTAAATACAAGTATAATTTAAATTATGTCAATTTTTAAATATTATATTATTTGTTTTAAATGGAGAAGAGAGGACACTATAAAGTTTATTTCCTAGACTATTTAAAGTTTAGGTGTAATTTATATTTTCCATGCCAAGGATATAATTTTCTATGAAGGACCAACCCAGTATATATGAACCTTTAAATTTTATAGAGTCATAATTTTTGACTTAATATTTAAAATTTGATTTTGTTAGTTGTCATGTAGAATTTATAGATTCACATTATTATAGGGAAAACCATAATCGTCAAGTTTCGGATCCAAAAGGCAATATTTACATCCTCGTTGGAGCCTCCAAAATTTTTTTGCTATTTTTAATAATTTTTGTTTGTATGGTATTTTGGATAATTTTGATATTTCTGATATTTATGGGTTAATATTTTTCTATATCAGCATAATATTTTGTTAATTTCAATTTCTGATAAGAAATTTTAATTTTTGGCAGGATTTATCTTCTTTCTTTATAAGATAAGAATTGAGATTCATATATTTAGATTTCTTTCCTTTACATATCCTAGAATATAGAATTTATATAAACACTTGTTTAGTCAATCAAGATGCATCCTCTATTATGTTAAAAAAGTCTATATAAACACTTAATTAGTCTATCAAGATTCATCCTCTATTATATTAAAAAAGTATCCTTTTTTTTATAAATGGAGTGTTTTCTCTTTGTTTTTTCGGGTTCTCTTCTTGACTTCTTCTTGATTCTCTCATTCTCGTCAGTCTATGAGATAATTACTATAATACTTGACATCAATTTTGATGTTGTCCTCTATAAATTGATATACTGCATATGTGAGACATATAAGGGAAAATGTAAAACAAATAAAATATATGGTAGCTTTGAATCTTCTCAAGAATTTCTTTCTTTTTCCTCTATCTCCAACTCCTTTTCTACTAGAAGTGGATTAGCAATCTCCTGTGGATGTTCCACTAAATCCGAAATTAGGAATGCTAACGACTTTAGATACCTCGTTCGTCGTTGCACATTTAGCAGTACTAGTGATGATCTTGGAGCAGCTTCAATGTTCTATACTTTCTTATTGTCATGAGGTCTAGTCCTATTCATATCCTTGAGGAGGCCAACATCGACGCTTAAGGCAATAAGGATTGATGTTGAGAAGCAAGTGGAGATTATATGAAGGACTCAGATGACCATACTAAAGGGATGAATAGGACTAGGACAAGGAAGAGAAGTTCTTTTGCTACTTGAGGCTTGGGCAACTTCTTCATTGACATTCTAACCACGAGAGGTGAGTTGCATGTAGTATGAATAGGACTAGGACAAGAAAGAGAAGTTCTTTTGCTACTTGAGGCTTGGGCAACTTCTTCATTGCCATTCTAACCACGAGAGGTGAGTTGCATGTAGTATATAACTGAACGCAATAGATGCACGTTTATAAAGTGTAATAAGAAAATTAATGTTTTATTGTTCTCAATAGCGTACCTAGGGTGACAGATTTATTAAGATAGACATATTTTCTTGATGAGTGCAAATCCTCCGAAAAAAAACTCTGTCTATCTCTTAGTTATTTGATGATCGGCTACAAATTAATTATGTAATTTATCTCATTTTATATAATCTGAGAACGGATTAGGAAATATATCTGAAATAAATGAAATCAACTTTTACTTAAAAAAATAATAATATATAATCAAGGGCAAGTGATTTTTCTACCATCTCATGGTTTGAAGCAATTGGTTAGAATCTCATTTTGCTAACTATTTTTTAATTCCGTATGTACAATTTTTAAATTATTTATATAAGATATTTAAATTTTATCATCTGTGTTAAATATGAAAAATTTACGATCGGATAGAGAAAAATTCGAAATAATTTTCAGAGGCTTTTAGGATTTCCAAACTATGGATGGGGTTTAAGGGGTGGAATCATCATTTACCTACATTGGAGTGCTTCAGTGCTATTAAACCAAACGGAAGGGGCGTGGCTGTAGGAATTGGAAATGGGAGGGTTAAGATGCAAAAACACCACTACTTAGGGAGTGTTTGGGAGAGCTTCTGCTTCTTGAAAAGTAATTCTTGTAGTGATTATCTTGAAGTTAGTAAGAAGCTAAAGCATGCAGTGTTTGGAAATAGAAGTCAAAAGCTGATACAAGGTAAAGTTTGAGTGTTTGGTGAATAATCACTTTTAAGCTTAATTTTTAATTAAATGACAATAATATCCTTAAACTATCAAAATTAATTTTTTTCAATTATCTAAATATAATTTTGATACATGATCTATAATATTTTATATAATTAATATTATATTTTAAATATTATATCAAAATTATTTTTTTAATAATATATATATTTAAAAAATATAAAGTTAATAAAAATATAAAAAATAATAAAATAATAAAATTTATATAAATTTATACAAATATGTATAAATTTTTTTGAAAATATAAATTATATAAAAATATAAGATTTTATTTAAAAATGTGATGGTAATTATGTAAAATAATAAATTTATTAAGGGTATAAATGTCAACTTTTAATTCTACACCATAAGCAAAAAAGCAGAAGCAGAAAAAAGCATCAAATTGTTGCTTCTAGCTTTTGAGTAAAAGTTGCAGAAGTTAAAGCAGAATCTGGCATTCCCAAACACTCAAAAGCACTTTTGCATGACTAGAAGCTAAAAAGCAGTAAGCAAAAGCTCTCCCAAACACTCCCTTAGATCGCAGCCTCCCTTCTCCCTTCTCTTCTTCGCTATTTCTGCCTGCAAACCACCACCTTGCGATCCCTCTTCTTCGAGCGATCGACGCAGAGCCCGCACCCACTGGATCGGGGATTTCGTTTATGAGGGGGAGACATTACAAGGAAGCTTTGGATCGTCGGTTACAGCTAGGTAAGGGATTTGTTGAGTTTGGGTGAGTTTTTTCCAATCACTGCAAATTTGGGTTGCTTGCCGAGCTCTAATCCAAACCTAATTGCAGCTTCTTGGGTATGAATTGGGAGTTCAATCGGCTGGTACAAGTGGATCCAAAGCTAGTATTGAGTGGCCATTCTACACCTTGGTGGCGAGTGTGCATATCTAGGAAAGAAGGGTTCGTCGGCAGTCTTGTTCAAGTAAGGTTAGCTTGTTCGAATGGTTCTTTGATTGGTTTTGATGTTGCCGCAATCCTCTGAGTTGGTATGGAATTTGCTTTGGGGTTTTCTGATAGGATCTCTGTTTTGAGTTGTCTTCAATTTCTAATGCCGGCTGTGTTGAATTGGATCTGTTTTGGATCATAGTTTTCTATAGTAATGTAGTTGGAGTAGCTCTTGATCTTGAATTGTTTCGAATTTGTAGTTGGTTGCCTTTGAGTTGTTGTTTTGAAACCACAGCTTTGTTTTCGGATTTAGTTCCCTGCCGTGGGTTATTGAGTTAGGGATGAGTAGTGATTGACACAAATTAGATTGAGTTGTTTGCTTGTTTTTGGATCAGATAAGAGGGAGTTTATGTTGTCGATGGTACCTTGGATGGGTTTTGATCTAGCTTGTTCTTTCGATCGTGGGGTGGTGTTCTAGCCATTAGGTCAAGATAGGTTGGTGTAGAACAGAGGTTTTATGAATTGTTATGATTTTGATGATAGGATAGGCTGCCGAGAGTTGTTTGGTAGGGATGGAATGGTTCTGATCAATTTGAATTTTGTGGTAGCACCCCTGTTAAGATTAGGGCTTAGTGTTGCTGATGGATTGCTACCTTGGATGGCAATTCTATTGTATATCATGGAGGTGGTCATATTTGGTTGAATTGTTGAGTGCATGGTGTTGGATCAGTAAAGATGGGTGGCCATGTTTTGGTTAATAGGGCTGATTCATATTTCTCAATTATTATTGTAGTCATTCTTTGTGCCATATGAAACCTTGAGCTAATGGTTGAGTTCGAACAGTGAGGGTAATGTGTTCGATTGTTGGAGGTACGTTGTATTTGGCTTGATATAGGTAGCTTTGTGGTGTTTTACCGGGAGCCTTACTTTGGGGATTGTGTTTGTTGGGTCATGAACTAGCTTTGGGGTTAATTTCATGGGTTATCCGCTCCTACCCTAGTTAGGCTATGGGTGTTAAGTTAATTAGGGGATTGAACCTAATTACAATAATTGGATTAATTCTAAACTAATTTAGTAGTTAGTTTAACTAATTAATACTTGTGTAATAACTAAGATTATGTCCTTTGATACAGGACATTGATTGTTTTACTTTCAGACACCTGGATGAGGGGTTCTCTTCATAGACAAGCTTCTTCTCTGGAGGCAAGTACGTCTTACTTATTCCTATATATCATTTACTTTTTATGCATGATTGTTGTTTTATGTTGTAGGCTACTTTACCTTGACTCTATCCTATTTTATTTCACTATTTGATATTTATGTGATTGATCTTTAAGAAGATCTGTTTAATGTCTGTATAGTGTCCATGTTGATATTCCTATTCGATAGAGTACACACGTGTATGACATGTACATAGTAGTGAATATTAGACTATACATAGTACATGGTAGATACCTAGTTAATGACTTACTTATATACATGGTTACATGAATGGTAGATCATGGTTTGTTAGATTAGTGCATATTGTTGCATGGATGATGATCTGGTTTGAGATTACTGATTGTATCATATGTATGTCCTACAGGTGCATGGATGATGATCTGAGTTGAGTTTACTTGTTGTGTCTTATATATATCCTATGGTTGTATGGATGTTGATCTGGTTGGTGCCAGTAGCATTAGTCTCATGCACCATTCCTACATGGTTGTACACTGACGATCATTGGCTCCCTGTATGATTGATGACAGGTCGTTAATCATATTTCTAGCATCGTTTTGTATGTTGACGATCACTTACTTCCTTGTGGTTGTGACAAGTCATTAGTCATATAGGTCTACCCACTCGACCACTTGGGATAGTGGTAGTTGGAGCGTGTGCAGTTGACCTGCTGTGTCATGCTTGGTCACTCAGGGGTAGTAGTAGTTTGGGGTGTGTGCAGGCAGTAGCGGTTGGGATGTGTGACCTTAGAGTTGTTGGCTCCCTGGCCACCCCTTTCTGGCTTTAGATATGTATCATGATGGGTTGTGTCATCCGAGAGCAGCTGGCTCTCCCTTTTAGCTTAGGGATACATGTCATGATAGGTTGTATGGCCCGCGAGCAGTTGGTTCCCCTCATGCCTGATTTTGGGGTTATTGTCATTGGAGTACTTGGCTTCCTAATATCCTGTCTACTCGCCCACTCAATGTAGCAGTAGCTAGAGTATGTATAAAAATCATGTACATATGATACATCGTTGCATTGATATTTGTTTGGTTATATTTGGTTGACACACACATACAAGTTTGTGTATTGTACTTAGTATGTTGATTGTATATTGCTCATGTTGTATGAGTAGACTTGTAGATGGTTTCAGGGGTTTCTAATCTTATCACCCAACATGTTAATCTAACAGTGGTACTATATTTTATTTAGTTGCATTAGTTATGCTTTGATACCCTATTAGACTGTATCATATTGATTCTATATTGCTTGTATTACTTTTTTCTTGCCATGCATATCTGTATCTTTATACTCATAGAGTTCGTCCGAACTCACCCTGTTGCTATATTTTTATTTCCAGGTAGTTACTGATATACTTGGAGATGCTAGAAGAGAGGGCACGACAGCTAGTCCCTACATACCGAGTTATTTTAGTTTTGTATTCTGTTGGTACTTTTGTATTTCTTTTGGATCTATGGAATTGTATTGTGATGTGTTGATTGTACGTTGTGAGTCCCGATTGGGCATGTTGTATTGCTTTTGTGTGGTAATTCATGCAACCATGTAGTTTGGTAAGTCTGGATATATGTTGAATTGTTTTACTCTCCGTTTTGCTATTGTTGTTAGTCGTGTTGCCTATAAATATTATGTTGGATATTATTATTATCCCTGTTAGGTGAGTTTATTTGTAAGTTGCGCATGTAAATACAATCTGAGTCGTTAAAGTGATCTAACTTATGTTTATTGGGTTTCGGATTATTGGATACGGGTTTAATATATAGAACCCTTTAGACCAATCTATTATTATCTATGGGCTGATAACAGATTGGATTTCTATATAAAGGGGAGGTCCCCAAGGGTTTAGGGATTATCTGGACCTAATTTCTTATTCCCCATTGACAAGAAATTTTACGGCGCCGTCAACCCTAAGCCCCTTGGAAGATTCTCCTTCTTTCCGCTGCATTTTTTTTTACAGGGATCAAACCGAAGACACTACGACAAAGACAATGGCTAATTAATCAGGTTCTTTGTCTTTCCATTTATGCCTTTTATTTATGTTATGTCATGATTCGATGAAACAATAGATCCATACTTATATACATTATATTTTTTCTTCGAATTCTTATTTGATTTTCTAGAATACATACGGTTAGGAGAAAATATAATATTCTATCATATTATTGTTATGGTATTGACCTTGTATATATGTTTTTTGTCGTGTTAATTGGCGAAAACTCCCCAATCCCAAACTGGCCTTTGCATGCACTCCCCACTTGATAAATTATTTGTATTCACTCCCTGATGGATTGAGTATAAACGAGTGAAAACTTAGTATACATTATAAAGATTTCAGTATAAATTATTTGAGATTGAGTACTAATTTTAGAAATTTGAGTACAAAGTTTCAGTGACCCCTCATATGAAAATCTTGATGTGGTGAGTATAAAAGAGTGAAAACTCAGTATACATTATAAAGATTTGAGTATAAATTGTTTGAGATTGAGTACTAATTTAAGAAATTTAAGTATAAAATTTCGGTGACCTCTCATGTGAAAATCTTGATGTGGTGGATGCAATCTCACATACTCAAATTTCTAAATTTTATATTCAAATTTTTTCAAATAATACTTAATCTAAATCAATTCATACTTAAATTTTGATAATGTATACTGAAATTTTTACTATATACTAAACAATGTATACTCGAATTTTGTCAAATAATACTCAAATTTTTTAAATTAGTACTCAATTTCAAATAATTTATACTCAAATTTTTACGATTTATACTGAATTTTTACTCTTTTATACTGATAAAAAAATAATACACAAAACTATCTTATCAATCCCATCGGGGGAGTACATGCAAAGAAATTTTCAGTTGGGGAGTACATGTAAAACTCAATTTGATGTTGGAGAGTTTTCTCAAAATTTCCCTTTTTTGTCGTACAAGAAGATGTACGATTTTATTGAACATGCGGAAAGTGATAATCTGATTAATTTATATGTATGGTAAAAAAATATGAATCAAATAATAATTTATACTTATTGTAGCAATGTAAAGAGAGTGAAATGATGCACGATGTGTTAAATGTGTGTGCATATAATAAATCAAATCAGTTGAGGTGGTATCCACTTTCTTGGATATATTAATTATTTAACAAGTACTCTAATCTAATGCATTTTCCTCACAGTGGCAAAATACACATAACGTCGGTTGAAGAATGAAGAATTTTTTAATATCATATGTTATTTCTGTAATACTTCAATATTTATTACAATAGTTTTAAAATTTTTTAAAGGGCTCAACAAATGGCGGCCCATTAGCTCATCTAAAACAAGTCATAGATTTTGGACCGGCCTCTTTTCCTTTTTACCTCCCCTGAAATCTACTAAAGGTGGGACTCTCTCAATATAACTTCTTCTATCAGTTTAAATATTTATTACGTGGACACTGTGATCTAGCATTTGTTTAGGTAGTTACTAAAATATATATATATTTTTTAAAAAAATGCATATTATTCTATCGATCGCCATTGGTAGACGTAAATATCACAAGCTCTGGGAAATAACAACAACGACCGTTGGAAGTGGACGCACGTGACTTTGCGGTTCGTCCCCATGTCCAGCTCATGTCGGAATCATATTCGTCCCCATCTCTCCACCTGCGCCGTCGACCGTGAGCGATTCCGTGGCGACTCGCATCTTGTCGCTTCCCGACTCGACCCTGCTCTCGTCGTCATCGCTTTCACTTGGCGCGCCGTCGCCCAGCGAACGCTCTTGGAAGCCGTGCAACGCGTCCTCACGCCTCGTCCGTCGATTCCGGAAGTAAACTCCATACACGGATAGCTGAAATTAGACGCTGAGCCACCCGTGAACCATGTGGTTCATCAATCCCCCGTTAATATTGGGATAAAAGTATCTAGCTAGAATTTATTTATTTATTTTACTATAAATTAAAATATTTTTTTCTCAATTTTTAAACCTTGTGTTACCTAACAAATATATTTTAACTTTCCATGAATCAAATAAATTTGTCCCAAAAAATTGCGCCTTCATTATCGAATCAGATTTGAACCATTAAAAATTTAGGTAAATAGAAAGTAATAAAGTTGCAACTATTATTTTATGGTTGAGTTGGCTTAATTTTCTCATGTGGGTGAGAAGTCACAATATTGTTCTATAAATAATCTTGAAATTTAAATAAAATCAGTACAAATGAGAATTCATTAAAGCCACGTTTGACGGAGACCATGAGAAAACATTTTTTTCTCGTGCATGATTTTTTTTAAAACCCGTCAACAAATCAAATTTTAAATTATCATGTGAGAAGTATCCCCCTACCGACTCAGTGGGTATGGTATTAAATAAAAAGCGTGAAAAATGATGTGTGGGAGTCAATAAACATGGATGGTTGAATCATGTGGGTGTCTCATTCCAATTTCCTATGGCTGTGTGAAATGCGTTGCGATTTTTAATTAATAGTATTGAAATTTATATGGCATCTACACGCAAATAATAAACAAAAGGCCAAAATAGATTTCTTTGTCAAGTCGATTTCTTCTCAATTTATTGTCGTCGAAGTGAACAAACACGTGTTTTTTCTAATTAAATATCCGTTTCGCCAATTTTCAAAAGGTTTAAGTTCATTTAAAGTTTGCCTATTTTTTTCTTCTTTCTTTTAATATGCGTTTGGTTTTGGGAATTTCGAAAGATGTATTTTCTCTCATGTTTTTGTTTTTAGATATTTAAAATTATTATTCGCTCCATGGTTGTTGGATCTTGGAAGTTAGTCTCTCCCAAGAAAATATGTTTTCAGAAAATTAAATATAACAAAAAAAATCAATAAATTTTAGAGCTGTATAAATACTAATAAATAATTGATTTTTTTATATAAAATTATTTTTTCAAAAGAAATTTAAAATAGTTCAATCTAATCTATTTAAAATTATAATGTAAAATTTGGCTTTAATCTTGTTACAATTTGACTTGATCTAATTTGCAAAAGATAAATCGGATATTATTTGAAAACTAATACAAATATGGAAGGGTAAAATAATTAAGTACTATCTGAAAATACTATTTGAATAAATCAGCTACTATTTTTTCTTCCCCGTAAGATGAGCCTCCAGTTGCCGCTCGTTCCTATAGAAGATCATTCCACTATATTTGAAGGAGATTCTTCGGTAACAAGAGACAATGACATTGGCTTTGGATTCATATTAGCTCTTCAGTTGTCATTGTATTCTCTTTTGTAATGTAAGGTCATAGACAATGACACTAGAACTCGTGAGGCATCATTTGGTTTCATTTCGAAGTATTGTATTGTTAACAATTGGTATTAGAGATTAGAATTAGCTTATCATCATCTTTAAGGAATAAGGATTATGCGTTGACAATTTGGTGTGTATGCATCGATTTTGCATTCAATTCCATTTGGAACAATGAACCGATGTATATACGTCAAATCTATGATTGACGTTTAGGACATATATTTAGACGTCCTAAATCTATGTTCATTTGAAAATGAAAAAATTTAGTATTTTTCAAAATTCTATATACTACTCCTTGATTGATGATAATTATATAGATTAGACACTGAAACTCATACGGATAATGTTGTGATATATAGTATAGGTACTGAATAGGCATTGACAAAACGATAATTCATTCATGTTGTGACATAGACATTTAGGACATATATCTAAATAATGCCTAGAAAGGTTAATGTCACTATAAATTCTCGATTCTTTTGCACTAGTAGAAAAATGCTTATTAACAACGGGCGTTCACTGTTGTCGTAGGCTAAAAACACTGTTGTTAAATGTCATATTGTTAAAAGGGGTGTGTTGGTGCAAACAACACCCAAGTCGAACCTGTGTTTTGATAATGACAAAGGGTTCAAAAGTTAAGATATAATGTTGATCTAACACATTTACTAAGTGTACAGGAAAAGAA
Organism: Boesenbergia rotunda; assembly: GCA_024364735.1. Classification (NCBI taxonomy): domain Eukaryota; kingdom Viridiplantae; phylum Streptophyta; class Magnoliopsida; order Zingiberales; family Zingiberaceae; genus Boesenbergia; species Boesenbergia rotunda. The sequence goes on along the minus strand of JAGFNQ010000252.1, from coordinate 403,859 downwards.
GCCCTAGGTACACTAGGCACGAAGTCCTGGTTAAAGGATTGGGCACGAAGCCCTGGCAAGGAGCTGGGCACCGAAGACCTGCTCGGAAGGTGGGCACGAAGTCCTGGTCGAGGACGGGGCACGAAGCCCTAGCAAGGAGCTGGGCATCGAAGACCTGCTCGGAAGGTGGGCACGAAGACCTGGTCAGGTGCATCGGGCAAAAGTCTAACTGAAGGAGCCGGTTGACAAAAGGTAAACTCTCCTGAGAGGAGTAGGTGAGGACGCGCTCCCCGTGGAGGGAACAGTAGGCGTCGGCTCGACCTAGGGCTCCATATTGGAGACCCAAAGTTAGAACCAAGACGTCTACGGCTGTAAAACTCACTAACATGCTTGCTTTGTTTTGTTTGGTACTAACCCTGGATGCAGGACCGAAGGAACGAGTTTCTGCAGCTCAGAACGCCCAAAAGGAGAGGGGCAGCAGCTGGGCAGGGCACCCCGGAGGTCTCGGGCGCCCCCAAAGTGAAGGCAAGACAAGCTAAGCAAGTAATGCTTCGGAAGCACACTGGGGAGGGCGCCCCCGTGCTCCCGGGCGCCCCGGATGCTCTGGGTGCCCTGGGTCCAAGCCAACGAAGTGGATAGAGTTTGAGCCAGAGAGAAGCCAGCAGACTAAGTCAACCAGGGCGCCCCCTACGTCCCGGGCGCCCCTAGTCAAACCTCAGCCCGATCCTTGAGGGATAAAGGCTGACCAAGACTGTTGCGGATCGAAGTCCACGTAGAGGGCGCCCCCAATGTCCAGGGCGCCCCCAGGACTGCTATAAATAGCCCTCGACCCCAAGGCTTCTCAACACAGTTTTCCAACGCCAATACGCTCTTCGGCTCATGCGCTCTGCTCCAGAACACTTCCATCTCGAGATTCTAGCGCCGACGACGACCCTATGCACCGAAGAACGATTTACACCGGGCGTCGGTAATAAAGAGTTAATCTTTAATTGTACTTTTACTGCACTACTACTATACATCTTCTTATAATTATTTGCGCGATTATAGTATTCCCGCAGTAAACGGTCAATGACCGTGGGCCTTGGAGTAGGAGCCGACCGTGACTCCGAACCAAGTAAATCGTGGTGTTTGCGTTTGACTTTCATGTTAATTTTCCGCTGTGCATACTTTCTCTAAATCCGAAACGTTTTATGATATTCACCCCTCTATCGTTCTTCTCGATCCAACAAGTGGTATCAGAGCGGGGAAGCTCAAATTTGGTGAACCACCAATTTGAGAGTTTTTTTTCGGATTTCTTGTTAATTTTTTCTCGAATTTTCATCGTTAATCGAGGTTGGTGCAACACCCATCGATAAATATTTTTTCTTCCCGCACTACTAATCCAAGACCAAGTCTTGGGATATTTTCTATCTTTTTTATTTATTTAAGATAAATGGCCATGCAAGAAGGATTCAGCACAGCCAGACCACCGCTTTTCAGTGGAGAGGACTTCTCCTACTGGAAAAGTCGGATGGAGGTCCACCTGAAAACTTAGGTGGACATGTGGATAATCATCCAGTCTGGACTGGAGATACCAAGGAATGCTAAAGGAGTGCCACAGTCTTACACTGAGTGGGATACCTCTCTGAAAAGAAAAATAGAAGTTGATGCCAAAGCAACCCAGACGCTTCAATGCGACCTGACCAAGGAAGAATTGAATCGGGTAGAATCATTCAATAGTGCAAAGGAGCTGTGGGGTAAGCTGATCGAGCTGCACGAAGGAACTTCAGATACTCGAATCAACAAGAGGGATCTTCTCCTGAACAAGCTGTACACGATCAAGATGAATGACAATGAAACAGCAGCCCAACTCCACGCCATAATTCAGGAGTTAATGAACGGACTACACACAATCGGTCACAAGGTAGAAAACCATGACCTGATAAGGTACGCTCTTAACGCTTTCCCGAGAAACACCCTGTGGGCATCTATGGTAGATGCATACAAGGTTTCAAGGGACATTTCAAAAATTAAATTAGATGAACTATTTTCCGAACTTAAATTACATGAGCAGACTAACTGCACACTGGCCGAGAAAGGCATTGCCTTTATTGCAGGTAAAACAGGAAAGATGACCAAGAAGAAACTTCAACCTGCACCCGAGTCTGATTCAGACTCAGACTCAGAAGACAGCGGAGGAGATCGACCCAAGCTGGTCCGGCTTGCCCGGAACTACTACAAGGAATTGAAGAATCAATCCAACAGAAGAAAAGCCACCCGGAAGAAGGACGATCCAGCTGAACCAACAAAGAACAAATCAAGTGTGACTTGTTTCAAATGCAACAAAAAGGGTCATTTCAAATCAGAATGCCCTAACCTAAAGGAAGCCAAGAAAGCAAGAAGAAAGAAGGCTCTTCAAGCAACGTGGGACGAGTCTTCCTCCGAAGAAGAAGAAGAGACCCCACAGTTGAACCTGCTTGCACTAACCGCCTCAGAAGAAATTGAGACCAAGTCAGAATCGGAGCCGGACGACGGCAAACTCAGGTTTCAGAGTATGGCGGAATCACTGTAAGTGGTTTTTCTAGAAGTCAATTAAACGAATTAATTACATATCTTTCTCGAGACTTGGCAAAAGCCAAAATCCGAGTCGAATCCCTCGGACAGGAAGTAAAACTCTTGAAAGAGGGAGCTGACTCTGGATCCTTAACTGAGAATGTTCAAGAAGGAACCTCTACTTAAGTTGAAAAACTTGAGAAAGAGAACTCCTCCTTGAAAACTCAAGTCAAGGACCTCAGAACAGCATTAGAAGGGTTCACTTCTGGTTCCAAGGGTCTAGACATGATTCTTGGAAAACAGAAGTCAGTTCTAAATCGATCTGGATTAGGCTTTAGAACCAAATCTTGACAAAGATCCTACTATGCTGTACTGAACCAGTCCAGACCTAAAACTCAGGCATGGGTACCCAAACTATGCCTTAACAAACAAACTGGATCAAATTAGTATTGGATCCCCAAGGACAAGATTCACATCTTGCCTAACCATTATCGTGGCTTTAGTCTAGGGGGAGCCAAATTAAAAATAATATTTATAGCTAGATAAAATTCAAATCTTGTTTTCAAAATGCATGATTGCTTGTTTATTTAATTTTTGCAATATACCATGCTTAGACTTAGGAATGGTTAGTTTAAGGATTGAACCAACTTAACTGAAATTTGAACAACATAGTATTGGGTGGCGGTGAATGATAGTACGTTAGGGAAGCCAATTCTAATAAGGTAAGTATACTCTACTTGGTCTCTTTACACTGGTGAAACTAGCCGAAGCTACCGATCCAAGACCCAAACTAGTTAGACCAGAATTTTTTAAGAAATAGTTTTGAAAATGAAATTTCATTAAAAGGCTTTGTCAAGGAAAGGGTTGATGATCCAATAAGGCTACGACCAAAGAAGGCCTAGTGCCTCGCCAAGACCTGGAAGCCGATTTCTGAAATTCAAATTATTCCTTGTCAAATTCGAATCTAACACAAATTTTCAGTTAATTATAGATTCAAACATTATTTTTAAAATAAACTCAAAATCAATTGTTTTCAAAATTAATTTAACTTTTTCCAAATAAATCATGATTTTACAAAATAATTTTATCTACTAAAACATGTCTCACAAAACTTATAAGGCTAACGTTATTGATAACCCTAGATTTGGGTGAGACAGACTAGGCTGTGAAAATCAATTTAGGCTATTCCTGATTCTAATTGGATCCAAATCAACAAAACTCTTTATGTGTAGGAACATAATGATTTGGACCAATGGATGTTGGATAGCAGATGCTCCAGACACATGACTGGGGAAAAATTGAAATTCACCAAACTCAAGTTCAAAAACCTAAGCTCAGTAGCATTTGGCAACAATGCTACACTCAAGGTGATTGGGTCAGGTAATATTGAACTTAAATCTGACTTTGTTATTAAGAAAGTTCTTTTGGTTGAAAATTTTAAATTTAACTTGCTTAGCATAAGTCCATTGTGTGATACTGGTTATGTGGTTACCTTTACCATTTCTAACTGCCTGATTAGAAATTTGCAAAACTCAGAAATCATGCTTAAGGGTACTAGAATAAATAATGTTTACACTATAAACCTACCTCTAGTACCTAAGTGCATGTTAAATCAGTTAGAACAATCAAACCTCTGACATAGGAGATTAGGTCACACAAATTTGAGAATAATTTCGAAAATCACACAACTTGGCCTAATTAAAGGTATCCCTAAAATTAAGAATCATGAAAACTTAATATGTGAATCATGTAATCAAGGTAAACAAACCAGGTCTAATTACAAACTAATTCAATCTGATCTAACTCAAACCACACTTGAACTCCTGCACCTTGACCTATTTGATTCACATGGAGCCAAGTCACTAAGCGGAAACTGGTACTGCTTAGTAATAGTTGATGATTACTCTAGGCTTACCTGGGTTAGGTTTCTAAAGACCAAAGATGAAACCTTAAACCTATTTAATAACTTTTGTAAGTTAATTGAAAATCAAAACGACACAAAAATCAAAAGACTTAGGAGTGACCACGGGGGAGAATTTGAAAATCAACGATTCGAGGAATTTTGTAAGATAAATGGGTATATACACGAATTTTCATGTCCTAGACCCTCCAACAAAATGGCATAGTCGAAAGGAAAAATAGAACCGTACAGGAAGCCACTAGGGCTATGCTCAATGAATTCAACTTAGCTAACCAATATTGGGCAGAAGCAAGTACGGCTTGCTACATCCAAAATAGGGTACTAATTAACAAACGACACAATAAAACACCCTATGAATTATACTACCATAGACTTCCAATCCTACACTACCTAAGGGTCTTTGGGTGCAAAGTCCATATCCTAAACACTAAGGACTATCTAGGTAAATTCCAGTCTAAGTCAACCCCAGGCATCTTCCTAGGATATTCAAACACAAGTAGAGCCTATAGGGTTTACAACAAACAAATTAAGAAAATTGAAGAAACAACAAATTTAATATTTGATGAAGAAATCAACTCAAAATCTGACAATCCAGATCTAACTTCATCAAATACTGATCATGAAGATAATGTACTAACATGTTGAACCAACTTCTGAGTCAATTGAACCAAATGTTCAACCAATCATTGAACCAAATATTGAACCAAATCGACCAGCCGGACCTGAGGCTGAACCAAGTTCTAGAAAAACCAAGAAACCCAGACTTAGTCACCCTAGTGATCAAATTGTGGGTGATCCAACTTTAGGAGTCAGAACTAGGTCTTCCTATAGAAACCTTAGTCAGATAGTAATGGTTTCAAAAATTGAACCTAAGACCATAGAGGAAGCCCAACCTGATCCTGATTGGATCATAGCTATGCAAGAAGAGTTAGCTCAATTTGAAAGGAACCAAGTCTGGGAACTAGTACCTAAACTTGAGGGCCAATCCGTAATTAACACTAAGTGGGTTTTTAGGAACAAGTTAAATGATCAAGGAGAGATAGTCAGAAATAAAGCCCACTTATTAGCGAAAGGATTTAGTTAGGTAGAAGGGTTAGATTATGATGAAACATATGCCCCGGTAGCTAGACTTGAGTCCATTAGGATGTTATTAGCCTTTGCATCCCATAAAGGGTTTAAACTATACCAAATGGATGTAAAGTCAGCCTTTCTAAATAGATTCATTAAGGAAGAAGTCTATGTAGGACAACCCCTGGTTTTGAAGACTTAGAAAGACATGGCCATGTGTACAAACTTACTAAAGTACTTTATGGACTCAAACAAGCACCTAGGGCTTGGTATGAACGCTTATCAACTTACTTAATTTCTAAAGAATTTAAACAAGGACAAATTGACTCAACCCTATTTATTAAAACCTTAGGAAAAGAAATCCTATTGCCCAAATCTACATCGATGATATAATCTTTAGGTCTACTAACTCAAATTTCTTAAAAGAATTCGTTAAAATAATGGAAAATGAGTTTGAAATGTGCTTAGTAGGTGAGCTTAACTTCTTTCTAGGGTTACAAATTAAACAAACTAGGGATGAAAACTATGTCCATCAATCCAAATATGCTAAGGAGTTAATAAAGAAATTTAAAATGGATAACTCTAAAAGCATAAGTACCCCCATGACCATAAATATAAAAATAGATAGTGACCCTGATGGTAAACCAGTAGACGTTAAACTCTATAGAAGTATGATTGGAAGTCTACTGTATCTTACAGCCAGCAGACCTGATATCCTCTTTGCTGTAGGAATGTGTGCTAGATACCAAACTTGTGCTAAGGAAACGCACATAGCAGCCCTAGAAAGAATACTAAGATATGTTAAGGGCACCTTAAATGTGGGGATTTGGTATCCTAGGACCTCAACATTTGACTTGTCAGGATACTTGGATTCTGACTATGCTGGTTGTAAATTAGATAGAAAGAGCACAAGTGGAAGCTGTCAACTGTTAGGAAATAGTCTAGTAAGTTGGTGCAGCAGAAAACAACACTGTGTAGCTCTATCCACGACTGAAACTGAGTATGTAACTTTAGGAGAATGTGTAGCACAACTTTTATGGATGATGCACACTCTTAAAGACTTCCAGCTCAACTACACTCAAACTTGTTGGGACCTGGTGCATGTTGACATGGATACGGGTTCGTAATTTTAAAATTTAATTACGTGCAGCGGAAGGTTTAGCATAAATAATTTCTCAAATTATTTTAACCACGTATTTAGCATGCAACCTTATGTTGTGGAGACATGATCATACATTTAAAATTTTGCAGAAAGTAAACTAATTTACTTAATACCTCGCGTAACTCGAAGAAAGGGACGAGATCCAACTGTAGCGTCCCTTGGAAGCTCTGCCTCTATTCGCGTCCATGCCGAGTTTTCTTCGGGATGACTTCGCAAAGCCACGAGTTTTGTGGCGACAAGAACTACTAGATTCTCCAAAGGCACGACAAGAATACCAAGAGAGAGATGGAAAGACTAACCACCAAACGAAGAATGGAATCAAGATTCCGGGAGGATGGAAGGAGTCGCGCCCGCTTCTTCTTCTTCTTCGGCCTCTTCTTGGTGGTGGAAGCTCACGGCAAAGGGGAAGGAGTTTTCTAGGGCCGGCGGCACTAGAAGAGGGAGAGAGAGAGAAGGAGAGGGAGAGAGGCTAGGCAAGAATCCTTGATCTCTTGGATTAATTTCCAAGCCTTGCCTTGGTGCCTTTATATAGTAGCCTCTTAATCGCCAAGTCACCTCTTAACGGAATAAATTTTTCATAAGAAATTTATCTTATAAATTTTTCTATGAATTATTCCGTTATGCCAAGTTTTTATTATAACTTAATTTATAATAAAAATAATCATGTCTCCCCTTTTATTATGGAAAGAAATTTCTTTATATAAATTTCTTTATATAAATTTCTTTATCATGGTAAATCATTCATTATTGATTTTATAAAATAAAATAAACCAATCCAAGATTTATTTTAATTTCCATGAAAAATAAACCTCTTTATATAAATTTCTTTATATAAATTTCTTTATCCATAATTTTATAAAACAAACCACGTGCGATTTATTTTATAATTTGAACCAAAAAATTCGGTTCTCCCCCTTTTAATTTGGCCGGCCAAACAAAGAGCTCTTTGGCCGGCCAAACCCAAGCCACGACCTCACGAATTAAACTCATTTAATTCGTTCAATAAGTCTTCAAAAGACTTAGCCATTTTATGCTTCCGATGCGTCTCTGATAAATTCAGATTCGACTTATCTCTCTTAATCGGAAAATTCAATTTTCAACTCGTTTTAAATCCCTCGGATTACTCGAAGTGCGTGTGACTAAATAGGCTTTCGATTTATGTTGGTCGTCTATAATTAACCAATTATAGAACGATCATGAGTGGCACCTAGTAGTACATCATGATCCCCAATTAATCGAAAGATCAACGGTTGACCTCAGAAACTATTCTGAAACCCTTCAGCAGCTTTAATGAATCGTGACTCATTCCCTTCACCATCTTATACCCACTTAGTTCAGGACATGGTCTATGTGTGTCAGTCTCCACTAGGCTGACTACGTCACACCTAGCCCAAGTAATGTCTTTCTCGTCTAACGATTTCTAATTACTCTCATGTATCTAAGAGATTCATACTCTGAACATGTCATGCTCTGGCCAGAGGCTTCGAGTAACAATCCGACGATAGGCCTTGGGTATACATCTCCTCGCAAGGAGTGGTGAATCCTTTGTAGGATGTTCAAACATCTTCGGGCACTTCGGCTTATACCCAATCATCCTGGGTCCACACCTCCTTGGAGATGCTACCTTAAGATGTCAAAGTATAAGTCTCCATGACCAAGATGACTTGAACACCGCAAGTCAAAGGAACATCGCACTTAAGCTGCAGTAAGAACATCATTGACATATCTATATGTAGACTACCATATGAAGTTTTACAGTCAGTCACTCCAATGAACTAGTTCCCTTAACTAGCATTCATGTTTATCTCCGGATATCCCAATGTCACCAGCCAGTGAGAATCAGCTGATTAGAGAATAACCCATGCTAGTCTCAACAGAATTGATAGTGCCCGTATTTATCAATTCATCGACTAGGGACAATTTCAATACTTCACAATTGCACATGTAAAGATAATCACTAGTTGTGAATTCATCACAAATTCTCTCATGCTGTGAATTATATTGCGGACATTCAGTAAATGAGTTTAAGATCTCAATCAAATACATAAACATGTATACTCAAATAGTAAATATTCATTTATTAAAATAAATGATTATAATCATAAGGCGATTGCCTTAGGACACTTTTCTCATATCACTAACAAAACTCAGGTCTACATTGATAAGATAAGCTTAATTAATCTAACTAAAAATCCAATCCAACACTCTAGAACCAAACACATTGAAGTCAAACACCACTTTGTAAGAGATCACATAGCCAGGGGTGAGATAGTTCTTAAGCATGTAGATTCTAAATCTAACTTAGCTGACATATTCACCAAACCCTTACCTGAATCTGAGTTCAGCTCACTAAGAAGACAGTTAGGATTATGCTTGGTAGAATAGGTTTACTCTATATTTCTATTTTTTTGCTTTATTTGAAAAATCAATTTCTAAAATAATTTTAAAATTGCTTTACTTAGTTTCAAAATCAGCTTTTTATTAGCTTGAAAAATCTTTTTAAGCAGTTCTTTTACAAAAAATAATTTTTGACTTAGTTTTTTTGAAAAACTACCCCCTTCAAAACTAGAGCTTTTTTCCCAAATGGACTTAGCCTAGGCCCTAACCCTAGAACTGCATGCACCTATAGATTTAGAAGCCAGCATCTCACAAGCACCTTAGGGTACTTTTGATTGATAACCTAGAATGGGTTGAGATGCTTAGGTCTTTGCCTTAATTCAAGATGCTTTAAGTCAGTGCATCTGTAGTAATTGGGGCACTAAATACAACTTAAACAGTAATCAGGTTGAGTGTCAAGTTTAGAAAATCTAACTTAAACAGAACACTTAACTTAACAAACCCTAGCAAAAACTACTGTTTATAACAGTTAGTTAGTAGCTAATTGGGTTAGACAGAACCCTACAGAGATAATTTCGATTGATTTGATTCAGTTTGCATCTTGAATTGGGTCAGTACAACACATTATTTTTTATTATATCCTGATGCAATTTATCTATTTTAGCTATGTTGCTTTGCTTTTGATATATGGCAAAGGGGGAGAGATAGGAAAGGAGAGAAGGTTTAAAATTTTTTTTTTCAAAACTTCATCCTTTCTTCAAAAAGTACATAATCTAAGTTGCTTTCTAAATTGTTTTCAAAAATTCCAAGTAGTACTTGACTTACATTGTTTTAAAAAATTCCAAGTAGTACTTGACTTAAATTGTTTTCAAAACAAAAAGTAGTACTTTTTTAAGTATTTGACTTAACCCAATTTCAAAATTGTTTTTAAGTACTTAACCAAAGCTGCTTACAAAAGTATTTCGAAGTACTTAAACTCAAGCTATGCTCAAAACTTTCTCTAAGTATTTATCTTGAATAGAAAAAGTAATTAAGGGATTGATTTTTGTTAAACTTCAGAAAATGATTCCACTAAGTTTTTTTACTTAAAGTCTTTTTAAAGTATAGAGTTTCTAAGTGTCCAAATCAAATTTTTTTGGACCAAAAATTCTTTTGGAAAATAGCCTCTAAAAACTTCTGTTGAAAAGTACATAAAATTTTTTTAACCCACGAACTTTTGAAAAATCTAGGGGGAGATTCCTTCCAGGGGAAGGAAACTAAACTGTTATATCATCTGTTTTAATTAACTTAATTTTTTGAACCGGGTTGCCATAAATCAAAAAGGGGGAGATTGTTGGTGCAGACAACACCCAAGTCGAACATGTGTTTTGATAATGGCAAAGGGTTCAAAAGTTAAGATATAATGTTGATCTAACACATTTACTAAGTGTACAGGAAAAGAAACCCTAGGTACACTAGGCACGAAGTCCTAGTCAAACGACTGGGCACGAAGCCCTGGCAAGGAGCTGGGCAGCGAAGACCTGCTCGGAAGGTGGGCACGAAGTCCTGGTCGAGGACTGGGCACGAAGCCCTGGCAAGGAGCTGGGCACCGAAGACCTGCTCGGAAGGTGGGCACGAAGACCTGGTCAGGTGCATCGGGCAAAAGTCCAACCGGAGGAGCCGGTTGGCAAAAGGTAAACTCCCCTGTGAGGAGTAGGTGAGGACGCGTTCCCCGTGGAGGGAACAGTAGGCGTCGGCTCGACCTAGGGCTCCATTTTGGAGACCCAAAGTCAGAACCGAGACAGCTATGGCTGTAAAACTCACTAACATGCATTCTTTGTTTTGTTGGGTACTAACCCTGGATGCAGGACCGAAGGAACGAGTTTCTGCAGCTCAGAACGTCCCAAAGGAGAGGGGCAGCAGCTGGGCAGGGCGCCGCGGAGGTCCCGGGTGCCCCCAAGGTGAAGGCAAGATAAGCTAAGCAAGTAATGCTTCGGAAGCACACTGGGGAGGGCGCCCCCATGCTGCCGGGCGCCCTGGATGCTCTGGGCGCCTTGGGTCCAAGCCAACGAAGCGGATAGAGTTTGATCGAGCGAGAAGCCAGCAGACTAAGTCAACCGGGGCACCCTCTATGTCCCGGGCGCCCCCAGTCAAACCTCAGCCCGATCCTTGAGGGATAAAGGCTGACCGAGACTGTTGCGGATTGAAGGCCACGTAGAGGGTGACCTCAACATCTAGGGCGCCCCCAGGACTGCTATAAATAGCCCTCGACCCCCAAGGCTTCTCAACACAGTTTTCCAAAGCCAATACGCTCTTTGGCTCAAGCGCTCTGCACCAGAACACTTCCATCTCGAGATTCTAGCACCGACGACGACCCTACGCACTGAAGAACGATTTACATCGGGCGTCGATAACGAAGAGTTAATCTTTAATTGTACTTTTACTGCACTACTACTGAACATCTTCTTGTAATTATTTGCGCGATTATAGTATTGCCCGCAGTAAACGGTCAACGACCGTGGGCCTTGGAGTAGGAGTCGACCGCGACTCCGAACCAAGTAAATCGTGGTATTTGCGTTTGGCTTTCGTGTTAATTTTTCGCTGTGCATACTCTCTCTAAATCCGAAATGTTTTACGATATTCACCCCCCCCCTCTATCGTTCTTCTCGATCCAACATGGTGCTCAACATCAACAGTTACAAACCGTTGTCGTTTATAGTCAATTACAACAGTGTAGCAATGGTTTTTCACCCTTGTCTTTTAATGTGATTGACAACAAATAAAAATCGTTGTCTTTTGGTTGAGACAGCCAACAATTTACAACAAATAAACTGATGCCATTTAAAAATAAATTATTTAAATAATTAAATAATATTGAGCAAACACACTTCAAACTATTATACATCAAAATATCATCAAATATCATACATCATACTATAAAATATCATACATCAAGATATCCCCAGTATTAGTCCAAACTTAGATAACATCATCAAAATATCATATACATCAAGAACTAGAAACTGAGATAAACATCATCAAAATTAGTCCAAACATCATCAAAATATCCCTAGTAGCTTCATCCAAGTGCAGTCAACCAGATGAAGACAGTCGCGCCCCTTAGCTTTGCACTAGAAGCTGATTCCTTCCCCTTGGATATGAATTGTCACAACAAATAGAAATATAAAATGAGCATTCACAACTAAAAATATTAGAACAAAAGATTCTAGAAGATAATTCTGCAGAAACTGATTATGATACAACTATATTATAGTACGACAGAGATGCAATGCTGTCATCCGAAATTGGTCTGAAACTGTTGGTATAAATAATCACCAAATCAACTTAAGTTTCTATTAAGAGTTCAATTGATTAAATCTATAGGTAACTTTGTGTGCTATTATCGTCATGAGTGTTTTGCTACACTTGGACACTAGTACACAGTTAAAGATAAAGTATGAGTTTATTTCTCTGTCACTACATCTAATTAGATGTAAAAATTGAGTCCTAGAAAATTTCACATTATATATATAGAAAACTAGTAATGGTGCGCAACTTTTTTTAATATATTTACATTTATAATATTAATATTTAATTCTTCCAAACATATCATGAAGTTGATTACCACAATATAGTCTGGATAATGCATGCACATAAAGTCGATGACCTACAAACCCATTAATGAACTACCAAATTATGATCTAGAGATTTGTACAATAGTGTGCACGCAATCAATAGTATGGTACATGACACTTGATTGTAATTTGGCTAAAATAAGTTTAATCAAATGGCATCACTTTGCTTTATGATATAGCGTTTTGTTTAACTCCTATGATCCTTATGCAGTCTAAATATATCAAGTTGGTGTGAACTACCAAATTAGCTTGATTTAACTAACCCAGTTGAAGACAAGTAATATGAATGCAGTCAATATTGATGATATGATCGGAAGCCTGACTGGCCATCCAAGAAATGGCTTATCCATTTTGATCTCATGTCCGAGGCATGAAGAATCGAGAAGCTCTCAGTGAACCCAACAATTGCAAGTTGAGAAAGCCTCAAATATATCTGAAGAAAGAACCGCGATTCGCGACTCCCTGTTACAAAGTTCTTACTGAACATTCTAAGCATTCAAAATAGGCAAAATTAAAGAAAAATGGAAAGTAAGTTTTTAGTATGTACCCAGGAAAAGGTGTTTATGCTTGTCGTCTCATGTTTTCCAGTCAACCTCCTTTCATTACCTTCTCCATATGCACTGATGTGCTCCTTGTGCCTGAGCGACAAATTGAGGATTGCCTTCTTTATTACTTCAAAGCCACCTTCTTCTCTCATGCTCTTGGTGCTACGTTACCAAGCATATAAATCAAGTCAATAAAGATGAACATATTGACAATATTAACGAAAAGCATATTTGTCGGAAAGAAGAACTATGATACAAATTTTTCAAAATGCTTAACTCCACATGGACCTCTTACCTGTAATTCGTGTGGCATCCGGCGCCATTCCAGTCACCCTAACCACATTACAAACAACTCAATATTATTTCTGATATATCCACACATAAAAGTCAATGTATTTCCAAGTACCTCGATTGGTTTTGGATCAAGAGAAAGAACAACTCCTGCTTGCTTAGTAATTCTCTAGATAAGGCAAAAATATAATCATTAAGTGAAAAAAGGACTTAAACACCAAGAATTCTTGATCGTAAGTAATCATCATATCTTATGTTCAAAAACTAAGAAAAAATTGAAACAATAATTATCTTGAATAACCTTATAGAAAGAGATCTCAAAGATAAATGGGTAATACAAATTTTGTAAAAGATCAAGGAAAACGAATCATATCTACACTGTAGGCCGAATCATATCTAAATAAAAGCTACTATAGTAGGATATATAACTTACACTGTAGGCCAAATCATATCTAAATATAAAATCCCAAAATCTTATAGCCAGCTACAAGAAGAATACCCTTGGAAGAAGCTGTGATTAGGTACCATCCCATGCTTTTTCATCAGGGGCATGTTCCTTGTGATGTGTCTTTCAGTGATTTTGTTGAACAACCATCTCTGAATCACATGAATAAAACGAATTAGATTTCAAAATAGGCAAGTTACAAGTCATCTTATAGGCAGATTACTATTCTATTCTCCCTTAGAGCAATCAAAATTGGATCATCTTTTGATCTTCTCAATGTCAACAAGCATAAACAGAGACTTACCAGAGGAGCTAAGAAGGTGGCCAGCAGACTCATGAAAAATCCTTCCCTAGGTTTGTGGACGAGAAGCTCGGCGAATCGCCTTCGGTAGAAATGACCGAAAGGCCGAAATCTCATGGTGGCAGGTTCATCAATAAACCAACGTTTGGTTTGAAGAATCATAGTGCAAGGTAAGCCAACTCCTGAAGAAGTATTCAATAAGAACATGAAAAGGTGTGGAGGAGATTGTTGAACGAAGAGAAGGATTCAGTTTATCCAGCCACCGTTTGTGTCTGTGCACTCTGATGTGATCTCAAATGCCGTCTTCCCTGAGCCGACGCTGGTGACTCACTTTCCTCGCATGAGAGCGGCAGCGCTGGCGTAGTCCATGTTGGAGTACTCCATTGAGTGCATAGTTATTCCATAGAACACCTGAGCAACACCCCGTCGTGCAAATCTGCAAGGACAAAAGAAATCAGGATATTTACATTCTGGATTTTCTAGAATTAGTATTCAAACAATAAATCAGAGAGCTAGTATAAATTACTTGAGATGAAAACTAACATCAGACTATCTAATGTTGAACAAATAGAGTAAAAAAAATTTCTTTGCCATCAATAGATCCCTCCTCATGGCAAAATTGTCAAACTAAGTTACCTGAAATGTCAAGCTTACCTGATACATATAAAGCTTCACATATATCAATGCCATACGCTGATTCATCTTGGTATAGTGTTTGATTACTCGATGAACAGTCTCAGGTACATACTCAAGTACCAAATTAAGATAAAGTTCTTCCTTTTCAGTTGTTGAGAAGAAACAATGCTTCAAGCAGACAACATTTGGATGATCAAGAATGCGCATGGTTTGCAACACTCTATTCTTGTATCTCTTGTCCTGAAGAACTTTCTTTATGGCAACAGTCTCACCCGTCTCAAGACACTTTGCCTAATGGTAGAAAAACCAACAATAAAATTGGTAAAGCAGCAGCTGACTAAGATAGCTGTATAAAATAAAATTCAAAAATGCATTACCTTTGTTAAAAGAAGCGGCCAGGCAAAAAACACAGTTAATCCATCAGCAACCACAACAAGAAAAAAAACTATTTTGCTGCCTAAGGAAACAAGTACACACTCACCTGAAATACAGCTTCAAATGATCCATGCCCAACAACTCGTTCAACCATGTAACTTATAGTCTGACAAGCATCCGGCATATTAGATAAAAATGTAGAAAGAGACAAGCAGAAAGAACACAACTCCAAATGATTCATGCCCAACAACTCATTCAGCCATGTAACTTATAGTCTGACAAGCACCCAACAATTTCATCAAATCCCTAGATCTATCGGGTGGATTTCAGGGATTTGATGAGATTGAAGTTTAATTGCTGAAATTAGAGAGAGGTATGAGCATCTGGAGAATCGGTTTTGGGGATTTTACCTCGGTGGAGGGATTGCTCTTGTGCTACACGGTGAGGTGCCACTCTCCCTTGGCGCCGCCGTCAAAGGCCTCGCCGTTGCCGGCCCAGAGGTTCCACGCGGCTAGTTCGCGCGAGGAGAAGTTTGAGATGTCTTGTTTGTGTGCGGCGAAGAGGAAGAAGAAGAAGAGGAAGAACGAGAAGAAGGAAAAGATGGCAAGGAAGTTTGAGGTGTGTTAGGGTTCGACGTTGTCTCTCGTGGCGAAGAGGAAGAAGAATAACAATGAGAAGAAGGAAAAGATGACAAGGAAGTTTGAGGTGTGTTAGGGTTCGGCGACTGCGGCGAATGAAGAGAATGAACTAAAGGGGAGGTTCTCATTGTCGCGTGGCGAATGAAGAGAACAAATAAAGCGGGCGTTTTCATTTTTGCGCTCGTTCACTGTTGTGTATTACCACGTAAGCAATACAAATAGACAACGGTTAATTAAAACCAGTTGTCGTAACCAACCAAATAGAAATCAGTTTTTAAAACATCGTTGTCTTTAACATACATAAGACAACGGTTTTTTAACAACCGTTGTCTTTTTTCGCAAAAATTTTTTCAACATCAACGATTTTTGAAAAAATCGTTGTTAAATAAAAAAAGACAATGATTTTTCAAAAAACTGTTGTCTATTGGGTGTTGTTGAATCCAAAAATTCTTATAGTGTTGATATATCAATTTTTCATCTGCATTAAGTGTATCAAGAGGAAAAAACTAATAATAAAGGTTCATCATGGTGTAATGAAGACTTAGAGAGAATACATGTAGATATATATAAATCACTCCCTAAAACTTCTTGAAACGGTCCAACATACTTTATCAGCTTTATTGATGACTATTCTCAATACGGATACTTGTAACATATTCATGAAAAGTTGCAATCCTAGACATTTTCAAATTCTTCAAAAACGAAGTTGAAAGTCAACTAGGTAAATAAAGGTTGTTACATCAAATCGTAATAGCGAATACTATAGTATATATAACAAATTAGGTGAATAATGTCTTGGGTAATTTGTGAAATACCTTACTGAGTAGGGAATCATGACTTAATATACCATGCCTAGTACTCCTCAATAGAATGGTGTAGTAGAGTTACGAAACTAAATCCTTAGAGACATGTTGAGAAATATGATGACATTTTTTCTCTATTAGAGTCTTTATGGGATGAAACACTCAAGACTACGATTTACTTACTAAATAGAGTTTCTAGCAAGGAGGTAACAAAAACTCCAATGAGTTATGAACAGATAGAATACCTAGTATTAAACATTTATATGCCAGGGGTTATTCAGTTAAGGTAAGGTCCTATAGGTCTAACAAAAGAAAATTAGACTCAAGTACCATTAGTTGTCATTTTGTAGGATACTCTAAAAAGCCAAGGAGCTTCAAGTTTTCCAACCCCTTGAATAAAACCTTTTTTGAGATGGATAATGCAAAATTCATTGAGAATAGTGAGAGTGATAAATTTAGGAAAATATCATTTGAAGAGAGCATTGACAATCCTATTTTATTGACTATTGATGCAACTAATAGTGGAATGGTGATCATTCTATGTATAGTTGAAGCTGTACAACTGCAAAGATAGTGGACCATGATATTCTCACATCACCTCCATTTCACATGGAGGGTACATTAACAAATATAGAGGTATTTCCTCCTACTGTTGAGCATAACTCCCAACCACTTTAAGATCAAGTGTCACTAAAGAGATCCATTATGAAAAGGAGATCAACAATGTCTTGTGATTATGTATATCTTTAAGAGCATGAATTTGACATAAGAATAGAATATGATTACATATCTTTTCATGAAATAAAACAATACCCTAACCCAGAAAAATGGATCAAAACCATGAGGCAAGAGATGATGTCAATAGTGGATAATGATGTTTTGAAACTCGCTGAATTGTTTGTAAGTGTAAAATTTATTAGTTGTAAATAGATATTAAAAATCCAATAGGATTCATATGGTAATGTCGAAAAGTACAAGGCTCACTAATAACCATTATTGTTATTAGTGGAGTGGGTTATTATTAATGGGTCGGGTTGAGGATCCGTTAGGAGTCCAAAACCAATTCCTCCTCAGGTCCCTATTGTGGCCTATACATACCCTCATAAGCCATGAAACCAAAAACCTAAGCCTCTTCTATTATTCTCTCCTCTCTCTCTCTCTCTCTCTCTCTCTCCTAGGGCGTGTGGCACCGACGCAAGGGAGCAAGGCAAGGAGGCTAGGGTTTGGGAGAAGGAAGAAAGTTTTTTTCTTTTCTTCTCTTCTCTCTCTTAGGGCGTGCGACATCAACAAAGAAGAGGGAGGGCGGCAACAAGAACAAGGAGAGGCTTCTTCATTCGGTGCATTAAGGAGAGGCTCCTTCTTTTGGCCGGCGCAAGAAGGAAGAAGAAGGAGAGGGTTTTTGGTGGCTTTCATTCTTGGAAAATCATTGCCCACACGACGAAGAGGATACGAATATAATAGAAGATCAAGAGGTAGATTTGTTAGGATCTTACCATTAAGCTAGAGGGGGGTGAATAGATTTCTTTCGATTTTCTACCTACACGTTAGCGTGCGCAAGCGGGAATAACAATAACACAAACTAAACAATCGCTAACACCAAATCTTTACGTGGTTCGGATACGACGCTCATACTCCACGGCTATCCATAAGGTGGACGATCTCGATCCGTCGGTGAATGACTCCCCGGAAGACCTCCGGCTAGCTCGTGTAGCTCCTTGTGGGTGGAGAAACCTCGGCACAACCCAAACAACACTCCTGAGCTCTTAGACTACTAATTGGCCTTTACCCAAAGCCAATTTCGTCAAGAACTCTCAGCCAAAACCAAGCCTCTTTAAATAGTGCTTTAGGCTAAGAAGACTACTACCAGTCGACTGGTCCTTTACCTGTCGACTGGTCCCACCTAAATTCGACCGTTGTAAGCCTAACGTTAGAATTTCTTGCCACCACCTATCGATTGCCCCATTAGATGTCGACTGATCTTTCTATGGCATTTACCTGTCGACTGCCCTGACACCAGTTGACTACCCCATTTCCACATCTAAGGTTTCCCTTCCTGAGTACACTTCTCTCAGCACTCAAATCCTAGGATTTCCTAAGTACATTTCCCTCAGCACTCGAACCCTCACGACCCAGCTGACTCTTCACCAGTAGCCTCAATCTATTGCCTTTGTGCCCTCTTTGTCTTCAGCTCTCGTCCCTCAGATGCGCACACAAGCCCTCAACTTGCCTCCATGTCATCCTTCACGCATGCCTCGAAGTTCGCGTCCCTCGGCTTATCGTCCCTCCTCTAGCAGCCTCGACCTATCGCCTTCAAGCCCTCTTCGACTTTAGCCCTCGTCCCTCATATGTGCACACAAGCCCTTGACTTTCCTTCTTGCCATCCTTCACATATGCCTCGAAGTTCGCTTCCCTCGGCTTATAGTCCCTGCTATATCCATGGTCCCTCGGATGTGCGCACAAGCCCACGCCTTACCTCCATGCCATCCTTCACCATACCCGAAGCCGTCCAGCCAAGTCCATGTGTATCCTGCAATCCTGCACACTCAAATACACATATCAAATACAAGGGTGAACCTAACTTAAACTCTTTGACAAAACATCAAAATACATGGTCATTCCGGACCATAGATTGCCCCAACAATCTCCCCCTTTTTGATGTTTGGCAATACATTTATGTTAGGGAAAACCAATAGCAACAATAATGCTAATAACCATTTTGGACTTACGTCGCCAAGACTCCATCTTGGACTTACACTGCCAATGTATATGCAATGCAACATGGATCCTATCCCAAGGCATCCCCACAACTAACCTCCCCAAGAGTTAGGAGTTTTACCAAACCAATCATTTTAAAACCTCTCCAAGGCTCCCTCTACTTTGGACTTACAAAGACTTTTTAAGAACCTCTCCAAGGTTTCCCTTATGCCATGATTGAGCAACAATGCTCCTGTACCTAAGCTCCCCCTTGACCTAGGATTTCTTGCAAGAGCGTGTTTGATTTCCCACTTACACCTAACACTTCTCCACCTTTGCCATTCATAAAAAAGGTTCCAATAATTTTCCTCTTATTGGATTCTTTAACCCTTGATGATCATAAACACAGTGTACTAACCCCTATAAGATTACACACTTGTTTTACATCATTTTGACACCTTTTGACTGCTAAAAAACCATTTCAGCCTTGATCAGTGACTGCCCCATCTATCAGTTGACTGATACTTTGAAAAACCCAATTTCAACATTTCTCACCCAAATTCAGAAATATACCAGAAATTCCACAATTCTCCAAAAATTCTCAAATTTTGTGGAGAAGTTGTGGTACCCATATCTACTTGGGAAAAATTGTTGGGTATGGCTTGGTGGGTTTCCTTAGCGAAAACTTAGTCATCCTTGAGAGACCTCTCCATGTCTATGGATTAAAAATTAATCTGAAAGGAGACCCGTCTCCCAACGACCATCTCGTCGTCGTATCGAATGATCTAAATTATAACTCGGCCAATCACAAAGATCGAGCCTTGTAATTTGCTTAACCGTTCGACCGCATAAAAGGCGACGAGTGGATCACCGACTTTTATGTTTATGGTCGGGGTCTAGTTAGTTAATTATTATCCATGACAAACAAACAAAATAATTAAGAAACATACATGAAATGACGAGGCAAATAAACATGGCATAATAAAATATAAGGAGCATAGGAAGAGATTATACCTTCCCGATTACGTCGCAGCCTTCTACCTTATGTCCCTCCCTTTCATGGACGTCGTGTGGGCGACGATCTACCGCGAACCGAGATCACCAAGGCAACCAATCAATCACCTTCTTCCCAATCCAAAACAACCCTAGCTCCCAGGGTTATCGCCAACTCCTCCTCTCCCGTTGAATCTTGCGTCGTCGGTCCTCCAAGGATGTCATGTCCTGCCGGACACCAAGAAACACTGAAGAGGGTCCTGAGGAACAGGATGAAGAAGAAAAGGAGAAAGGAAACAACCTTCCATGCCTCCAAAACCCGCCGGTTCCCTCAACTCTCACAGCCGCCGACGCAAGGAGGTTGCCGCCGGTTCTCTTCTTTCTCCTTGCTCAATTCCGTCGCCTATCACCACAAAGGTGATGAGTAGGGATAGGTGAAGAGAAGAAGTACAAGAGATGACCGAAATCACCTCCTTCCTTGCAACAATTCGGTCACCTTCTTCCCTTCTACACCCGTCACCAATCAAGCCCTAGGAGAGAGAAACTATCTTGGAGAGAAGAGAGAAATCACAAGGGTGTGATTGATTCGATTTAAGCCTTGGTTCCTTGATCTCATGGGGTATTTATAGGGCTAAGGTAGGGACCAAGAGGTGGAGTTGGATCTTGGCCCACCAATGGATCTAAACCCAATCCATTAATTAAGATTCATTCCACTAAAGGATCTTAATTGAACTTCCTCACCAACCCCCATATTTTCATATGGGCTCCACCTATTACAAGTCATCCATCCCCCTGTGTTTAAGATATTGAATGCCCGTTAATTAATTTAAATTACTGACAATTCAAATTAATTAATTTCTGGATCCTTGATTAGTACCACTCAACCTTATCATCATGTTGGATCAAATCCACCTGCAGGGTTTAACATGATGAACCTTTTGAGCTCTTCAAGGGCACATCATCATCCCGACTTATCAGGACACGAATTTCATCATTAATCAACGGTACACCATATTATTAATATTATCTCCCAACTTACCGGGCCTATCGATCTAACATAATAGATCTCGCCCATTGGTAAATCAAAGAAATAATAATTAATAATACATGCCATTATTATATCGGGATTAAGAGATCGTACTCCATAATAAAATCTGAGGTCGTATCCAATTATCAAGTCAGCACAAATTGGATAACCTTTGATTTTGGTCCTGCTCAATGTACTCGAAGCACACTAGTGTAATTCTTTGGTCAAGACCTGTAACACCCGCTTTTTTTTTTCGGCGTTACGCTTAACATACATGAGCTTATCGAACATCTTAATGCAGCGGAACTTTTTCTACACATGCTTTTAATCATGCTACTTATACATGAAACATCCATACATGCCTAACTTGCCATGCATGAACATAATAACATTCGGACTTAGCATACGTCATCATAAGTAGAAACCAACATATCCGTGAACATCATGAGTCTTAGGTTGTTCGGTAGGTAGAACCATCGTAAACATAACATAGATTCTAAGAAGGTATTTCAAAACTCAAGCCATGCAATAAATAAAAGAAATCTTTTGCCATGTCACCGCCACACACACACATACTTTTGCCCCTCCTGCTGCTTCCCTTAATAGCCTCTTGCTTGATCTGCAGTACGAGAAACATAAGACTATAAGCACATAGGCTTAGTAAGACCCTTTTTCCTACTCACTAAAACCATGCGTCACTTAACATAATCGCATAAAGCACCTTAGCATAAATTCAGACATAAACATAAACTTAGTCTTGGCATAAATCATAAGCATAAACATAAACTTAAACATGAGCATAAACATAAACTTAAATATGAGTATAAACATAAACTTAAACATGAGTATAAACATAAACTTAAACATGAGCATAAACATAAACATAAACATGAGCATAAACATAAACTTAAACATGAGCATAAACATAAACTTAAACATGAGTATAAACATAAACTTAAACATGAGCTTAAACATAAACTTAAACATGAGCATAAACATAAACTTAAACATGAGTATAAACATAATCTTAAACATGAGCATAAACATAAACTTAAACATTAGCATAAACATAAACTTAAACATGAGTATAAACATAAACATAAACAAGAGTATAATGCATAACATGAATGAATGCATGAGTCAAGTGCATATATCATAAGGATGCTTAATTTTTTATGAAATCATACTTTCATTTTAAATACTTGAACATAAACATAACATCATTGGGGTCCCCGGCTTGTACCACATACATACATCATAAGCGCGCATCCCTAAGTAAATACGAGGTAGCTAGCCTCGACCTACAAGGGTAAGGACAACTTCGGTAGTCCTAGAACCGAGGCGTTCTTAAGGTGCCCATCCCTATTGGACAGCTTCGGTAGTCCAGAACCGGGGCGTTCTTAAGGTGCCCATCCCTTGGACCCTTACTTCTGTAACGACCTGAAAAATTTTCTTAATATTTCTTTAAAATATTGATCATGTCTAGATAATTTTTCGAGGGATCTAGAAATATTAACACGAATTTTAACCTAGAAATCCATGCTTTTCCATTTAAATTGGGGAAATAGGCACTAATGGGCCTTATATGGGCTTTCTAGTACCATGATTATTGGTGAATTTTAGGTAAAAATTTATAGAAATATAAATGAGTTTTAATGAGAAATATTAACATAATTATGGGAGAATTTTTAAGGGATTTTCAAAATAATAGAAAATAAAATAAAAAAAAATAAATAGAAATTTAGTGCATGCACCAAGGATTGAACCTTGGACCTCTTGTACAACCATGGATGCTCTAACCAATTCACCTAGCAAGGGAGTGCTATGAGGAAATGAAGTGGATTATGGTTAAGGCTTTGGGAAAATGAAGAGTCACTAAGGGAAGAGACACCATGACTCTTCACTTACCCTCCTTAATGTGTTATAAAGAGGGGGAATGGGAGTTACTTTCTTCCCTCCATCAAGTCCACCTTTCTTCTTCCTCCTCCCTCATTCTAGCCGAAACCCCAAGGGGGGATTCTCCTTTGGAAAAGGTTCACCTAAGGCTCCATCTCCAAGATCCAAGGCTTTTACAAGGGTACAAAGGCTAGGGGTAGTCAAGAGGCAACAAGATCTTCATCCTTCTCCCAAATCTAAGGTCTATAATCAAGATCAACCAAGGTAAGACTCCCTCACCTGTGGTATAATAGCTCTCCTTGAAGTTTACCATGATATGGAAGTCTTGTTTGAGATTTTATGATGGGAAAAAAAAAGAAAAGAGCCATGAACCCTAACCTTAGGGTTTCGGCCACCATAAGTTTTGGGTCCAAGGTAATGTTAAAAATCCCTCTCATATTTTCTAATGTGTTATCATGATGAATATAGAATAAATATAATTTTTGGGGAATTTTTGGAGCACCCTAAAGACCCCTTAGGGTTTGGGATCCTCACCATGATTCTTTAGTTAGGATTGGCCCTAACCTTTCAAGTATGTACTTTGGGTATCCCCATGAATCAAGGGGAGGTTGAAGGTAATTTGTGTGAATTTTCACAAGGTCTTGTGACCCTAAAGGTTTCAGCCAAGAAGGGTTCTAGGGCAAGAAGTTAGGGCTTACCTCAAATAAGGGGTCAAATGGCTCCTATGGTATGGTATGGACGGTGTTAGATAATTAATTGGAATTTTTTATGAATTTATTCATGCACCCATGGTCCAAGCATGTTTCGGCCAACCCTAGAAAATAGGGCTAAAAGCTAGGGTGAACCCTAATTATGAGCTCTAATGGCTTCTTATAGCCTTATGGGTAATGTATGGTTGTTCCTTTTTCCTTATGCTACCTTACATGTTATTTGAATGATGAAACTCCCCTTGTAAGTTTCAGCCAAGCAAGATAAATAGGGTATGGGAGGAGTTAGGGTTTGAAGAATGATGGTTTATGGCTTATTATGAAGTATATATATACATATATAGGTACAAGCATGTGGTAGAAATTATGCTATCAATAACCCTAACCTTAAGTACCATGTTTCATGGGTGTATGTTTATGCCATGCTTAATAGGGTTATTCATGAATGTCTTATGTTCTATGCCATGCACTTGGACAGTAGGTAGCATGTTTATAGAAGTTCTACCTATGTATGCTTGTGAGAGATACCATGCTTATGGATGAAATGCAATGCTTACCTTAGGTATCATGACCATGCATGCTCCATGGATTAGGAAAATGGTCTATGTAAATAAATCATGTTCAATGAATATAATGCAATGCTTACCTTAGATGCCATGATCATGCAAGCACTAGGGATAGGAATGATGTTTTATGTAAGCATGCCATGTTTAATGAATAAAGATGCATGCCATGTTTTATGAATGAAGATGCATGCCATGTTTTATGAATGAAGATGCATGCCATGTTTTATGAATGAAGATGCATGCCATGTTTATGAATGAAGATGCATGCTATGTTTTATGAATAAAGATGCATGCCATGATGTATGAATGATGAAGCATGTGAAGTATTTTACTTTATGAATGGGCTTGTACCGGACCGAAGTATGGGTCCAAGGGATGGGCACCTTAAGAACGCCCCGGTTCTGGACTACCGACTATGCTGTCCACGGTTCTGGCACTACCGAAGCTGTGCAACAGGGATGGGCACCTTAAGAACGCCCCGGTTCTGGGACTACCGACTATGCTGTCCTTACCCTAGTAGGTCGGGGCTCGCTACCTCGTATTTACTTAGGGATGCGCGCTTATGATGTATGTATGTGGTACAAGCCGGGGACCCAATGATGTTATGATTATGTTTAAGTATTTAAAAGTATGATTTTAAAAGTTAAGCATCCTTATGTATATGCATTAGACTCATGCATTCATTCATGCTATGCATTCTGCCACGATAGTAATGTCTTATGCCTATGTTTATGTTTATGTTTATGCCATGTATCATGCCATGCTAAGTATGTTTATTAGGTTTATGTTTATGCTATGTATCATGCCATGTTAAGAATGTTTATTATGTTTATATTTATGCTATGTATCATGCCATGCTAAGAATGTTTATTATGTTTATGTTTATGCCATGTATCATGCCATGCTAAGAATGTTCATTATGTTTATGTTTATGCTATGTATCATGCCATGCTAAGAATATTTATTATGTTTATGTTCATGCCATGTCAAATATATGCTAAGTGATCCTAGATGCTTATGTTCGAAGTAGAGTACTAAGTATGTTAATGTTTCATGTGCTCATTATTAAGTGATGAATGATTTTAGTGAGTAGGAAAGAGTCTTACTAAGCCTGTGTGCTTATAGTCTTATTTCCTTATACCGCAGATCACGAAAGGGGACAGTAAGGAAGCAGCAGGAGGGCAAGAATGCATGTGTGTGGTAGTGACTTGGCCAAGAAAATAATATGTTTACTCGTCTTATGCTAGAACTTTACCTTTGCTACTTATGTGCTTGAATGGTGACTTATGTGACTCTATGACATGATGCTAAGTATGATATGATATGATATGACATGATGCTAAGTATGGCATTATATGATGCTAAGTATGAAATTAATATGCCATGTTCCCATGTCCTCATGTTAGGAATGGTAGTAAGTACAGGTAGGTGTAAGTTTAAAGTTTTTCTGCTGCATTATGATGACCACCTGCCCTACCCATGTCAACGTAACGCCGCTTTAAAAAAAAAAAAGCGGGCATTACAGTATAAGTCTTCATGACCAAGATGACTTAAACACCGCAAGTCAAAGGAACATCCCACTTAAGCTGCAGTAAGAATTTCATTGACATATCTATATGTAGATTACCATATGAAGTTTTACAGCTTGTCACTCCAATGAACTAGTTCCCTAAACAAGCATTCATGTTTATCTCCAGACATCCCAATGTCACCAGCCAGTGAGAATCAACTGATTAGAGAATAACTCATGCTAGTCTCAACAGAATTGATAGTGTCCGTATGTATCAATTCGTCGACTAGGGACAATTTCAATACTTCACAATTGCACATGTAGAGATAATCACTAGTTGTGAATTCATCACAAATTCTCTCATGCTGTGAATTGTATTGCGGAGATTCAGTAAATGAGTTTAAGATCTCAATCAAATACATGACATGTATACTCAAATAGTGAATACTCATTTATTAAAGTAAATAATTATAATCATAAGGCGATTGCCTTAGGTCACTTCTCTCATATTACTAACAGGGAGAGACCAAGTTGCGCACGACAACTTGGTGCAGCCAAGCTGCAGTGTGTCTCCAGCCATGGATCAGAGTAGCTTAAACTTTGGAGAGTCGAATTTGCGCACGGTAACTTGGTGCAGCCAAACATTGTGAGCAGAAGGTTTTCAGTGGAATTCTAGCAACTTAGGCAGATTGGAGAATTTTTCTTCTCTAGCCTATGTTGCTCACGACAACTTGGAGCAAAATTGCTTAGACAACTTGCCGTGGACTCGGGCGTCAGCGGTGGAGGAGAGGATTAGTAGGGTTTTGTGTTGGGATTGTCTTCTTCTTCGGAGAGGCCGGCGGCATCCGTTTGGATAGGGATTGGTTTGTGCAAGGAGAAGGGATCGACTTGGTGACCACGGTTCTTGGTAGATCGTCACCCACACGACGTCCAAGAAGGGTGGGTCATATGGTAGAAGATCGCGAGGTAATTGGGAAGGTATAATTCTTCTTTTGGCACCATATGTTAATTTGTGCCTTATTCATTTGCCTCGTCATTTTATGTGAGTTATTTAATTATTTTGTTAAATTATCATAGCGAATAATTAATTAACTGGAACCCGACCATAAACACAAAAGTCGGTGATCCACTCGTCGTCTTTTTCACGATCGAATGGTCAAGTAAATTACAAGGCCAATTTTTGTAATTGGCCGAGTTGTAATTTGGAACGTTCGATACAGCGTGCGATGGTTGTT
This sequence comes from Boesenbergia rotunda, assembly GCA_024364735.1. Taxonomy (NCBI): domain Eukaryota; kingdom Viridiplantae; phylum Streptophyta; class Magnoliopsida; order Zingiberales; family Zingiberaceae; genus Boesenbergia; species Boesenbergia rotunda. The sequence continues at coordinate 376,584 of JAGFNQ010000252.1, read as the reverse complement.
GGGAGACAGGTCTCCATTCGAATTATTTTTAATCCGTAGACATGGAGAGGTCACTCAAGGACAACAAAGTTTTTGCTAAGAAAATCCGCCAAATTGTAGACTGAACTTCGAACTGCTATAATTTGAATTTTGGTTTGAGTCAGGGGGCTTACAACCTATCAAAATGCAAGTAATTTCAAGATCTACAAGATTGTTTCATAGTGTAAATTCAGAAAACTAGGTGTAAGGCGTGAAAACCCCCATTTTGGTAGAGCCCTATAAATCTAGGAGATGTGGATAGTTTAGAGAAGATATAAAAATAAAAGGGTCATGAAAACCCTTGTTTCGACCATCATGGATAGGGGGCTCCATCCCCTTCCTCAGAGAGGAGTTTGATCTATATTCTAAAGATGACTTTGGAAATGTATTTGAAGTTTGTGGGCATGCTGCATTTCGGATGTTTTATAGGCTTGAATGATTTCTATTTAGAGTTAATAGGTTATGTGTGCCTAATTGTTCATTGAGAGAATTATTAGTCCAAGAACCCCATGGTAGGGGACTAATGGGACATTTTGGTGTGAGAAAAACCCTAGATGTTTTGTTAGAACATTTCGTTTGGCCGCATATGAAAGGAGATGTAGTCAAATTTTGTGAGAAGTGTATCACATGTAGGAAAGAAAAATACAAATCGTTACCTCATGAATTGTATACACCTCTACCAATTCCTTGTGAACCTTGGGTTGATATATCTATGGACTTTATTCTAGGTTTACTAAGGTTAAAATGAGGTATCAATTCTATTTTTGTGGTCGTAGATAGATTTTCTAAAATGGTTCATTTTATTCCTTGTAGGAAAACAGATGATGCTAACCATATTGTTGATCTCTTCTTTAGGGGCATTGTACGACTTCATGGAGTGCCGAAAAGAATAGTTTCAGATCGTGATGCAAAGTTTCTAAGCTACTTTTGAAGACACTATGGGGCAAGATGGGAACAAAGTTATAGTCTACATAGACATCTACTAAATGGCCTTCCTTTCGACCTTTTAGGATTTTTAGGTCACCCTATATCTATAAATTAAAGGGTTGGCGGCCACAACATGCAACTTTTGGTATATTTCAATCTAAAACATAGTGAGGCTCTCACTTGTTGGTTCTTCATTGATCTAGAACTTATCAAGGAACCCCCTTGTGGCGTTCAAGACTTATCAACCTCCATCCCAAGGTTGTGGCGTCCATCTTCTTCTTCTTCTATACCAAGGTTCGTGCTTTCCTAAGTATTGGGTCTAGGTTCTTCTTTCATCCTCTATCTTTTATTTAGACTATCTTTATCTCTTTCTTCAATTTGTTGTGGGTTCTTGAGACATCTTCTCATTGGGCTCACATCAGGTAGGACACTAAGTCATAGCCGAGGGGTAGACAACGAAGACCTAACTGAGGGATGGGCACTAAGACTTGGTAGAGGGTTGGGCAACAAAGGTTTGATCTGGATGATTGGGTAGAACACTTGGCTGATTGAGGACAATTGACAAGAGTCGAGAAAGGTTGAAGATCAGACGTCGTGAGTTCTAGAGTCGAGATCCAAGGTTGAGAAAAAGTCCAGCTGAGGGTTGGCAACAAGTAAATAATCTTGAGAGGAGTAGGTGAGGATGCGTTTCCCGAAGAAGGAATAGTAGGCGTTGATCTGACCTATGATTTCGATTGAAACCTAAAAGTTAGGAACAGATAGCCCAAGTTGCCTAATGCATTTTATTTTATTATACATATATTTTTCTTGTGTTTTTCTAACTCAATTTTGTAGAAAAATAAAGCAAAGTCAGGCTGGAAACCTGGGTGCAAGCGCTTGAGAGAGACGTCATAGACTTTGAACCATGTAAAACCAACTGATAGTGATTGCCCAAAGTAAATAATCAAGGATCATGAGTCTTAGAGTAGGAGTCATCACAGATGTTGAACCATGTAAAACCAACTTGTGTAAGCCATGCATATTTTTTATTCTTACTTTTTTCTGCTGTAATTCATGACCCTATTTCCAAAAACATGAATGAGCACTATTTAGCCCCTCCCCCTCCCCTCTCTATCACTCTCCTCAATCCTACCACATGTTTAATGCTATTAACCAAGTAGTAACACTAGAAAGTCTAATAAAAAAACACTAGAAAGTCGAATTAAAGGGATACACCCTATCACATGAGGCTTCATAATCATACAATTTAAATTACTCATTCTACTTCCTAACATCAGATCTATGCAAGCACATAAAGCTCAGTTATAGATAGTTATCCCTTACTATGAATATGCTTCCTTTCAAGGCGATAACTCTACAAAGTCCATTTATAGGGAAGGGATACTTCCTATCACATAAAGCCCTACGGTCATACAATCTAGAGTACCTCCTTTTCATAGTGACCAGTCCTCCACAATCAATCAAGAATAAGAGGTAAACACATCATTGAATATAGAAAGGAACAAATACATGGTTCGTGCATCAGTAATCATATCATAACTTCCCTACTCCTAGAATCCAGAGAACTACACTGTGGAGAAGGAAAGACAATCAAGATACATAGAAATAAGCACCCTAAATCTCAATACACATAATAGAGAGAAGATTATGCTTATCCAAGAATTTTTAGTGTTGATGGAAGTGTTTTCGAGCTCTGATGGTGGATGGATCATCTTAATGGATGGAGTTACTCTAGGGTTTCCTTTTCAAGGGGGAAAGACAATCAAGATACATAGAAAATAGCATCCTATAAATCAATACACATAATAGAGAGAAGATTATGCTTATCCAAGAATTTCTAGTGTTGATGGAAGTGTTTTCGAGCTCTGATGGTGGATGGATCAGATTGTCTTAATGGATGGAGTTGCTTTAGATCTTTAATGTATTCAAATCCTAACAATTTAGTGTTCAAAGTAGAGAGCAAGGTATACCTTCGAGATAATGCACTTGCAACAATATTTTCCATACCTTGTTTATACTTGATCACATAAGGAAATGATTCGATGAACTCCACCCATTTCGCATGACATCTATCCAACTTACTTTGACTCTTCATGTGCTTCAATGATTCATGATCAGTGTGAATGACAAACTCCTTGGGCCATAAGCTAAAAGCCTCACCAATGCATACATCTCATTGTCATAAGTGGGATAGCTCAAAGTTGCTCCGCTCAATTTCTCACTAAAATAAGCAAGGGGTCGACCTTCTTGTATTAGCACAACTCCAATACCTATTCCTGATGCATCACCCTCAATTTCAAAAGTTTTAGCAAAGTTAGGTAATGCATGTAATGGTGCAGAACTTAGTTTCTCCTTAAGTGAGTTGAAGGCTGAATCCTATTCTCTATCCCAACGAATCCCAACATTTTCTTAACAATTTCGGTCAATGGTACAGTTAATGTGCTAAAATTCTTAACAACCCTTTTTTAGAAACTTGCCAAACCATGGAAGCTATGTACCTCAGTTATGATTTTTGGTATTGGAGATTCACGAATAGCCTTAACCTTCTTCTCATCAACTGGTATTCCCTTAGCACTAACAATATAACCAAGAAACTCAATCTGATTAGTACAAAAAGAACATTTTTGAAGATTAGCATACAACTTTTCATTTCGCAAAATAATTAGAACATTTTATAAATGATCTAGATGCTCCTCTAAATTTTTGCTATAAATCAAGATGTCATCAAAATATTCTACAACAAAATTTCCAATAAAAGCACAAAAAATATGGTTCATTAACCTCACGAAAGTACTAGGTGCATTAGTAAGCCCAAATGACATAACTAACCATTCGTACAAACCATACCTAGTCTTAAATGCAGTTTTCCATTTGTCGCCCTCACGCATGCCAATTTGATGACAACCTAAATTCAAATCAATTTTAGAGAAAATGCAAGAGTTATGTAGTTCATCTAGCATATCATCTAATCTAGGAATAGGATGATGATACTTTACCGTAATCTTCTTGATAGCCCTGCAATCAACGCACATTCGCCAAGTTCCATCCTTCTTAGGTACAAGCAAAATGGGGACATCACATGGACTCAGGCTTTCACGGGCATACTGTTAGATGTGTATACTAAAAGACTTGCTCTTTTTTTATATATAAGATCATCAATATTTTTGAATAGAGAATCACAACAACACAAGATGCGTATTTATATTAGTAAATGCATACAAGTCCTTTACTTTGCAATGTAGATAACATGGTATGAGGTGACACACAGAAGATTATGTTATCAGTTCCTTGCCTAGTATATGATGAGGCTCATAGCCGAGATGGAATTAGACAAACCATCGGGATGGTTGTAGTGTAATTAGGTGTGGTTTGTCTTGACCATAGAATTACACTAGTGTGCTTTGTGTCGATTGAGCAGGACCAAAACCAGAGGTCATCCAATTTATACTGACTTAATAATTGGATTAGACCTCGGATTATTATGGAGTACAATCCCTAAATCCTAATATAATAACGGGCACGTATAGTTAATATTTATTTCTTTGATTTACCAATGGGTAAGATTTATTCTGCTAAATTGATAGGCCCGGTAAGTTGGGAAATAATATTAATTATATGGTGTGCCATTGATTATTGATGGAATCTATGTCCTGGTGAGTCAGGATGATGATGCCCCCTTGATGAGCTCATAAAGTTCATCATGTTAAACCCTGCAGGTGGATTTGATCCAACATGATGATAAGGTTGAGTGGTACTAGCCAAGGAGCCAGAAGTTGATTAATTAAAATTGTCAGTAATTTAAATTAATCGACGGGTATCCGATATCTTAAACACGGGATGATGGTTGTGCTCATAATAGCTGGAGCCCATAAGAAAATATGGGGGTTGGTGAGAAAGTTCAATGGAGATCATTTAGTGGAATGAATCTTCATTAATGGATTGGTTTTAGATCCATTAGTGGGCCAAGACCCAACTCCTCCTCTTGGTCCCTACCTTAGCCCTATATATACCACATGAGATCATGAAACCAAGGATTAATCATCCAATTAATCAACCCAAGGCCTCTCTCCTCTCTTCTCTCTCATTCTCGCTCCTAGGGCAAGTGGTCGGCGCAACACAAGAGGACATGTCTGTCTTCTTTTCTTCCTCCTTCATCCACCATCTCTTGGCCAAAACTTACATAGACAAGGAGGAGTCCTCCTTTTCCTTTTGTGGTGCTCGGTGGTGAGAGAGAGGTGGTCGGCGACCGGCGGGAGGTGGTGCAAGGAAGGTTTGTGGCGGCGCCTCAAGCTTGGAGAAGGACACTTTTTCAGCCAGGTTTGGGTTGGAGAGAAGCTTGATTCTTCTTCTTCATCCTCTTCATTACCTTCCTCCCTAGGACTTCCTTTTGACCGGTGTGAGCTTGGTGGCTCTTGGTGGCCAGCGGCGCAAGGAATAGGGAAGGAGGCCGGCAGTTCCAAACCCTAGGGTTAGGGTTTGGATTGGCGTGAAGAGGTGGTTCTTTGGAGAGCCTTGGTGATCCCGGATCTCGGTAGCTCGTCTCCCACATGATGTCCGGGAGGAGAGGGACATAAGGTAGAAGGCTACGAGGTAAAGGAAGGTATAATTCTCTTCCTTGGCTCTTTGTTTAGTCTCGTCATTTTATGTGTGATATGTGTTAATTGATTGTTTTGATTATTTGATAATCATAGATAATAATTAATTAATTGGACCTCGATAATAAACTTAAAAATTGGCGATTCACTCATCGTCTTTTTCGCAGTCATTTGGTTAGGAGAATTACAAGGCTTGATCTTTGTAATTGGCCAGGTTGTAATTCATACTGAACGATACGATGACGAGATGGTCGTTGGGAGACGGGTCTCTATTCGGATTAATTTTTTAATCCGTAGACATGGAGAGGTCTCTCAAGGACGACCAATTATTCGCTAGGGAAACCCGCCAAGCCATGCCCATCACATACCCTTTTCTCGTCAACTCTTCAACTTGCTTTTGATGTTCTTTTGTCTCAGCGGGGTTACACGTATAGGCTGACCGATTAGGCATTTTGGCTCTAGGGATGAAATCAATTTGGTACTCTATTCCTCTAAGTGGTGGCAATCCATCAAGAACCTCATCAGGAAATACATCATCAAATTCCTGCAAAAGAGATTTAACAACACTAGGCAAAGTAGGGTTAAGATCGTAAGTGTTAAAATCGGCCTCCTTGTACAAAAGTACAATCATTAGCTGTGAAGTATAAAATCCTCTCTTAACTTCTCTTTCGTTTGCATAAAAATTCCCTTGCTTACTCTCTTGCTCTTGAATTTCATTTCCCCTTTCATTCTTTTTTCCACTCATCTAATCCTCACCTTTTCTTTTCTCACACTCTTTTTCGTTTTCATTATTTTTCCTTTTCTCATATAAAATGAAATGCTCACAAAAGTTAAATTTAAATGAAATGCTCATAACTTACTTCTTCACTGTTAAATTAACATTTTAGGGAATCTTAACCTATAACTGTATACTCTCCCTCGTTGATATACATAAAAAATGAATAGGCTAAATAAGTCTTTAAAAACAATTTACCATGTAAAATAATTTCACAAAAGTTTCCTAAATAAAATAGTTTTTGATGGCATTCTAATAAAAGAGATTGTGTAACATTTTCAAATAAACAAAATTTTTTCAAAACTTTCCAAGTAAATAAATTATGAAAAAAAATTAAGGAAAACCAATTAAGATGGAGTTAGAATGTTTCACATGTTTTTAAAAAATAACTATAAGTAGAAAAAAATTTCACAAGTTTTCCAAACGATTTCACAAATTTTCAAAAGATAGTTTTAAAAGTAAGCAATTTTCATAGTAGAGAGTTTTCAAATATGCTCCCCTCAACTTATAACTCTCCCCCTATAATTTTGAAAATATACATTTTTCTAGGGAGAGGAAAAATTTTATGTGTTAAAATAATTTTAAATTAAAATTTTGAAATACTTTATTAAAAAATAAAAATAGTAGAGCTAGGAGTATTTTTGTAAATCATTATAAAAATTGTCTTTTGAAAGAAAAAAAATTAAGAAAAAATTTCTATGGAAAATAGTTTTTTGGAAAAAATTTCTTTAGCAACAAAATTAGTTTTTCAACTTTTTTCTAAAGAAGAAAACAAAATATTTTTTTTTGGAATATAATTTAAGTAAAAATAATGTGGCTAAAAAAATCTATGTGAAAAATGGGTTTTCCAAAAAATTATCTAAGTAAAAAAATTTTAAAAAAAATATTTTACAACAAAAATTTTCAAAAAAAAAAGGCTTTTTACCAAAGGGCATACCTATGAATTGGTATTTATCAAAAGACGTACCATAGTTTCATTTTTTCCAAATGGCGTATCCATTTTAGTCAATGTCCTCTTATACTTCTCCTGCCATGAATTGGCTTTCTCAATTCACAATTTCAAGACATCCGAACCACTTTATCAGTAAATTAATATTTTATGGTTTAGCTGCCCCAGGGAGTCAAATTTTTCTCAACCTATATATATATTTCTACCTTGCACAACTCGATTCATCACGAAGGCACCTGAGGATGATAGGTGTTAAAGGAGAAAACCAAGCAACAGTTTGGTAACAAATAGAAATAATAATGTACGTGTGATTGTCATCTTTGATATGGTATTAGATCTAGTTTTATACATGATAAACTCTTTCTACTATTTTTTTTGGTGAAGGACTCTAACGGTGCCATGCATTATATAATTTGGGTTCTCTGAAATTTTTTAAACTTACGATAAATTAATGCTTGAATTCGACCTAGGGGGTGATATCTTACCATATCAAGCCCTAAGAGGGCCTGAAATGAAAGGATAGGAGGACCTGAAATAAAATAACTTTAGGCCCTAGGAGGGCCTGAATAAAAGGATTTCAGGACCTGGCAGTGCATGATATCATTTGCTTTCAGTCCCTAGGGGGGCTGAAATCCTTTTATTTCAGGCCCTCCTAGGGCCTGATATCCTTTGATTTCAGGCCCTGGGAGGGCTTGAAATAAAAGGAGTTCAAGCCCTCCCACTGCCTGATATCCTTGATTTCAGGCCCTGGGAGGGCCCGAATCAAAGGATTTCAGGCCCTTGGGCCCTCCTAGTGCCTTGATTATGAATTTCAGTATTTTCTAAATTTAATTGTAATTTATTTTTTATGGATGATAATGTTGTTGATAAAATTCTCTCTGAGATATGAAATACTCTTGATGATAATGCTATCATGGGGAATGGAGCAGAAATAGGCTGTAATAATTTTTCATTGTCTTCCCAGTATAGTGATAATAAAATCACAAGGAATTTGACATTTGATCTAAATGAAGAAGCAAGTAATCTAGAAGATGAGGGTCTGAATTCTTCTACCAGAGTTGTTGAATTCTTTGAGCCAACCTAGAGTGGGGAAGAAGAAATTTAAATCAGAAATGCAGATGAATTATAACCCAGTACAAGTGTAACGACCCGAAAAATTCTCCTAATATGTCTTTAAAATATTGAGCATGTTTAGATGATTTTCCAAGGGACCTAGAAATATTAACATGAATTTTAACCTAGAAATCCATGTTTTTCCATTTAAATTGAGGTAATAGGCACTAATGGGCCTTAGATGGGCTTTCTAGTACCATGATTGTTGGTGAATTTTAGGTAAAAATTTATAGAAATATAAAAGAATTTTTAATGGGAAATTTTAACATAATTATGGGTGAATTTTTAAGGGATTTTCGAAATATTAGGGAAATAAAATAAAAATCATTGGAAAAAAATAGTGTATGCACCAAGGATTGAACCTTGGACCTCTTGTACAACCATGCATCCTCAAACCAATTCACCTAGCAAGGGAGTGCTATGAGGAAATGAAGTGGATTATGGTTAAGGCTTAAGGGAAAATGAAGAGACATCATGACTCTTCACTTACCCTCCTTGATGAGTTATAAAGAGAAGCATGGGGGGTTACTTCTCTTCTTCCATCAAGTCACCTTTCTTCCTCCCTTCTTCTTCATCCTAGCCGAATATCCCAAGAGGGATTTCTGTTGGGACCGGGTGCACGCCGACAAGGATACGGGTTCGTAAAATTTTAAATTTTTACGTGCAGCGGAAGAATTTTCATAAAATAATTTCTTAAATTATTTTAACTTCTTATCTAGCATGCAACCTTATAGTGTGTTGACATAATCATAAAATAAAACTTTGTGGAAAAGTAAACTAATTTACTTTATACCTTTCGTATCTCGAAGAAAGGGACGAGATCCAACCGTAGCGTCCCTTGGAAGCTCCGCCTCTATTCGCGTCCACGCCGAGTTCTCTTCGGGATGACTTCGCAAAGTCACGAGTTTTGTGCTGACGAGAAATACTAGATTCTCTAAAGGCACAACAAAGAAGAACAATAGAATAAATAGGAAACTAACCACCAAGAAACGGAATCGAATTCCGAGAGGGAAGGAGATAAGATCCGCTTCTTCTTCTTCTTGGTTGGCTTCTCCTTCTTCTTGATAGCTCACGGCAACCAAGAGGGGAGGAGGGGTTTGCGCCGGCCCTAGATGGAGGAAGGTGCTTCAAGGGGCGCCGGCCCTAGAAGCTTCAATGTGGGTGCCGGCCCTAGGTGGGGAGAAGGGAAGGAGAATATAAAAGAGAGAGAGAGAGAGGGAGCGCTATATCGATTAAGAAATCAAGGCTTGCCTTTGGTTTCTTTTATAGTGGCCTTTCCCTCGCCAAGTCTCCTCTTAACGGAATTAACGGAATTAGTTATCATAAGAAATTTATCCTATAAATTCTCTTATGAATTATTCCGTTTAAACCAAGTTTTATTATAACTAACTTTATAATAAAACTAATTAGTTATAATAAGAAATTTATCCTATAAATTCTCTTATGAATTCTTCCGTTTAAACCAAGTTTTATTATAACTAACTTTATAATAAAACTAATTAGTTATCATAAGAAATTTATCCTATAAATTCTCTTATGAATTACCAAGTTTTATTATAACTAACTTTATAATAAAACTAATTAATCTCTCCTTTTATTATGGAATAAATTTTTATAAGAAATTTATAAACTTTCTTATTATGGAAAAATCAATTCATAATTGATTTTATAAAATTAAAATAAACCATTCCATGGATCATTTTAATTTCCATAAAAAGAATAAATTTCTATAAATTTATTTATATAAATTTCTTTACACAAATTTATTTATCCATAATTTATAAAACAAATCGCACTAGATTTATTTTATTAATTAAACCAATTAAATTGGTTTCTCCCTTTAATGTGGCCGGCCACAACAAAGAGGTTTGGCACCCTCTTTGGCCGGCCAAACCAACCCGAACCGATCGCGAATTAAACTCATTTAATTCGGCCAATAAGCCATCAAAAGACTTAGCCATTTTAGCTTTCATTGCGCCTCTGATAAATTCAGATTCGATTTATTTCTCTTGATCGAAAAATCCAATTTTCAACTCGTTTTAAATCCCCCGGATTACGCGTAGTGCGTGTGACTAAATAGGCTTTCAATTTATGTTGGCCGTCTATAATCAACAAATTATAGAACGATCATGAGTGGCACCTAGTAGTACATCATGACCCCCAATTAATCAAAAGATCAACGGTTGACCTCAGAAGTAATTTTGAAACCGTTCAGCAGCTCTAATGAATTGTGCCCCATTCCCTCCACCATCTTATACCCACTTGGTTCAGGACACGGTCTATTTGTGTCAGTCCCCACTAGGCTGACTACGTCACACCTAGCCCAAGTAGTGTCTTTCTCGTCCTTTGGATTTCTAATTACTCTCATGTATTTAACAGACTCATACTCTAAACATGACATGCTCTGGCCAGAGGTTTTGAGTAACAATCCGACGATAGGCCTGGGTATACATCTCCTCGCAAGGAGTGGTGAATCCTTTGTAGGCTGTTCAAACATTTTCGGGCACTTCGGCTTATACCCAATCATCCTGGGTCCACACCTCCTTGGAGATGCTTGCTTAAGATGTTAAAGTATAAGTCTCCATGACCAAGATGACTTGAACACCGCAAGTCAAAGGAACATCGCACTTAAGCCGCAGTAAGAACTTCATTGACATATCTATATAGATTACCATATGAAGTCTTATAGCTAGTCAGTCCAATGAACTAGTTCCCATAACTAGCATCCATGTTTATCTCTGGACATCCCAATTTCACCAGCCAGTGAGAATCAGCTGATTAGAGAATAACCCATGCTAGTCTCAACAGAATTGATAGTGTCCGTATTTATCAATTCATCGACTAGGGATATTTTCAATACTTCACATTTGCATATTTAGAGATAATCACTAGTTGTGATCCCATCACAAATTCTCTTATGCTGTGAGTTGTAATACGGATATTCTGTAGATGAGTTTAAGATCCCAATCAAATACACAAGCATGTATACTCAAATAGTGAATTATCATTTATTAAAATAAATGTTTTACAATCATAAGGCGATTGCCTTAGGACACTTCTCTCATATCGCTAACAAACTCCCACTTGGCCTAATGCCAATCGCTACGGTATCCAATACCACAAGCTCTAACATGACCCTCAAACTAGCTCTGAGGTAAGGCCTTAGTTAAAGGATCCGCTAAATTCCTTTCAGTGGGAATTTTCTGAATTTGTATGTCATTCCTACTTATAATCTCTCTGATCAGATGATAGCGGCGAAGCACGTGTTTGGATCGCTGATGAGACCTTGGTTCCTTTGCTTGTGCAATAGCTCCGTTGTTGTCGCAGTAAACCGGCACTGCTTCATCAATGGTTGGAACCACACCAAGTTCGGAGACGAACTTCTTGATCCAGACTGCTTCCTTTTCTGCTTCCGAAGCTGCGATATATTCCGCTTCCATGGTAGAATCCGCTACGGTGTCTTGTTTGGAACTTTTTCAACTTATTGCACCTCCATTCAAAGTAAATACGTATCCAGACTGAGATTTGGAGTCATCCTTATCTGTCTGGAAACTGGCATCTGTATACCCACGTATTACCATATCTCCTTCTCCATATATTAGGAACACATCCTTAGTTCTTCTTAAGTACATAAGGATTGTCTTAACAGCCGCCCAATGATCCATTCCTGGATCCGACTGGTATCTGCTTGTGACGCTCAAAGCATACGATACATCGGGCCTAGTACACAACATAGCATACATGATAGATCCTATCGCGGATGCATAGGGAATCTTGTTCATGCAAATCCTCTCATCTTCTGTGCGCGGACACATAGACTTTGAAAGGTTGATCCCATGCCTGATGGGAAGGTAACCTTTCTTGGATTCCGACATGCTAAACCTTTTTAGCACTCGGTCTATATATGTAGACTGCGAAAGACCAAGCAACCGTTTTGATCTATCTCTATACATTCTAATCCCAAGGATATAGGTTGCTTCTCCCAGGTCTTTCATGGAGAAAGTTTTGGACAACCAAATTTTAACTGTCTGTAAAATTGATATATCGTTTCCTATAAGTAAGATGTCATAGACATATAATACAAGGAATACGACTGCACTCCCACTAACCTTCTTGTACACACAAGGTTCATCTGGATTTTGTGAGAAATCAAACTTTTTGATTGTCTCATCAAAACGGATGTTCCAGCTCCTAGATGCTTGCTTCAGTCCATATATGGATCGTCGAAGCTTGCATACTTTGGTTTTATCAATCGATGTGAAACCTTCAGGTTGTATCATGTATACATCCTCAAGCAGGTTTCCGTTAAGGAAAGCTGTTTTCACATCCATTTGCCATATCTCATAATCATAATTAGCTGCTATGGCTAGGAGCATCCGAATGGATTTAAGCATAGCTACTGGCGAATAGGTTTCGTCATAATCAATTCCTTGCTTCTGACGATATCCTTTTGCAACTAATCTTGCCTTAAAGGTAACAACATTACCTTCCATGTCAGTTTTCTTCTTGAAAACCCACTTGCACCCTATGGACTTAATCCCTTCAGGTGGGTTAACCAAGTCCCATACTTGGTTTTCGTACATGGAATCCATTTCCGACTTCGTGGCCTCAAGCCATTTGTCCCTTTCTGAACTTTTCAGAACATCTTCATAACTGATAGGTTCGTCATCGCTTATGAGTAACACATCATTCGATTCACATACGAGAAATCTGTATCTCTCTGGAATATTGCGTGTCCTATCAGATCTACGAAGAGGTGGTGTAGTCTTAGGTTCAACTGATAGCTCATCATTATGAGGTATTGGTTGTGGGTCTAGACTAGGTGTCTCTGTAATGTCTATTGGAGTTTCTCGAACTTCATCAAGTTCAATGCCACTCCCACTGTTTTCTTGTAAAAGAAATTCTTTTTCTAGAAAAACAGCATGCCTTGAAACAAACACCTTTTGTTCCAAGGGATGATAGAATTGGTAACGCTTCGTTTCCTTAGGGTATCCAATAAATAGACATTTATCAGACTTAGCATCCAATTTGTCTGATACAGTCCGCTTCACATAAGCAGGACAATCCCATATCTTAAGGTGAGTTAAGTGTGGATTCTTACTATTCCACGTCTCATATGGAGTAGTTGAGACTACCTTGGTCGGGACTCTGTTTAGCAAGTAAACAGCTGTCTTAAGTGCATAGCTCCAAAAGAATTTTGGAAGAGTTGCATGATTCATCATCGACCTAACCATGTCCATCAAGGTTCAAGGTT
>JAGFNQ010000252.1:290546-353343 GCA_024364735.1 Boesenbergia rotunda | reverse complement strand
CGGACGCTCCGGGCGCCCCGGACGCTCCGGGCGCCCCGGTTGACACTTGTTTTGACTGCATCATGAAACTGCATGTTTAAGTACTGCCTGGGGGCGCCCCCTTGCTGGGGGCGCCCCCCTTAAGGCCTGCAAACCATGATTTTTACTCTGCTTTGCCTCCGGTTCTTGATACCTGCAAGATACACAAACACAAAGCATAGATACATATAATGTTAGCCTTAAGGACTTGGTTCGGACTTCGGGTTTGCACGAACCCTAGGTCGAACCAGCACGAGTTCCTATCCCTGAGAACTCGCCCTTCACCTACTCCTTTCAGGAGACGGTTGCCACCCAGTCCTTCGGATGGACTTTTGCTTAGCCTCCGATTACTCCGGATCTCGAGACGCCCAAACCCCAACCCGTCTCTACTCCTATCCTTAGTCATCGCTCAGCTAAGTTGCTCAGTCCCTTGGACCAAGACTTCATTACCTAGCAATCCTTCGCCAGGTGCCTAGCAGTCCTTCGCCAGGTCTTCATTCCCTAGCAGCCCTTCGCTAGGTGCCTAGCAGCCCTTCGCTAGGTCTTCTATGCCTAGTAGTCCTTCACTAGGTGCCTAGCAGCCCTTCGCTAGGTCTTAGGGTTACGATACCTAGCAGCCCTTCGCTAGGTGCCTAACAGCCCTTCGTTAGGTCTTGGGGTTACGATACATAGCAGCCCTTCGCTAGGTGCCTAACAGCCCTTCGTTAGGTCTTGGGGTTACGATACCTAGCAGCCCTTCGCTAGGTGCCTAACAGCCCTTCGTTAGGTCTTAGGGTTTGGATGCCTAGCAGCCCTTCGCTAGGTGTCTAACAGCCCTTCGTTAGGTCTTAGGGTTTCGATGCCTAGATTAACTAGGACTTTTCTTCAGCTTAGGTCACTTCTCTCTTACTCCCCTTTGTCTGTTCAATATATCACTGACTTAAGTGTATTGTCAAACATTAAAACACTTAAAGAGGAATACCATTGATGCAACTTGCACCAACACATTCTACCTTTCTGGAGATGCCAGAATGTGGTGGGAAAGGGTCAAGGCCAAAAGACAAGTGAACCAAATGAAATGGATGAACTTCGAATCTGATGGAAATGGAGCTGATTCCACTTGACCTTATAGGGACGTTCATTCCATAACTTAGGCTTAAGTACTAAATGATCCAATAAATTGAATTTATTGGAGAGCCAAGAAAAAAAAACCAAGAAATTCTTATCAACTCTAAGAGCACAAAAGATGTTAGATAAGGGATGCATTGGGTATCTAGCACATGTGGTCAACACAAGTCAAGCAAAGGACCAGAAGCTAGAAGAGGTCAGAGTTGTATGCAACTACTCAGAGGTATTCCCTGATGAATTACCAAGGTTAGCCCCTAACAGAGAAATCGAATTTGAGATCGAACTGATTCCTGGCACTAATCCGATCTCCAAGGCACCTTACCGTATGGCGCCAGCTGAATTGAAGGAACTTCAAGGACAGCTGCAGGAGTTACTCGACAAGGGTTTTATTCACCCGAGTCACTCTCCATGGGGAGCTCCGGTACTGTTCTTGAAAAAGAAGGATGGAACTATGCGCATGTGCATAGATTATCGAGCTCTAAATAATGTGACGATTAAGAACAGGTATCCATTTCCAAGGATCAACGACCTATTTGACCAACTGAAGGGAGCTACCATCTTTTCGAAGATCGATCTTAGATCCGGTTACCATCAAGTTAAAGTGAAACCAGACGATATTCCGAAGACGGCTTTCCGGACTAGATACAGACACTTTGAATTCATCGTCATGCCCTTCGGAGTAACTAATGCTCCCGCTATGTTTATGGACCTAATGAATCAGGTATTCTCGGCATTTCTTGACAAGTTTGTGATCGTCTTCATCGACGATATCCTCATCTATTCGATAAATCGAGAAGAGCATGCTGAACACCTGGAGATGGTATTACAGCTCCTTCGGGAAAAGAAGTTATATGCCAAATTCTCCAAATGCGAATTTTGGCTCGATCAAGTGGCTTTTCTAGGTCATATTATTTGCAAGGACGGAGTCACGGTGGACCCGAGGAAAATCGAGGCCGTGAGTAACTGGAATAGGCCGAAGAATGCTAGCGAAGTCAGGAGTTTTCTCGAACTAGCGGGCTATTACCGGAAATTCGTGGAAGACTTCTCCAGAATCGCAGCACCTATGACGGTCCTCACCAGGAAGAACCAGAAGTACGTATGGACAGAAGAATGCGAGAGGAGTTTCTTGGAACTGAAAAGGAGACATACAAGTGCTCCAATCCTTACTCTTCCTGAAGATGGCAAGAGCTTCGACATGTACAGCGATGCCTCCAAACTGGGACTCGGAGCTGTACTTATGCAGAGTGGTAAAGTTATTGCCTATGCCTCTAGGCAACTCAAAGAACATGAAAAGAACTATCCCACTCACGATTTAGAGTTAGCAGCTGTGGTCTTTGCTCTGAAGGTATGAGACACTACTATACGGAGCACAGTGCAAGATATATACAGACCACCAGAGTCTGCGATATTTCTTCACTTAGAAGGTCCTTAACATGCGACAACGCAGATGGCTCGAACTGGTAAAGGACTATGACTGCGAGATCTTTTATCATCCAGGCAAGGCGAACAAAGTGGCCGATGCACTCAGCAGAAAGTCCAGTGCCGCCTTGATGTCCTTGTCAGTATTATCTCGACAGATGGGCAAATGGAAAGGGTGAACCAAGTACTGGAAGATATGTTACGAGCTTGTGCCCTGGATTTCTAAGGGAGCTGGTGCCGATATTTATGCTTAGCGGAGTTCGCTTATAATAATAGCTACCAAGCTACTATCGGAATGGCACCTTATGAAGCTCTGTATGGGAGGAGATGTAGATCTCCGATCTGTTGGTACGAAGGAGGCGAAAAGAAGGAGATGGGACTCCAGACGGATTTCATCGACGACACCACCCGAGCTATACAGAATATCCGCCAAAGAATAGAGACTGCTCAGAGCCGGCAGAAGAATTATGCTGATCAGCGACGTAGGCCTTTGGAATTCGGTGTCGGGGATTTGGTGTTCCTCCGAGTGGCTCCTATGAAAGGAGTAATGAGATTCGGGAAGAAAGGAAAGTTAAGTCCGTGCTATGTGGGACCGTACAAGATCCTGAACAGAATTGGCAAGGTGGCTTACGAGCTCGAGCTACCTCAGGAGATGTCATCAATCCACAACGTATTCCACGTATCGATGCTCAAGAAATGTATTCCCAATGCAGACCAAGTGATGGAGTCGCAGGCCGTACAAATCCAGGAGGACCTGAGTTATGAAAGCAAACCCATACGGATCCTGGATCGAGATGTCAAGAGACT
Organism: Boesenbergia rotunda; assembly: GCA_024364735.1. Classification (NCBI taxonomy): domain Eukaryota; kingdom Viridiplantae; phylum Streptophyta; class Magnoliopsida; order Zingiberales; family Zingiberaceae; genus Boesenbergia; species Boesenbergia rotunda. The sequence continues at coordinate 349,992 of JAGFNQ010000252.1, read as the reverse complement.
GAGGAACAAAGATGTGCCCTTAGTCAAGGTCTTGTGGCAAAGTCAACAATATGAAGAAGCTACCTGGGAACACGAGGACGATATGAAACAAAAGTTTCCGGAGTTATTTTAAGTTCGAGGATGAACTTTCCAGAAGGTATGGAGAATTGTAACACCCCACTAAAATTCCCTTCAATATTATCTCTAATATTGAGTGTGATTCATGAATAATAGTTAGAGTTGTGGGAATTTTAGTGTAAGTGTTAATAGGCCTTATATGGGCTCTAAATGGTGGGAATTCCTAATGGGTCTTAAATAGCACTTCATTAGTTATCCTAATGGGCCCCATGAGGATAAAAGAAATAACACATCATGTAATGAGCCTTACTTTAGATGGGCTTGCAAAAGAATAATAATAAAAAAAATGTAATGATGTAGGTGCAAGGATTGAACCTTAGACCTTAGAGATGATGTAAGCCTTAAGAATGCATATGTAACCAATTCACCTAGCAAGGGAGTGCTATTAGGAGGATAAAGGGAATTGTAGATAGGTGTAAGGATAAGGGAAGTGAAGAGTCACCATGAGAGGAGGCACCATACCCTTTCACTTGCCCTTCACTTAGTATAAAGAGGTGGGAGGAGAAGTGAAGAGGCTTAAGTTACTTTTCTCTTCTTCTCTTCCACCAAGGCCTTTCCTCTCCCCTCTCTTCTTCCTTCTTGGCCGAAAATCCCAAAGGGGTTTTCCTCTTGGAAAACTTCACAAGAGGTCTCTCTCTTGAAGATCCAAGTTCTTCTACAAGGCTACAAGGGCAAGGACTACTCTAAAGTCAAGAAGGTTTCCTTTTGTTTCTCTATTTGAGGTTTATAACTGAGACAACAAGTGTAAGACTCCCCTCACCTGCAACATAATAGTTATATATGTTTTTGATTCATGTTCTTGTATGTTTTTGGCGATGTGTTGCAAAAATCGTGAAGGTTTCCCTATAGGCAAGTTTCGGCCAACATGAGATTTAGGGCTTAGGTTGTGTTTGATGCTATCTAATGACTCCAATGTTTTCTTGATGTTAAGTTATGAGTTATGATGAAAAAAAAAGTGAAGCAAAAGACCCTTAAAGGTTTAGGCCAAGGCTCTCATGAAGCCATAGACTTTTTGGCCACAAGAAGATGTTTGAGTTCTTTTGACTAGCTAATGTTTTAATTCCTTGTTAATGGTTGTTTGAGGGTTTTATATATATTTTTAGGCCATATTTCCCCTCTAAATACGTGGGGTTAATATCCCTAAATAAGGGCCAAAAAGAAAGAAAAAGAAGAGTTAAAGATGTCATGTTACTTACTAGTGCTTCCTAGTGTTAGAATATGTATTATATGTATGTTGTATGAGCCAATTTCTCTTGTTTTTGTCATTTTCATGTTGATATGAACCTTAAAAATTTCTGATCAGTTTCTTAAATTGGGTTTTAGGATGGGTTAAGGTCACTACCTAACTTGATAATGCCCCTTTGTAGTAGGATACTCAATGTATGCATGTTGTATGAGTTGTGTGAGGTTGTGTTGTGTTTTTATGCCATGATAACCCTATCTAAATATTTTGATCAATAGAATATATGTGAATTAGGGTTGAATTAAAGGTATCCATGTTGCATTATGCCATGATAGATGGGAAGAAAAAAAGAAGAGTTAAAGATGTCATGTTACTTACTAATGCTTTCTAGTGTTAGAATATGTAATATATGTATGTTGTATGAACCAATTGCTTTTGTTTTTGTCATTTTCATGTTGGTATGAACCTTAGAAGTTTATGATCAGTACCTTAAATTGGGTATTAAGATGGGTTAAGGTCACTACCTCACTTGATGATGTCTCTTGGTACTAGGATATACAATGTATGCATGTTATATGAGTTGTGTGATGTTGGGTTGTGTTTTTATGTCATGATAACCCTATCTAAATGTTTTGACTAGTAGAGTATATGTTGAATTAGGGTTGAAGTAAAGGTATCCATGTTTCATTATGCCATGATAGATGAAAAGAAAAAATGAAACAAGTTTCCTAGGTGTATTATTCTTAGTCTTAAATTGAACATTAAGTGTTTTATGAATCATGAATGATAAGTTGACATGTTATGAATTTCCTTACCATTAAATTATGTTTTCTCCATGCCATGTTCATGCTTGAAAGTTATGATGATATTTATGCTTTCAATGTATTCCCATGACATGTATGACATTATGAATAAAAGAATGTCTAAAGAGCAATTTCTATGAAAAGAAAAGAAATGATGAACGCTATGCTAAAGAGAAATTGCTATGGAAAGGAAATGAATTATGTATGCTATTTTACTTTATGTATTGGCTTGTACCGGATCTTGAAAAAGGTCCAAGGGATGGGCACCTTAAGAACGCCCCGGTTCTGGACTACCGAAGCTGTCCCTAGGCTAGAGGTTGCCTAGTACCTTAGTAGGTCGGGATTAGCTACCTCGTACTCTACTAAGGGATGCACCCAAATGATGAATGGGTACAAGCCAGGGATCCCAATGAAGATGATATGTTAATGTTCAAGTATTATATTATATATATTTTTCAAAGAGCATCCTTAATGTTTATGCACATGTTTATGTTTAATGATATTGCATATGCTATGTTTGATATTTATGTTTAACGATATTGCATATGCTATGTTGAATGTTTATGCAATGTTTAGGTTTAATGATATTGCATATGCTATGTTTAATGTTCATGCACGTGTTTATGCTTAATGATATTGTATATGCTATGTCTAATGTTTATGCACATGATTATGTTTTAAAGATTATGCAAATGTTAAATGCTTTAAGTACTTACTCATGCCATATGTCCTTAATAACGACTCATATGCTTATGTTTTAAGTGTTTATGCTTATGTGCTTTAGATGCTTTAAATATTTATTCATGTTATATGTTTATGTCAAATGATGTATATTTCTACTTATATGTGATGTACGGATTTTGTGAGTAAGCAAGGAGCTTACTAAGCATTTTATGCTTATAGTCTACCTTCTTATGTTGCAGAACAAACTAAAGGTTTCTAAAGAAGGGGAAGCAGCAGGAGGGCATGTGTGTGTGTGTGGCAGTGACTTGGTAGAACGATCCTATTGTTGTCTTACTCTTACTTATGGACTTAATGTTGCTACTTATAAACTGCATGTGTTAGTTCTTATGTTTACGCTTTCTACTTGTTGGAGTTGAAGGTCTTTATGATATGCATGCTTAATGTAGAACTATATACTCACTTGTTAAATATGCTATGCTATGATTCACGTGCTTAAAGTAGTTTAGTTAGAAAGAAAATTTATCCAGTTGCAAATGTTCATGATTTAGTATTATTTCCGCTGTTATATTTACGCTTCATATGCAATAATGTACGAAAGAAATAAAAAAAAAAGTAACGCGTCGCTCACGTAAGGGGCGGGCGTTACATTCAATTAAGATTCTTTAGTGGAATGGATCTTAATTAATGAATCGGGTTTAGATCCATTAGTGTGCCAAGAACCAACTCCTCTTGGTGCCTACCTTAGCCCTATAAATACCCAATGAGATCAAAAAACTAAGAGTGAATCAAGAATCCACAACCCAAGCCCCTCTCCTCTCATCTCTCTCTCTCTCACCCTCTTAGGGTTTCGGCAGCGAAACAAGAGAAGAAGGGGTTCTCCCCTTCGGTTCTCTCGATCTCCTCCACCAAGCTCCAACTGAGGCTCAAGGAAGCAAGGCAGATATCTCCTCTACCTTGCATGAGTCTCAGGGAAGGTAGAGGCGGCGCCGGCGGCCAGCTGCAGGCGGCGCAACTAAAGGTTGCGGCGGCGTTGCAAGGCTGAAGGAGGGAGGAGTTTTTGGCTGTTTGGGTAAGGGAGAAGGAGAATTATCTCCTTCTTCATCTTCTCCTTCCTCTCAAGGTGTGCAGCCAATCCGGAGGCCTTGGGGCAGCTCCGGTGGGCGGCGGCGCAAAGGGAGAGGAAGAAGGGTCGGCGACGCTAGGAAAACCCTAGGTTATGGTTTTTCCTATTTCGGCCAAGGTGAGAAGATGAGGCCTTTTGGAGCTCTTGGTGATCTCGGATCGTGGTAGATCGTCGCCCACATGACGTCCGCGAAGGGAGGGACATAAGGTAGAAGACCGCTAGGTGATCGGAATGATATATCTTTCCCTAAGCTCCTTTGTATTTCCTTATGTCTATTTTGTGCCATGGTTATATACCTCATTATTTTATGTTTAAGAATTTATTGTTTTGATTTCAAAATATGATGAATAAATTCTTAACTAGACCCCGCCATAAACACAAAGCCAGTGATCAACTCGTTGCCTTTTCCGCGATCGAACGGTCGAGAAATTACAAGGCCAATTTTGGTAATTGGCTAAGTTGTAATTTGGATCGTTCGATACGGCACGAGACGGTCGATGGGAGATGGCTCTCTACTCGGATTAATTTTTAATCCATAGACATGGAGAGGTCTCTCAGATCGACTAGGTATATGCTAGGGAAACCCGCCAAGCCATACCCAATAGGAACTTCATGATGGACTTGGATGTGACTCCTGGTTTGTCCAGATCTATCATAATTTATTGTGATAACAGTGGTGCAGTTGCAAACTCAAATGAACCATGAGCCCATAAGGCGTATAAACACATAGAGCACAAGTACCACCTGATACTAGAAATTGTAAAGCGAGGAGAAGTAGTTGTTGCGAAGATTGCATCGGAGGACAACCTGGTGGATCCTTTCACTAAGGCCCTTCCGGTGAGAGCTTTTGATCGACATGTGGACGATATGGGAGTCAGATATATGACATTGTTAGAACAGTAGAGTCTTTGAGTAAAAGTGGGAGATTGTTAGGATGTATATTAAAAGCCTTGCCTTTTCTGTATGAACATCTACATTTTGAAAAAGAATCACAAGATCACTGTTGCATGTTTATATTAGTATGTGCAAATTGTCTAATACTTTACACTGTAGATAACATGGTGTGTGGTGTCACACAGAAGATCATATTATCAATTCCTTGTAAAATATAAGTAGAGGCTCACAACCGAGATGGAGTTGGACAAACCATCGGGATGGTTGTAGTGTAATTTGGTGTTCGTTTGTCTTGACCATAGAATTACACTAGTGCACTTTGTGTGCATTAAGCATGACCGACATAGAGGTGATCCAATTTATACTGACTTTATAATTGGATCAAACCTTGGTTTATTATGGAGTACATGCTCTGAATCCCGATATAATAATGGGCACATGTACTTAGTATTTATTTCTTTGATTTACCAATGGGAGAGATTTATTCTGCTAAATCGATAGGCCCGGTAAATTAGGAAATAATATTATTTACATGGTGTGCTGTTGATAATAGACGGAATCCGTGTCCTGGTGAGTCAGGATGATGATGCCCCCTTGATGAACTCATAAGGTTCATCATGTTAAATCCTGCAGGTGGACTTGGTCCAACATGATGATAAGGATGAGTGGTACTAATCAAGGAGTTAGAGGTTGATTAATTAAAATTGTTAGTAATTTAAATTAATCAACGGTTAGGGGAGTGCCTTGTACTGTGGTAGTAAAGAGTAGATCATCAATCTTGACAAGGTTGTTATAAAATTCTGCACATAGGGTTGAGTTTACCGGATGTGTACTGAAAACTAGGTGGTCTAGTTGGTAAAAGTTGATTGCGTCCATTACTAAGGGACAGGATTGGGTGAAGAATTGTCTATTGAGAAAAATAGTCTTAATAGGCTTGTAAGTTGTTTGGGAAAATTTATTGAATAATTCTAGGTTGGGAAACCTCGAGTCAGGGCTAGGCTCGGCCACGGGGTTGGGTTGAGAGACACGTCGTTTTCTAAGTATATAAAAGAAAATGATGCATTTAATAAATATAATAAAGAAAATTACTTGAAAAATGCATAATTAAATTGATACCGGGGTGGCATTTTTGAAGTAGGGCGTGAGAAAGGAGCGTCCAGGCGCCTTGAGAAGAAGAGGAGTGAAGAAGAGTTTTGATTTTGGTGTGGGGGAAGTGGAAGGAGCCATGCTCCTTATATAGTCTTAAACGGGCGCCCGATAGGTCACGACGCCCGTGTTCATTGGGGTGCCCGTAAGGTCACGGGCGCTCGGGTCAGACGGCAGGCTTTTAGCAGAATTGACTATCTTGGATGAAGAGGCAGACTTGGGCGCCCGGTAGGTCACGAGTGCCCGGGTTAGGTGTGAAGGGTTGATAGCTTTTGCTGTCTCGGTCGAAGGGAAGGCTGGGGGCGCCTGACAGGTCACGGGCACCTGACCTGATAGTTGTTTGACTGTTGACCAGTTTGACCATTTGACCAGATTTGACCCGGTTTGACTCTATTGACTAACTAACACTTAGGTCAGTTAAGCTCTAATTTGCATGTTTTAGGAAAAAATAGATGAATTTTAATTAGATCCTAACCTTCTCACCCAGTGTGTAGTTATCAATCACGTTAACCTTATGGGTTTTGTGAGACAGGTTTTAATTTATTTTGAAAAACCATGATTAATTTTAAAAGTTAAATTAATTTTAAAACCACTTTATTATGTTTTAATTTAAAAAAAAACATGGTTTAATCTAGGATTAATTGAAATCTGTTTTAGATTCAAATTTGACAATAGTAAAGTGAATTTGGTTTTCAATAATCGGCTTCCAGGTCTTGGCGAGGCACTAGGCCTTCTTTGGCCATAACCTTATTGGATCATCAATCCTTTCCTTGATAAAACCTTTTATTGAAAATCCATTTTCAAGTTACTCCTTGAAAGATTTTGGTCTAACTAGTTTGGGTCTTGGATCGGTAGCTTCGGCTAGTTCCGCCAAAATGGCTTCCCTAACGTACTATCATCTCACCTCCATCCAATACTATGTTGTTCAAATTTCAGTTATTCGGTTTAGTCCTTAATCTAACCAGTCCTAGGTCTAAGCATGGTAAATTGCATAAAGTAAATAAACAAGCAAGCATGTAATTTTACAATAAGAAAAAGAATTTATTTAACTATAAAAATGGTTTTTAATTTGGCTCCCCCTGGACTAAAGCCACGGTAGTAATTAGGCAAGATATGAATCTTGTCCTTGGGGATCCAATACTGGTTTGGTCCAGCTTGGTTGTTCTGGCAATGTATGGGTACCCATGCCTGAAATTTGGGTCTAGATTGATTCAGTACAGCATAGTATGACCTTTGTCTAGCCTTGGTTCGATACCCTAACTCGGATCGATTTAAACAGACTTCTATTTTCCAAGGATCATGTCAAGACCCTTGGAACCCGAAGTGAATCGTTCTAGAGCCGCTCTAAGGTCCTTGACTTGAGTTTTCAAGGAGGAGTTCTCTTTCTCAAGCTTTTCAACTTGAGCAGAGGTTCCTTCTTGAACCTTCTCAGTCAAAGATCTAGAGTTAGCTCCCTGTTTCAGGAGTTTTACTTCCTTTCAGAGGGACTCGACTCGAATTTTGGCTTTCGTCAAGTTACTAGATAGATAAGCAATTAATTCTGCTAATTCAACTTTAGAGTAACCACTTACAGTGATTTTGCTGTCTTCCGAAATTGTGAGCTTTTCGTCTTCCGGTTCCGATTCTGATCCGGTGTCGATTTCTTCCGAAGCAGTCAAGGCCAGGTTTGATTGTGGGGCTTCTTCTTCTTCTTCGGAGGAAGACTCATCCCACGTAGCCTGAAGGGCCTTCTTCCTTCTTGTCTTCTTGACTTCTTTCAGATTAGGGCACTTCGATTTGTAGTGTCCCTTCTTGTTGCATTCGTAGCAGGTTACATTGGATTTGGTCTTAATGGTTCGGTTGGATCTTCCTTCTTTCAGCTGACTTTTCTTCTGTTGGTCTGATGCTTCAGCTCCTTGTAGTAGTCCCGGGCTAGCCGAACCAGCTTGGGTCGATCCCCTTCGCTGTCTTCTGAGTCTGAGTCTGAGTCAGACTCAGGTGCAGGTTGAGGCTTCTTCTTGTCCACCTTTCCTGTTTTTCCTACATCAAAAGCAATGCCTCTCTCGGCTAAGGTGCAGTTAGTCTGCTCATGTAATTCAAGTTCAGAAAATAATTCGTCTAGTTTAATTTTAGAAAGGTCCCTAGAAACCTTGTAAGCATCTACCATAGATGCCCACAAAGTATTTCTCGGGAAGGCATTTAGGGTGTACCTGATAAGGTCACGGTTTTCTACCTTGTGACTAATTGTATGTAGACCGTTCATCAGCTCCTGGATTTTGGCGTAGAGCTGCACTGCTGACTCACCTTCATTCATTTTGATGGTGTACAACTTGTTCAGCAGTAGGTCCCTCTTGCTGATACGGGTGTCAGAGGTTCCTTCGTGCAATTCGATTAACTTACTCCAGAGTTCCTTTGCACTGTTGAAGGGTCCCAGCCGGTTCAGCTCTTCTTTGGTTAGTCCGCATTGGAGTGTCTGGGTCGCCTTTGCGTCCGCCTCGATTTTCTTTTTCAGCGAGGCATCCCATTCTGTATAAGGTTGTGCCACTCCTTCAGCATTCTTCGGGATTTCCAAACCAGATTGTATTATAATCCACATGTCCAGCTGAGTTTTCAGGTGAACTTCCATCCGACTCTTCCAGTAGGAGAAGTCCTCTCCACTGAAGAGTGGTGGTCTGGCTGTGCTGAAACCCTCTTGCATGACCATTAAGAATTCTGAAATGACAAAAAAAACAACACAAAATCTTGTCCCAAGACTTGGTCTTGGATTAGTAATGCGGGAATAAGATAAAAAAAACGCGATCGAGTGGTGTTCCACCAACCTCGATTAACGAGAAAAATTCGAAAGAAAATGAAATTGAAAATTTTGTAAAATCCGAAAAACTCCCAAATTGGTGGTTGTACCAAATTTGAGCCACCCGCTCTGATACCACTTGTTGGATCAAGAAAAACGATAGAGGGGGGTGAATATCGTTAAAATCTTTTTCGGATTAAGGAAAGAGAAAATGCACAGCGGAAAATAAAACAATTACACAGGAACACAAGATTTTTACTTGGTTCGGAGTCACGGTCGGCTCCTACTCCAAGGCCCACGGTCCTTGACCATTTACTTTGGGAAATACTATAATAGCGCAAAGCAGTTTTACGAATTGAGTACAGAAGTATTGCTGTAAATGAAAAGAACTACACTTTTCGTTACCGATGCCCAATGTGGATCGTACTTCGGAGCAGAGTGTCATCGTCGGCGCTGGAATCTCGAAGTCGGAGTTTGCCGGAGCAGAGCGCTTGAACGAAAAGCTTTGGAGCGTTAGAAAGTTGTGTTCTTGAAGCCTTGGGGTCGAGCCCCTTTTATAGTACTCCATCAGGCGCCTGATGGCTTGGGGGCACCTAACACGTGTCCTCCGATTTGCGAATCCTTATCCGCGGGCTCGGTCAGCGCTTATCCTCCCCACTTGGGCGCCTGAGCTGATGGGGGCACCCGTGAGCTCACGGGCGCCTGATCCACCTTGGTTCAGCGGCTTCGCAGTTGTGTTTTTGGTTTTGCCTTCATTCTTGGGCGCCCGTATCCTTATGGGTGCCTGAGCCCACTCGGACGCCTGACTCTATTCGGGCGCCTTGGCCCAGTGATGAACCTTCACTTGCAGACGATCAGTCCTCCGACCTTGCAACTAAGGTTAGTCCCAAAAACATAATAAGTAGTAATTACAGCCGTAGCTGTCTTGGTTCTGACTTCGGGTCTCCCAAATGGAACCCTAGGTTGAACCGACGCCTACGGTTCCCTCGACGGGGAACGCGTCCTCACCTACTCCTCTCAGGAGAGTTTACCTTTTGCCAACCGGCTCGTCCGGTTGGACTTTTACCCGATCCACCTGACCAGGTCTTCGTGCCCAACTTCCGGTCAGGTCTTCGATGACCCCTTGCCAGGACTTCGTGCCCAGTCCTTGACCAGGACTTCTTTGCCCGACTTCCGGTCAGGTCTTCGGTGCCCAGCCCCTTGCCAGGACTTCGTGCCCAGTCCTCGACCAGGACTTCTTTGCCTAGTGTACCTAGGGCTTCTTCCTCCACACTTAGTAAACAAATTAGACCACAATAACATCTTAACTCTTGAACCCTTTGCCATTATCAAAACCCAGGTTCGACTTAGGTGCTGCCTGCACCAACAGGGACCTCATCCCCGGTCATTGCTATGTCTCCTCCCATTACTGATGTCGCAACTCCTACGACCAATCTTCATCGTGGCAAGGAGGTGCCACGGGGCTGCCCCGCTCCCACCGGAAGGCTCCTTCAGCAATGAAGAAGATGATCGACAGTTCTCAGTCCATTCCTATAGAGGGAGTCTCCATAGAGGCATCACCGAGTGCATCAAGTTCAGAGGGAGGCGCTCCCTGATGTCTCAATAACTAGTACCACAAATGAGCCTCAAATTTAGATATTTATAAGCTGAAAACCCTTGGCTAACAAAATTAAATGTAGAATAGGGGCTCAGGTCGTATTTTTCCAATGACGAGTTTAGGATGTTTGATTCAAGCCTGGATTTGTTTGTCGTCAAATGTTTTGGGTTTTCAAACTGGAATGGGGTTTTGTTTTGCAAATAAGATTGAGAATATAGTTGAAATGAAATAGACTTAACTAACAAACTTAAACTATGAAATTGGAATTCTAAACTAACCTACTTGGAAAATGAGCAGAACAATACGAACTGTGAAATTGGAAGACAAGACTAATATCAAATGAAACTAATCACTAAATCTATATCTAACTTCGGAAATGGGAAATTAAAACAATCTGAATACTGAAACAGAGTTAAATTGTGCAGGGAATTTCCTGATCGGTCGACAGACCGATCAGGTACACGTCTAATCGTTGACAGACTGATCAGTAGTGTGTGGATCGGTCAAACAGATCGATCAGTAGCTGAAATGTGATCTGATACAAAATTAAGCTATGGAAGAACAGAATTCAGAAAGGAAAGTTAACAGCAACTAAACATCAAATACTTCCCTTAATTCGAATCCTTCTTGCTGTCACACAAGAATCAGCTATGAACCCCCTAGCTCGACAAATCGGCAGAAATTTAACCTCCGCGATCAATCCAACTTCAGATTTGCCTTCAGCTGAACCATTATTTCTTTCTCCTCGTACTTGATGTGTGGGATTGCGATGATGGCTCAGGAACCTTCAGAACAACTCAGAGAACCCCTCTGACTTGCTCCGATTGATGAAGAATGGAGTACAAGTATGGATTGATCAGAAAATGGCAGAACACTGGCGAAACCCTCACCTAGCTCTTCTCAGCGACAAATTGATCTGGAAACCTCACGGAGACGTGATCCCGACGATTTGGAAACTCGAACCAAGCTCAGATCGATGTGGCCGCGCGATCGGAGAAGAAAATAGCAAGGAAATTGATGAAGAATGGAAGAAACTGGAAGACAGAGATCGCGATCTGGCGACGACGAGCTCAGCGGAGGGGAATTCTGTTTTAACTAATCCTTTTTGAATTTCGATGGTTATGATCGTTCCAACCTCATCCGATTGTCAGATCTTCTCAGATTTGAACCAAAGTTTCCAGATATCCATCTGACGGTCGAATTTGCCTTTCCTTAGCTGGGATCAACCGGATCTGCAATGGATGACTCACATCTCTCTGCCCTCTTGAATGGATGGTTGAAACTCCTCCACACTTGATCTTGATTTAGGGTCATGATTAGCCCTATCCTGAACTCGGATTGACCAGAAGTTGAAGGATGACTCTGATCTAGCCGTTTCTTGATTGGACGACCCATATTGATTCAATGTTGATCGCCTTGATCCGAGTCGAATTCTGACTCAAACTTGATCCAACTTGACCTAGGTCCATGATCCTTTAAAGCCTACAAAACCAAATTCGAATTAGAAATCAAAACATCTCAAATATGCAAAGATTTGCAATAAAAGCCAAAATAAACGTAATCCATGGAACCTAGTGTAAATCCAAGATTAAGCATGTAAAAATGGATCAAAACATGGATTCTAGAGCTTAAATTAATTAACAAAATGGTAATTATCAACTCCCCCACACTTGCTCTTGAGCGTCTCGTACAAGCTAACTATACTTGTACCCCCGTAGATTATTCTCAATCATGGTTAGAAACAATTGAAAGGAAATTACCTAGGGTTGTCAATTCTCAAAAATCTATGTTCAATGGACTAGTATCTTGTCCTTAAATCAACAACTTAGCATAATTCATCCTTCAAGATTCATTGAGATGAACTAAACTCACAAAGCCTATCAAGGGAATATTTAGTGGCTCTCTTCCTAAATCCTACATTTTTGATGAAAATTGAGCTCACTCAAACACAACCATGGTTCTTGCACTACCATAAGCTTGCTTATGCTCTACTCTGCACCATCATTCTTAATTTGGATCCACACCTAAAAAGGCTCATCCAAACAATTTAAAGAAATATAAAGTGAAAGGAATGAAATGAAGGTTTAGAAAATGGACAAGTTAAGGAAATGGAAGACTTGGATGCTCAAAAATGTATCTAAATGAACTTTGCCCCTTTGATGGTCCTTGCAATGAAATCAGAGCTAAGGTGAGTATGAAACAGCTCATTTTGATGAAGAACATTACTGAATTCTGTATTCTATCCTGTGCCAACTCTTCTGATCGATCCAGAGACCGATCAAACTCTACCTAATCGTTCTGGAGATCGGTTTGTGCTTCATTTGCTCGGACTGGATTACTTCTGATCGGTCTGAGTGACCGATCAGACTCCTCCATGATCGGATTGGTGACCGACCAGGGACTGATCAGTAGCTGCAACACGAGCTGAATCTGAAACTGATTGCTGCCTTGTTTCTTTCTTTGCAATCGAAACTATATCTCAAACTCCTCTAGCTTCTTGTTAACAACTTCCACTTCAGAATTCTAACCATCTCCGGATACTTCATGTTTATTTCCCTTTTCTTTTCTCTCTTTTTTTTCTTTTTCTCTATTTTTTTCAGCTACTTCCTTTCTCTGTTTTTTTTTTCAGTTTCAATTCCTTACAATGCTGTCTAACTTCCTCATCTTCACTTCAGTCTCATTTTTTCAAACCTTTCTCAACTTATTTCCTGTCAATAATTTGAACTTTTGAAGATGACTTCACTCTCTAACTATCTCTCTTTTTTTTCTCTCTTTTTCTCTTCAAATCACACTCACATTTCTTCTTCACTTTTCTATTTTTCTTTTGTGCATTGAGATGCTCCATGCTTCCCTTTCGAAAGTTGCCTCATAGAGCTTGAAACATCAAATAGCATTTAGGAATCAAACTGCTCCAATTGTAATCTTCACTTCCCAATACTCACAACTCACCCTTGATACACCACTCCATCAAATTGGCACCACCTCTTCATCATTCTTTTCTTACATTTTTTTTCATTCTTCTTTTTGAGTTGCATCCTTGATACTCTCCTCATCCCTTAAGAATCATCAAAACATATCTCCACATGCAATTCAACAACAAGAATCTCCCAAAATGTATCACTTCTTACCAAAACATTACCAAAACACTAACCACCTCCCCCACACTTAGCTTTTTGACCATCTCGAGCAAAATAACATCAAGAAACATCAAAAACAACCAAGTCCATGGAGAATAGGGTTATGAACAGAAATGTAGGGAAAAGAGAATAGAATATAGAGAAGATCAACAAGCAATATTGCAAGAATTGATATGAAAAAGGAACACTAAGTGATTCACCTCTATAAATGTGGTCCAATCATAGCAATTTAGTTTTGAAAGAACCTAAGCAAGTTCTAGAGTATAATCACATGTGCATATCACAAAAATTAGGCCAAATCCTCACTAGGTAAAAATAATTCATCTCAAATCATCAATCTAGATTCCATAACTAAGTAGTACTCAAGCATCCAAGAATTTTCATCCATTGGCTCAAATCCAAAGTTTTAACAACTAAATTTAATTTGCTTTCAAGAGACTCTAAAATGATATAGAGAAAACTTAGAGGGATACATTTATTCCTAATCATGTAAGAAATAAGGTGTCATAAGGGTAAAATGGTGTCGACAATGACTTTTTATTCATCCTACACTACCTAAACATTTATTTGCAAGAATTCATTGTAAAAGAAAAATTGATTGCTAGGAAATATAAAAATGATATATACAATGAAATCAAAGAGTGAGGAAAATAAAACTCCCCTTAGGTTGGGTAGATAGATTCTTTGATGTCCAATCCATCCACATCTAGCTCCTTTACCTCTTCAAAGTATTTCTTGAGACGGTGGCCATTTACTTTCCAAACAAAACCATTAGTCTCATCCTTTATTTCAACAACACTATAAGGAAAAATGTTAGTTACAAGATGTAACGCCCGCCCTTAATCCCCTAGGGATTCGGCGACGCTACTTTAATTTTCATACATTACAACTACAAGCATGCATTCATATTTTTCTATCTAATCTATGTCTGGGCACCTAGAGAATGCATTCCTCAGGAGACTCCTATTCAAAATCCAATTCCAAATTTTTCAGCTCCAGAAGAAGAAATTGAAGCTCCACAGGACCATTCTAGACTTTTATTTTCTGATGATAGCATTATTGATGGTCCTAATTTTTCTGACACTGTTGTTGCAGATATTACAGGAGAAGCATGCAGAGGAGATGATTCCATAGGTGTAGGGGATTGCACTAAGCCCCAGGGACCACCACAAGATTTAGAGAATGAACCATAAAGTGTAGGGACTTGCATGGTGGAAGCAAGCACCCAAGGATCACCAGTTGATTGTCCACCAGAGCCTGAGGCTGAAGAGGAGCTTGAACATAACCAGGAGGAGACCACAGATACATCTACTATTATAGACCCTTCAGGTATTATCCAGCATGCTCAGGTAAGTATTTCTCCTCTTTCTTCAGAAAAATGCAGTGAGGTACCTAGGGATGACTTTATTGATTCTGATGTATTTATTGATATACCTTGTGTAGAGATTTTTTGTGAAAATCCAATAGAGGTACCAAACATTGATTTTATTGATCATCATGCATTACTTGACACATCCATTGTAAATATGAATAGTGAAATAATTTTAGAGGCACCCATAATTGATGTAGTTTGTTATGATGAATCTTTAGATACATCTTTTGTGGATATGACTAGTGAAAATTTTTTAGAAGTGCCTGAAATGGATGTTATGTATTTTGATGAATCTCTTGTTATGTCTTATGCTGAAAATGAATGTGAAAAACTTTTGGAGATACCTGATATTGATTTAATTGGTTGTGACACATTACTTGATACACCCTTGATTGAAAATAATTGTGAAATTTCTATTGATGAGCCAGAAATTGATTTCTTTATTTGTGATGAGTATATGGATGCAAATTTGGTAGGAAATAATTTTAAAAATTTCATTGAGACACCAAGCCTTGATTTAATTGAATATGATGCAGCTTTGGATTTATTTCTTGCAGAAACTGATATTATTACATTTCTTTCTGACCCTGAACACTTGAGAGAGGTATTACATTATTTTGTAGGGTCCAGAAGACTTCAGGAGTGGGTACTCCAACTGAACAGACTTCAGCCTCCTGGAAGGGCTTCTGAAGGGCATCAAGAAGGAGGAGATGATCTGACTTTAATTAAAAGCACTCCATCCCTTGAATGGCTCTTGAACCTGAATCGCCTGCGGCCACCTGAACATATTTCTACAAAATTCAAGTGTGGGGGAGTTTCAACATTCCCAGCCACCCAGACTCCTCCACTACCAAGATGGAGGCTACTTCTGGATAGGCTCCGTCCACCAGAAATAAAGGGGAGATTTTACTTTCTTGCATTTTCTTTTATCGCATTTTTCGCTTTTATGTTTTCTAGAGTAAATTGAATAAATAGACATTGTAAATACCATGTCTTTTCTTTTAGCATTTTTTCTTTCATGACTAGGAATAAAAGTATCCCTCTAGGTTATCTCCATAGAATTTTAGAGTCTTTTGAAAATAAATTAAATTTGGTTGTTAAAACTTAGGATTTGAGATCATGGATGAAATCTTGGATGCTTGAGTACTAATTGGTTTTAGATTCTTAATTGAGAACTTGGGATGAATTATTTTTACCTAGTGAGAATTAGCCTTATATTTGTGACACACCTATGTTATTGTACTCTAGAACTTGCTTAGGTTCTTTCAAAATCATATTTCAATGATTGGATCACATCTATAGAGGCTAATCCATTTGTTTTCCTTTCCACATCAAATTTTAGCAATAATCATGTTTATTCTAGTTGTCCTTACTTATTTCCTTCTCTTACCTTCACTTTTCTTTGGACTTGTTGTTTGATTTGTTTCTAATGTTATTTTGCCCGAGACGGACAAAGATTCAAGTGTGGGGGAGTGACTAAGGCTTTGGATGCATTTCAACTCGAAAAAAAAAAAATTTCATGTGCCAAGTGAGTGAGTTGGTGCCAAGAATGAACAAGAGAGATGGAAGCCATTGGAGACTTAGCTTCTTTACTATATTTTGAAGATCAAGTGGCATGCAATGAAAAGAAAAATCTACAATGAAAGAAAAAGAAAAAAAAAGAGATGGCACGCAAAAGTAAGAAATTCAAAGAAAGAAAGTTGTTTCGGTATCACTTGATTTCAATGGACATAGACACAGTTTAGTATCCATCTAAATTCGAATTTTGGGTGTTGGAAATCAGTAATGCAGTGCCAAATTAAGTGGAGCAGTTTTGAAGAAGAATTCTTCAATGAAAAGCAAAATGGCACACAAGCAAAAGCAAGGTTGTGCCATTGAAGGAATAAATTTTTTTGATAGCATGTTTTGATCAGAATGTTTTGGACTTGCAGCTGCTCTCTGTTTATAAATCGGACTGTATTGCAAGGAAGAGTTTGGAATCTGATGAAAAACAGAAGAAAGGAAAAAAATTGCAGTGAAGCCGAACAAAATCTGATGAAAAACAGAAAAACAGTTGGTATCAACTTCAAGCTCTAAATCTGCCACTCTTATTTGATGCAACCTGCTGTCACGAGTTAGATTGGAATGTGGGGCTGATCTGAAATAGGAACTTGTGTTCCCGCTCTGAAGTGATCAATTAGAAGGGTTGAAAAACAGAAAAACAGTTTGGAAAAAAAAACAAAAAAACAAAGCAGAATTTTGAGTTTGCTGAGTGCTGATTTGGAGTAGCTGGACTGACCGGAGCTGATCTGAATTGGGACTAATGCAAGGGCTGCTGAGTGATTTCAGTATCCTTTGAAATTGCAGCTGTGTTAGTCAGTTTGCTTTGGAACTACAGCTGGGCAGATTTGGAACTTAAGCAGCTAAGCACAGTTTGTATCCATCCAAAACTGAACTTGGTCTTCTTTAATCAGCAATGCTTTGCTGCATCTGAACATAATTGGCCGAATGTTTCTAGCTGAATTCAACTTCTTGGCGAGCAAATTCCAATGAAGAAAAGAAAAAAAAAGAAAGCAGACGGTTTGAAAGAAAAGAAAAAGAGAGAAATAAAGTTGGCACACCCTTGAAATTTCGGCACATTGAAAATCATTGAAGTTCTCTAATCCAAATTAAAAGCTTTGCTCCACTACAAATCTGACCTTGCTAGAGGATAAAAGAAGAAGAGAAAATTCAGAAAAGAGAATGAAGAAAGAAATTTGGCACACAATAGAAGAAAATGGCACATTGAAACCAAGAAAGGGTTTTTCCTCCAAACCAAAGGAATTACTCAAGATTTACCACCACACTTTTGGATATCACTAGAGAACTGATAAGAGGGGCAAAGCGCATTGGAAACATTTTTAAACAACCAAGTCCTCCACTCCATCAAAATTTTCTATTTTCTTAGTCTTTATTTCATTTCTCACCATTTTTTTCATGTTTTCATTTATTTTTGTAGATGTTGATCCTATTCATGATTAATGGTAGAGATTAGATAATAAGCAAGCCTATGGTAGTGCAAGAAGCATGTGTGTGAGAGTGAGCTCCACTTCCATCATCAAGTTAGAACTTAAGGAGAGAGCCACCAAAATTTTCCTTGAAAGGCTTAGTGATTTAAATTCATCTCAATGACTCATGATAGATGAAAAGGCTAAGTTGTTGATTTAAGGACAAGATACTAATCCATAGAGCTTAGATTTATGAGAATTGACAACCTTAGGTAATTTCTTTTCATTTGCTTCTAATTATGCTTAAGAAAGCCTAAGGGATACTTATTTAGTAGTTTCGCGAGACGCTCAAGGTTAAGTGTGGGGGAGTTGATAAGTACCATTTTTGTGATTATTTTAGATGTTAAAATCCATGTTTGACCTATGTTTTTATTGCTTAATTATGATTTTACCCTAGGTTTTGGAACTTTATCTTATTTTGGACTTAATTGCAAATTTACACATTTTTTGGATTAATTGGCCACTAATTTTCTGATATATTTTTGTAGGCATGAAAGGATCCTAGACCTAGGGCATACTTGGTCAAACCTGAGTCGGATGTGAACCGGATCGAATTATGAAGCCTACGATTAATCCGGGCCGTCCGATTCAAGAGCGGCTAGATCTGAGCCATCCGGGACGATCTGAAGCAATCCGAGCTAGGGTTAGGGTTAATCAAGCTCTATGATCAAGATTTGAAAGTTTCATCCCAATCAGAGCTAAATCAACCGTTGGATCAAGCAAGGAGGGCTCTAGAGCGTCCATTCATAGATAGAGTTGATCTGGACCATCCGTTGCACATCTGGAGGATCCGAGCTACCACAAGGCAGATCCTGACCCCAGATCATCATCATAAAAGTTTGGCTTCAATCAGAGCAAGATCAGCCGTTGGATCTCCTCCGATCGATCTGAGCCGTCCATTGATTCCTATTTAATCAAAAACGCAGCTGCCTTTCTCCTCGTCGCGTCTCCGCCGCAGCTGTTTCCTTCTTCGTTTTCTTCACTGTTTCATTAGCTAGTTCTTCATCAAGGAGGTGCGATCCCTCAAATCCATCATCAAAGCAAGAGTTAGGTCAGTGAAGAGAGCTCTTGGTGAGGTTTCCGATTGATTTTCTGTTCAATAGCCAGTTTGCGCGAGGTCTTAGCAGCTTGCTATCCGATTTCAGCGAGCTCAGCTGTGCTCCACTTCCACTACATCCGAGCTGACCAGAGGGGTTCCCTGGAAGGTTTTGGTCACTCCCTAATCCCAATCGCGAGCCACCACAGCGAGTTTGATGAAATTGGAAGCTGAATTCAGTTTGGGCAGTGATCTGATCAGATTCGGTAGATGAGGCGATTCTCACTGATTTGCGGAGCTTGCGGGTCCGAGGTTCTCCCTTGATTGACGACCAAGGAGCTCTTGAGTTGAGGAATGGTTGAGGAGTAGCTTAGATAGTTTAATTTCAATGTTTCATAGCTGTAATTTGATTTCTGTCCTGTTTTCTGTATCTGCAGTTTTATCAGCCACTTAGTTCAAGTTTTCTGAATTGTTTAGCTTAATCTAGTTTTTAATCTTCAAGTTAAGTAGATTTAGAAGCTTGTTTAGTGAACAAATAGACCAATTTACAGTTTAATTTCTGTTTTTAGATTGCGTGCCAATTCCCAGCTTGCGTACCATTTCATTTCTGCAATTCCTTTCAGTTTCTGAGTTTGTCTCAGATTACTTGTTTTCTGAATTTTTCTGAGCTGTTTAATTGTGAATTGTTGCTCTCGAATTAGTTAGATAGTTTGCTTAGATAGCATAGCATTTAAGTGTAGTTTCCTGCAGTTCTATTGATGCGTGCCAAAGTCAGATTTCATGCCATTTCCATTTCTGCATTTTTCTTGTAGTTTCTGATACAAGTTGTTAAATTCTGCATTCGAGCTAGGTAGATGCTTGTTTAGTGAGCATAGAACTTAGCATTTAGTTGCCTGCAACTTGGTTTCAGTTTTTAGCTTAGCTTGCGTATCAATCCCATTTCAGCCCTGTTTTCTGCATTAGAATTTCTGCATTCGAAATCTAATTCCTGCTCTGTCAATTCTGCATTATCTTGATTTGGATTCATCAGTGATCGGCTGCTTAATGTCTTCACCAATTCTTGTTCAGCACTTCACTTATAGCCTCATCTTCCCATCTGAAGTGAACAGTTTATGTATGCATTTCCATTTACGGATTCTGCAAGCTTGAATTTCATTGCTGCTGTGCTGCATTCGGGATCTGAATAGTTAGTTTATTTCTGCATGTATTGAATCAAGTTGACATTAGCTATTCTGAATATTAGCCTAACATTAGATTGGAGAATGTGATACCAAAGAGCTTGGTTTGATTCCGAATTTAATTCACTGCATCTAGGCATTCTATTTCTGAATTATTGCTACATTGCTACATGCGTGTACTGTTTTTCTGAGTTCACTCATTCACTCAGCTGTATCTGAACTGATCAGCTTGATTTCTGCAGTTCTCAGTATTATCTTGAAGCTAGCTTGTGCATTGGACTTTAGCTGCTTGGTTTGTCAGCACTGGACTCCATTCTGAAAATTCCTACTTTATGTTCTGCATTTCTACATCTTAATTCTGCATTGAGGGTGTTGTTGAATTTCTGTATTGGAGTTATTGTTTCAGTTATGCATTAACATCTACATCAGTTTGCTACTGCATTGATCAGTATTCAGCTTGCTACTGCATTGACCTTTTCGTTGATAGTTGCTTATAAGGCTAAATTGATCAAGTTTAATGCTTGCACTTAGTACCATTTTGGCACGTGAATTTGTTTTCTTTGCATATCAGTTTGTTTAGTTGCTGCATTTGATATCATGTTTGTTTCCTCAGTCTCTCATCGACACCAAACACCAAATTTCATTTGAAACCCAAAATTCACAAACGACACATAAATACAAGCGCGAATCAAACAACGTCAACTAGCCCCGAGAAAAATACGACATGTGGCCCCTATATTACATTTCCATATTTTTGATTGTAAAAGGGTTTCCAGCATTCATATACATTTAAATTTGATGGACCCACATTCGTGACAGTATATTTTGGGCCCGTCAAATTTTTGATTGTAAAAGAGTTTGCTGAGTGCTGATTTGGAGTAGCTGGACTGACCGGAGCTGATCTGAATGGGGACTAATGCAAGGGCTGCTGAGTGATTTCAGTATCCTTTGAAATTGCAGCTGTGTTAGTCAGTTTGCTTTGGAACTACAGCTGGGCAGATTTGGAACTTAAGCAGCTAAGCACAGTTTGTATCCATCCAAAACTGAACTTGGTCTTCTTTAATCAGCAATGCTTTGCTGCATCTGAACATAATTGGCCGAATGTTTCTAGCTGAATTCAACTTCTTGGCGAGCAAATTCCAGTGAAGAAAAGAAAAAAAAAGAAAGCAGACGGTTTGAAAGAAAAGAAAAAGAGAGAAATAAAGTTGGCACACCCTTGAAATTTCGGCACATTAAAAATCATTGAAGTTCTCTAATCCAAATTAAAAGCTTTGCTCCACTACAAATCTGACCTTGCTAGAGGATAAAAGAAGAAGAGAAAATTCAGAAAAGAGAATGAAGAAAGAAATTTGGCACACAATAGAAGAAAATGGCACATTGAAACCAAGAAAGGGTTTTTCCTCCAAACCAAAGGAATTACTCAAGATTTACTTCACCACACTTTTGGATATCACTAGAGAACTGATAAGAGGGGCAAAGCACATTGGAAACATTTTTAAACAACCAAGTCCTCCACTCCATCAAAATTTTGAATAGGAGTCTCCTGAGGAATGCATGCTCTAGGTGCCCAGACTTTGATGAGTACGTCATCTTCTTCTTCTATCAAATTTGCAAGATTACTTGAAGAAGGACTTGGGCATGCGCTAGGGTCACCTTGAACTGATATAAATCCAACTCCGGGGGATTGTTCTGATTTTTGGGCTTGCCTTTGTTTCTCTTGTTGATGATATAGTAAAACTTGTTGAACTATCTCCTCCACCCTTTGTTGTTGCATAACTTGTTGCAACATTTCCTCGACCTTCTGTTGGAGCACATTTCCTGCACTAGAACTCCCATAGCCTCCTTGGTTAGCATAGCTCCTTGATTGACCTTGAAAGGATGAAGTAGGCTGAAAATTTTGAGCTTGCTGATTTGGTTGAAAACATGGCTGTTGGGGCTGATTAAAGGGCTGATATTCTTGGAAACTTTGCTGGGAAATGTAGCCTTGAAAGTTCTGATTTTGGTCTGGAAAATTAGGTGCCGAAGGCTGAAAATTCTGCCCTTGAAACCCTTGATTATAGGGCTGTGAAAACTGGTTCAAGGGCTGTGTAGGCTGAAAATATTGTTGGTTTTGTGCTGGAAAAACTGGAAATGATTGAAAACTTTGCTGCCCTTGATTGTATTGCTGGAATTGAGGTTCAAATTGCTGAAATGGTTGCTGAAAATTGGGCTGAAATTGCTGAAAACTGGGCTGAAAATTCTGGAAAATTGGCTGCCCGTTCTGAAAATTCTGTAAATTCTGGAAATTACTGGAATTTGGCTGAAATTGTTGGAAATCTTACTGTGGTGGCTGTTGAAATTGCTGGAGAGGCTGAAATTGTGGCTGAGGTGGCTTCTGGTAAGCAAATGACTGAGCTTTATGTTCTAGTTGGTAGTCCCACTCCTTTAACACATTTCTTATCTCCTCCAATGTCTTTTCTATCTCTTTTGACCCCATTTTGAATTTGCAGCCCTGTCACAAATCAAACAAGAAAAATGGCAGCAACCGTATATGAAAGAATAAGCACAATAAAATGGAACCCTAAGATATGTCAAAAAGTATACAAGCAAAAATCAAACAAATCAACTAGTTGCTTCCCCGGCAACGGCGCCAAAAATTTGACGGGCCCAAAATATACTGTCACGAATGTGGGTCCATCAAATTTAAATGTATATGAATGCTGGAAACCCTTTTACAATCAAAAATATGGAAATGTAATATAGGGGCCACAGGTCGTATTTTTCTCGGGGCTAGTTGACGTTGTTTGATTCGCGCTTGTATTTATGTGTCGTTTGTGAATTTTGGGTTTCAAATGAAATTTGGTGTTTGGTGTCGATGAGAGACTGAGGAAACAAACATGATATCAAATGCAGCAACTAAACAAACTGATATGCAAAGAAAACAAATTCACGTGCCAAAATGGTACTAAGTGCAAGCATTAAACTTGATCAATTTAGCCTTATAAGCAACTATCAGCGAAAAGGTCAATGCAGTAGCAAGCTGAATACTGATCAATGCAGTAGCAAACTGATGTAGATGTTAATGCATAACTAAAACAATAACTCCAATACAGAAATTCAACAACACCCTCAATGCAGAATTAAGATGTAGAAATGCAGAACATAAAGTAGGAATTTTCAGAATGGAGTCCAGTGCTGACAAACCAAGCAGCTAAAGTCCAATGCACAAGCTAGCTTCAAGATAATACTGAGAACTGCAGAAATCAAGCTGATCAGTTCAGATACAGCTGAGTGAATGAGTGAACTCAGAAAAATAGTACACGCATGTAGCAATGTAGCAATAATTCAGAAATAGAATGCCTAGATGCAGTGAATTAAATTCGGAATCAAACCAAGCTCTTTGGTATCACATTCTCCAATCTAATGTTAGGCTAATATTCAGAATAGCTAATGTCAACTTGATTCAATACATGCAGAAATAAACTAACTATTCAGATCCCGAATGCAGCACAGCAGCAATGAAATTCAAGCTTGCAGAATCCGTAAATGGAAATGCATACATAAACTGTTCACTTCAGATGGGAAGATGAGGCTATAAGTGAAGTGCTGAACAAGAATTGGTGAAGACATTAAGCAGCCGATCACTGATGAATCCAAATCAAGATAATGCAGAATTGACAGAGCAGGAATTAGATTTCGAATGCAGAAATTCTAATGCAGAAAACAGGGCTGAAATGGGATTGATACGCAAGCTAAGCTAAAAACTGAAACCAAGTTGCAGGCAACTAAATGCTAAGTTCTATGCTCACTAAACAAGCATCTACCTAGCTCGAATGCAGAATTTAACAACTTGTATCAGAAACTACAAGAAAAATGCAGAAATGGAAATGGCATGAAATCTGACTTTGGCACGCATCAATAGAACTGCAGGAAACTACACTTAAATGCTATGCTATCTAAGCAAACTATCTAACTAATTCGAGAGCAACAATTCACAATTAAACAGCTCAGAAAAATTCAGAAAACAAGTAATCTGAGACAAACTCAGAAACTGAAAGGAATTGCAGAAATGAAATGGTACGCAAGCTGGGAATTGGCACGCAAGCTAAAAACAGAAATTAAACTGTAAATTGGTCTATTTGTTCACTAAACAAGCTTCTAAATCTACTTAACTTGAAGATTAAAAACTAGATTAAGCTAAACAATTCAGAAAACTTGAACTAAGTGGCTGATAAAACTGCAGATACAGAAAACAGGACAGAAATCAAATTACAGCTATGAAACATTGAAATTAAACTATCTAAGCTACTCCTCAACCATTCCTCAACTCAAGAGCTCCTTGGTCGTCAATCAAGGGAGAACCTCGGACCCGCAAGCTCCGCAAATCAGTGAGAATCGCCTCAGCTACCGAATCTGATCAGATCACTGCCCAAACTGAATTCAGCTTCCAATTTCATCAAACTCGCTGTGGTGGCTCGCGATTGGGATTAGGGAGTGACCAAAACCTTCCAGGGAACCCCTCTGGTCAGCTCGGATGTAGTGGAAGTGGAGCACAGCTGAGCTCGCTGAAATCGGATAGCAAGCTGCCGAGACCTCGCGCAAACTGGCTATTGAACAGAAAATCAATCGGAAACCTCACCAAGAGCTCTCTTCACTGACCTAACTCTTGCTTTGATGATGGATTTGAGGGATCGCGCCTCCTTGATGAAGAACTAGCTAATGAAACAGTGAAGAAAACGAAGAAGGAAACAGCTGCGGTGGAGACGCGACGAGGAGAAAGGCAGCTGCGTTTTTGATTAAATAGGAATCAATGGACGGCTCAGATCGATCGGAGGAGATCCAACGGCTGATCTTGCTCTGATTGAAGCCAAACTTTTATGATGATGATCTGGGGTCAGGATCTGCCTTGTGGTAGCTCGGATCCTCCAGATGTGCAACGGATGGTCCAGATCAACTCTATCTGTGAATGGACGCTCTAGAGCCCTCCTTGCTTGATCCAACGGTTGATTTAGCTCTGATTGGGATGAAACTTTCAGATCTTGATCATAGAGCTTGATCAACCCTAACCCTAGCTCGGATTGCTTCAGATCGTCCCGGATGGCTCAGATCTAGCCGCTCTTGAATCGGACGGCCCGGATTAATCGTAGGCTTGATAATTCGATCCGGTTCACATCCGACTCAGGTTTGACCCAGTATGCCCTAGGTCTAGGATCCTTTCATGCCTACAAAAATATATCAGAAAATTAGTGGCCAATTAATCCAAAAAATGTGTAAATTTGCAATTAAGTCCAAAATAAGATAAAGTTCCAAAACCTAGGGTAAAATCATAATTAAGCAATAAAAACATAGGTCAAACATGGATTTTAACATCTAAAATAATCACAAAAATGGTACTTATCAATGGGCATATGTATCATTTAAGCATGCAAGGTTCATGTAGCGGAAGCATAATTATTTTTATTCATCTTCAAACATAGCATGTATATATAAAAAAAACATAACATGGGTTTAACATGACAAGTTCCAAAACTTGATGCAACTAAGAACAAGATCCTTTTTATCCACCAGCACTATCACACACACACTTGCCCTTCTCCCACAGCCTCCATAGTTTAGCGTCCTTTATCTGTAGCATAAGGGGAAACACTAAACGATAAGCAATAGCTTAGTAAGACTCTGTCCTACTCACAAAACCGGATATCATGAAAAGGTAAGAGAATATATCACATTCAAGCATGCTAAGCATTTAAGCATGTTTAAACATCTAAGCATGTTAACTTCATAGGAAGGTTCTTTTTAAAACATATTAACATAATACTTGAACATAGCATAATCATTAGGGCCCGGCTTGTACTTCATGTTTTGCGCGCGCCCCTGAATAGGAACGATGTAGCTAATCCCGAACCACTAGGGTTTACTAGGCCTTCTCAAAAGTCCTTCAGCCTAGTATCATAATCATTTGACTCTCTTTAAGAGTCTATAGTACAAACCATTACAAAATAAAATAGTTATCATGTTCTTCATTTTCATAAAGTATGCTCTTAGTCCCAACCTTCTAGGGAAGCATTCTTTAGGCCCTAAGCCTTCTTCGTCCATGCCCTATAGGGCTCATTTTTATACATATTTATACATTCATAATCTTGATAACTAGCATAGTATAAAGCATGCATTTCATGGGAGCAACCAAGGCTAGGGTCCAAGAGTTCTCTCTTGGCCGAAAGTTGTAATTTGGCTAGCATGCATTCCAATTAACATATCAAGAATCACACAAGCATGTCATATCCTACACAAGATCATTATCATGCATGGTATTTATTAATCCAATCCCAAGTATAGGGCCCTTTGGCCGAAAGTTAAGGGTGGAGGTAGCTTAGGTTTTTGACCTCAAACATCCCATACAAGTATCATATATATACATCATGTATCATACTAAGCATAGCATACATCATGGGGTAATCAACCTTCATAAACCTAATGTTCCATGCTTTGGCCGAATATCACATGCTAGGGAAAAATTAAGTTTTCCAATCAAACATTCCATTTAAACATCACTTGCATATACATATCATCATCCCAAACATAAGCATATCTCATAGGGTAGTTTATCCTTTACAAACCCTAACTTTAGGGTGTTGGCCGAATGGTGTAGGGTAGGGGGGATTAGGGTTTTTGGAAATCAAACCTTCACACAAACATTTACACAAACACCTCACATACATATCATGCAACATTATTAAACATGGATTTCATCATAGGTTAATCATGCACCCTAAACCCTAATTCTTCTAGGGTTGGCCGAAAGTGTAGGGTAGGGGGATTTAGGGTTTTTGAAATCAAACATTCATACAACCATTTATACAAACACCTTATCTACACTATCATGTCATACACTAACATAAGATACATCATAGAGTAATTCAACCCTTGAATCCCTAATTTTTCCATGTCTTGGCCGAAACTTGTAGGGGGTCCAAACCCTAATTTTTTGTTATCACAACTTGAAGGAAATCAACATATAGGTATACCCTAAGTTCCAAGGGGTCTTCTCATGTATCAAAAAGTAACCAAGGCTTTCCCTTAAGGGGTGGCCGAAACTTACCTAGGGAAAATCCCTATTTTCGCAAACTACAAGAAGAAGGAAATCGTACACAGCAATTATGCTACAGGTGAGGGGCACTTACTTCTTTCGCGAAATATCCTTAAGGTATACCCTTAGTTCGGAGGGGATGTGCTTGTCCTTGCTCTTGAGGTCCTTGACTTCTTCTTGCCTTGCAAGAGATTCAAACCTTCAATGGGGTCTTGGGAGTGTCCCTTGGGATGAGACCCTTCCCTTGGATTTTCGGAAATCTCAAGGAGGAAGAGGAGTTTGAATTTCGAAAATTGAAGAGGAAGAGAGGAGTTAGGATTTCGGCAACTTGAAGAGGGAGAGTGAGTGAGGGGTTTGCAATAATGATGGTTAGCCCCTTAGCACTCCCTCTTATTTATACTAAGGGAAGAGACAAAGTGCCTCTTCTCCAAGTGTCCCTTCACCAAGGGGTTTCTCATCAAGAGCCTCTTCCTCTACCCTTTCACATTCCCTAACCTTTAACAAGAATTTCCCTTCCTTCCTCTCAGCAATCCCCTGCTGGGTGAATTGGTTACTTCGTTGCTTTTCAAGGCTTTGCTTACCAAGAGTTCCAAGGTTCGATCCTCGGCAAGAGCATATTTTTGCTCCTCTTTGGTTTTCACTTTTGCAAAGCCCATTAGCCCAATTCACTCTCATATTCTCAAATCACATTTATGCAATCACATATCCCAATTCATGAAATCACATATTCTAATTTATGCAATTTACATATTTTAATCTTTTCTAATGAAATCACATAACATTAAATCATGAAATCACAAAAAGGTAATTTTATTCATTTATGAAATAAATGTCATATAATTTGATAATATATATATCGACATTTTTATGCCCTTTTTACAATCGGAAGCAAGCCCAAAATTTGGGGCGGGTAGCCGGATCAGCCCAGTACCTGGGCATGTTGCATTAATCTTTATTAGCGGTAGATATCTCGCACGTGCTCTTCACATCCTCTCATCATCCTTTTATTGACTATCTGTATTCACCCCACAGGTTGCTTCGAACTGCACGGCCACGAGCCATCTACTGCATGCCGTAGGGGTTACTGAGAATCTCCTGCAGCAGGTGGCGGATACTGAGGTAGAAACCGGCCGGGCTCATGAGGCCGGTGGCCTGCAGCTGGAGATCAGCCGGGTCCTCCGAGAGAAAGTTGATCATTACCTGTCCGCCTTAATAGCGGCCGAGGAAACCCTGCATGGCTCCGGAGCTGTACACGCCCGACCAAGAGCTGATTAAATCCTACAGGCTCTCGGTGTGTAGGCTTGGCATCAGACCTGTACACGCCCGGCCAAGAGCTGATTAAATCCTACAACCACTCAGTGTGTAGGCTTGGCCTCGGAGTTGTACACGCCCCGCCAAGAGCTGATTAAAACCTACAACCTCTTGGTGTCTAGGCTTGGCCTCGGAGCAGTACATGCTCGGCCAAGAGCTGATTAAATCCTACAGCCTCTCGGTATGTAGGCATGGCCTCGGAGCTGTACACGCCCGGCCAAAAGCTGATTAAATCCTACAACCTCTCAGTGTGTAGGCTTGGCCTCAGAGCTGTACCCGTGCCGGCCAAGTTCTGATTAAATCCTACAGCCTCTCGACGTGTAGGTTTGGCCTCGGAGCTATACACGCCTGGCCAAGAGCTGATTAAATCCTACAGCCTCTTGGTGTGTAGGCTTGGCCTCGGAGTTGTACACGTCTGGCCAAGAGCTGATTAAATCCTACAGCCTCTCGGTGTGTAGGCTTGGCCTCAAAGCTGTACAAGCCCGGCCAAGAGCTGATTAAATCCTACAGGCCCTAGGTGTGTAGGCTTGGCCCCGGAGCTGTACACGCCCGGCCAAGAGCTGATTAAATCCTACAGCCTCTCAGTGTGTTGTCATGGCCTCGGAGCTGTACACGCCCGACCAAGAGCTAATTAAATCATACAATCTCTCGGTGTGTAGGCTTGGCCTCGGAGCTATACACACCCGGCCAAGAGCTGATTAAATCTTACATCCTCCTGGTGTGTAGGCTTGGCCTCGGAGCTGTACATGCCCAGCCAAGTGCTGATTAAATCCTACAGCCTCTCGGTGTATAGGCTTGGCCTCGGAGCTATACACGCCTGGCCAAGAGCGGATTAAATCATACAACCTCTCGGTGTGTAGGCTTGGCTTCAGTGCTGTACACATCTAGCCAAGAGCTGATTAAATCCTACAACCTCTCCGTGTGTAGGGTTTGTTGGTGCAGAAAGAACCCAAGTCAAACCTGAGTTTTGATAATGGCAAAAGGGTTCAAAAGATAAGTCTTACTTGTTATCTAAACATGTTACTCTAGTGTGCAGGGTAAAAAGTCCTAGTGAAGGACTGCTAGGCACTGGCGAAGGAATGCCAGGGTAAAAAGTCCTAGCAAAGAATTGCTAGGCACTGGCGAAGGAATGCCAGGGTACTGAAGCCCTAGCGAAGGACTGCTAGGCGCCAGGCGAAGGACAGCTTGGGACTAAAGACCTGGCGAAGGAATGCTAGGCCCCGGGCGAAGGACAGCTTGGTATCCAAGACCTGGCGAAGGACCGCTAGGCAAAACTCCAATCGGAGGAGCCGGTTGGCATCAGGTACATTCTCCCGAGAGGAGTAGGTGAGGACGCGTTCCCCGTCGAGGGAACAGTAGGCGTCGGTTCGACCTAGGGCTCCATTTTGGAAGCCCAAAGTCAGAACCAAGACAGCTAAGGGTGTATAAACTAACATCTTATTGCTTTATGGTGTTTTGGACTAACCCTGGATGAAGGACCGAAGGAACGAGTGTCTGCAGCTCAGAGAGCCTCAAAGGAGTGAGGCAGCAGCTGACCAGGGCGCCCGGAGTGTCCCGGGCGCCCCCAAGGTGAAAAACAAAACACATGAAGCAAAGGCAAGCTTCGACAGCTTATGTTCGGGGCGCCCCTGTGCTTCCGGGCGCCCCCGCTGCTCCCGGGCGCCCCCAGCGCTCCGGGCGCCCCCAGCGCTCCGGGCGCCCCCAGCGCTCCGGGCGCCCCCAAGTCAAGTAGTCGAAGCAGCTCCAGCGAAGCCAAGAGGATAAGATTCTGACCCGGTCAATCCCGGTGCCCCCAGCGTTCCGGGCGCCCCGGTCAAAGCTTGATCCCGAGTTTTAAGGGATCAGAGCTGACCGAGAAGGAAGTGGATCGACCGACACGTGGGGGGGCACCCCCGACGTTCCAGGCGCCCCCAGGTGCTATAAAAGGACCCTCGAACCAAGGCTTCAGAACAACGAATTCATTCAACGCATTCACGCTCTTCTGCTCCCGCGCTCTGCTCCGGAAACCTCCCGACTCGAGATTCAAGCGCCGACGATGTCCCACTGCTCTGAAAAGATAATCTACATCGGACGTCGGTAAAAGAAGTGTTACTTTTTCTTACTGCACTAATTCTGTAATTCAATCTTGTAAACTGTTTTGCGAACTTATAGAATTGCCCACAGAAAACGGTCAACGACTATGGGCCTTGGAGTAGGAGTCGACCTAGGCTCCGAACCAAGTAAAACTACCTGTGTTCGCGATTGATTTTTCCGCTGCGTACTTGCTCTAATTTTTCCGAAAAGCGTTTAACGATATTCACCCCCCCTCTATCGTTTCTCTCGATCCAACAAGTGGTATCAGAGCGGGGAAGTTCAAATTTGGTACAACCACCAGTTTGAAAATTTTTCGTATTTTTTTTTAATATTTTTTTTCGTTCGAATTTCTTCTTATATTTTTTCGTTCGAATTTCTTCTCGTTGATCGAGGTTGGTGCAACACCACTCGACGAATATTTTTTTCTTATCCCGCACTACTAATCCAAGACCAAGTCTTGGGATATTCTTTTTGTTTAGTTTACATTTCAGATACATGGCCATGCAAGAAGGCTTCAGCACCGCAAGACCACCTCTCTTCAGTGGAGAAGACTTCTCCTACTGGAAGAGCAGAATGGAGGTCCACCTGAAAACTCAGGTGGACATGTGGATAATCATCCAGTCAGGACTGGAAATTCCGAAGAATGCTGAAGGAGTACCTCAAAGCTACACAGAGTGGGACACCGCTCTGAAACGGAAAATTGAAGCGGATGCAAAGGCGACCCAGACCCTTCAATGCGGCTTAACAAAAGAGGAGCTGAACCGGGTGGGCCCTTTCAACAGTGCCAAGGAGCTGTGGGGAAAACTGATCGAGCTGCACGAAAGAACATCAGACACTCGGATCAGCAAGAGAGACCTGCTCCTGAACAAGCTATATACCATCAAAATAACCGACAATGAAACAGCTGCTCAGCTTCACGCCCAGATTCAAGAACTAATGAACGGTCTACACACTATTGGTCACAAGGTAGAAAACTGTGACCTAATAAGGTATGCTCTAAATGCTTTCCCAAGAAACACCTTGTGGGCATCTATGGTAGATGCATACAAGGTTTCAAGGGACCTTTCAAAAATAAAATTAGATGAATTATTTTCTGAATTAGAACTGCATGAATAGACTAACTGCAATTTGGCCGAGAAAGGTATTGCCTTTATTGCAGGTAAAACTGGAAGGTCAACCAAGAAAAAGCCTCAACCTAAACCCGAGTCTAACTAAGACTCAGACTCAGAAGATGAAGAAGGAGATCGACCTAAGCTGGTCCGACTAGCAAGAAACTACTACAATGAACTGAAGAATCAAACCAACAGAAGGAAGGCCAGCTGAAGAAAGGACGAACCAGCTGAACCCACAAATGAAAAGAACAAGCCCAACGTGACCTGCTACGAGTGCAAGAAGAAGGGTCACTACAAGACGGAGTGTCCGAACCTAAAGGAAACCAAGAAGAATAGAAGGAAGAAGGCACTTCAAGCAACGTGGGACGAGTCCTCCTCCTTCGAAGAAGAAGAGGTCCCAAAGTCAAACCTGCTAGCCCTAACCGTCTCAGAAGAAATCGAAACCGAGTCAGAGTCGGAACCGGATGACGGTAAACTTACATTCTCAGAGGACGGCAAAATAACTGTAAGTGGTTTTACAAGAAATCAATTAAATGAGTTAATTTCGTATCTTTCTCGAGATTTGGCAAAAGCTAAACTCCGAGTCGAATCTCTCTGACAGGAAGTAAAATTCCTGAAAGAGAGAGCTGACTCTAGATCCTTAACTGAGAATGTTCAAGAAGGAACCTCTACTCAAGTTGAAAAACTTGAGAAAGAGAACTCCTCCTTGAAAACTCAAGTTAAGGACCTTAGATCAGCTTTAGAACGATTCACTTCTGGTTCCAAGGGTCTTGACATGATTCTTGGAAAACAGAAGTCAGTTCTAAATCGATCTGGACCAGGCTATAGAACCAAATCTAGACAAAGATCCTACTATGTTGTACTGAACCAGTCCAGACCTAAAGTTCAGGCATGGGTACCCAAACTGTGCCTGAACAAACAAACTGGATCAAATCAGTATTGGATCCCCAA
Source organism: Boesenbergia rotunda (assembly GCA_024364735.1). Lineage (NCBI taxonomy): Eukaryota > Viridiplantae > Streptophyta > Magnoliopsida > Zingiberales > Zingiberaceae > Boesenbergia > Boesenbergia rotunda. The sequence goes on along the minus strand of JAGFNQ010000252.1, from coordinate 317,413 downwards.
GGACAAGATTCACATCTTGCCAAACCATTATCGTGGCTTTAGTCCAGGGGGAGCCAAATTAAAAATAATATTTATTGTTAGATAAAATTTAATCTTTGTTTGCAAATTGCATGATTGTTTGTTTATTTAATTTCTGCAATTCACCATGTTTAGATTTGGCGAAAGCTAAACTCCGAGTCGAATCCCTCCGACAGGAAGTAAAACTCCTGAAAGAGGGAGCTGGCCCTAAACCCTTAACCAAGAAGGTTCAAGAAGGAACTCCTACTCAAGTTGAAAAACTTGAGAAAGAGAACTCCTCCCTGAAAACCCAGGTTAAGGATCTTAGATCAGCATTAGAACGATTCACTTCTGGTTCCAAGGGTCTTGACATGATTCTTGGAAAATAGAAATCCGTTCTAAATCGATCCGGACTAGGCTACAGAACCAAATCTAGACAAAGATCTTACTTTGCTGTACTGAATCAGTCCAGAAGTAAAGTTCAGGCATGGGTACCTAAACTATACCTTACAAACCAACTGGATCAAATCAGTATTGGATCCCCAAAGACAAGATTCACATCTTGCCTAATCATTATCGTGGCTTTAGTCCAGGGGGAGCCAAATTAAAGACTATATTTATTGTTAAATAGAATTTAATTCTTAGTTGCAATTTGCTTGTTTGATTGTTTATTTAATTTCTGCAATTTACCATGCTTAGACTTAGGAATGGTTAGTTTAAGGACTGAACAAACTTAACTGAAGCTTGACAACATAGTATTGGGTGGAGGTGAGATGATAGTACGTTAGGGAAACCAATTCTAATAAGGTCAAGTTTACTTGGTCTCTTTAGACTGGTGAAACTAGCCGAAGCTACCGATCCAAAATCCAAACTAGTTAGACTAGAACTTTTCAAAGGTTAATTTTGAAAATGAAATTTCATTAAACGGCTTTGTCAAGGAAAGGGTTGATGATCCAATAAGGCTACGACCAAAGAAGGCCTAGTGCCTCGCCAAGACCTGGAAGCCAATTTTTGAATTTCAAATTCAAATTATTCTTTGTCAAATTCAAATCTAACACAAATTTTCAGTTAGGTGTAGAATCAAACATTTCTTTTCAAAATAAATTTAATTGTTTTCAAAAATTAATTTAAGGTTTTCCAAATAAAAATTAATTTTTCAAAATAATTTTACTTATCAAAACCTGTCTCACAAAACCTATAAGGCTAACGTGATTGAAAACCCTAGATTTGGGTGAGACAGACTAGGCAGTGAAACTCAATTTAAGCTATTCCTGACTCTAATTGGATCCAAATCAATAAAATTCTTTATGTGTAGGAACATAAAAATTTGGACCAATGGATGTTGGATAGCGGTTGCTCCAGACACATGACTGGAGATAAATTGAAATTCACCAAACTCAAGTTCAAGAACCTAGGCTCAGTGGCATTTGGCAACAATGCTACACTTAAGGTAATTGGGTCAGGTAATATTGAACTTAAATCTGACATTGTTATTAAGAAAGTTCTTTTGGTTGAAAACTTCAATTTTAACTTGCTTAGCTTAAGTCAGTTATGTGATTCTGGTTATATAGTCACCTTCAACAATTCTAACTGTCTGATTAGAAATGTACAAGACTCAGAAATCATGCTTAAGGGCACTAGGAAAAATAATGTATGCAGTATAAACCTTCCCCTAGTACCTAAATGTATGATAAGTCAGTTAGAACAATCAAATCTCTGGCATAAGAGACTAGGTCAGACTAATCTGAGAACTATCTCAAAAATCACCCAACTTGGCTTAATCAAAGGTATCCCCAAAATTAAAAATAATGAAAACCTAATATGTGAATCATGTAATCAAGGTAAACAAACCAAATCTAATTACAAACTAATCCAATCTGACCTAACTCAAACCACACTTGAGCTCCTACACCTTGACCTATTTGATTCACATGGAGCCAAGTCACTAAGCGGGAACCGATACTGCTTAGTAATAGTAGATGATTACTCTAGGTTCACATGGGTTAGGTTTCTAAAAACCAAAGATGAAACCCTAAACCTATTTAATGAATTCTGTAAATTAATTGAAAATCAAAAAGATACTAAAATTAAAAGACTTAGAAGTGACCACGGGAGAGAATTTGAAAATCAACGGTTCGAGGAATTCTGTAAGGTAAATGGGTATTTACATGAATTTTCATGTCCTAGAACCCCCCAACAAAATGGGATAGTCGAAAAAAAAATAGAACTCTACAGGAAGCCGCTAGGGCTATGCTTAATGAATTTAACTTAGCTAACCAATATTGGGCAGAAGCAATTAGTACGGCTTGCTACATCCAAAATAGGGTGCTGATTAACAAGCGACACAACAAAACACCCTATGAACTCTACTACCATAGACTCCCAAATCTACACTACTTAAGGGTATTTGGATGCAAAGTCCATATCCTAAACACCAAAGACTACTTAGGAAAATTCCAGTCTAAGTCAACCCCAGGCATCTTTCTAGGATACTCAACAACAAGTAGAGCCTATAGGGTTTACAACAACCAAACCAAGAAAATCGAAGAAACAACCAACCTAATATTTGATGAAGAAATTAACTCAAATCCAAATCTAATTTCATCAAACACTGATCAAGAAGATAATCAACAAATTTGTGAATCCTTAATTGAACCCATAAGCGAACTAACTATTGAACCAACTAATGAGTCAACTGAACCAACTATCGAACCAACAATTGAACCAGCTCAAAGAGTCGAATCAAATAGTGAACCAAACCGACTAGCCGGACCTGAGGCTGAACCAAGTTCTAGAAGAACCAAGAAACCCAGACTCAGTCACCCAACCGATCAAATTGTGGGTGATCCAACTCTAGGAGTCAAGACTAGATCCTCCTATAGAAACCTTAGTCAAATAGCCATGATTTCAAAAATAGAACCCAATACTATAGATGAAGCCCTACCTGATCCTGATTGGATCATAGCTATGCAAGAAGAATTAGCTCAATTTGAGAGGAACCAAGTCTGGGAATTAGTGCCTAAACCTGAAGGCAAATCCATCATTGACACTAAGTGGGTTTTTAGGAATAAGCTAAATGATCAAGGATAAATAGTCAGAAATAAAGCCCGCTTAGTAGCGAAGGGATTCAGCCAAGTAGAAGGATTACATTACGACAAAACATATGCCCCAGTAGCTAGAATTGAGTCCATTAGGATGTTACTAGCCTTTGCATCCCATAAAGGATTTAAGCTATACCAAATAGATGTAAAGTCAGCTTTTCTAAATGAATTCATTAAAAAAGAAGTTTATGTAGGACAACCCCCTGGGTTTGAGGACTTAGAAAAACCTGACCACGTTTACAAACTTACTAAAGCACTATATGGGCTAAAACAAGCACCTAGGGCCTGGTATGAACGTTTATCAACTTACTTAATCTCTAAAGAATTTAAACAAGGACAAATTGACTCAACCTTATTTATTAAAACCCTAGGAAAAGATATATTTATTGCCCAAATTTATGTAGATGACATAATCTTTGGGTCCACCAACTCGAACTTTCTAAAAGAATTTGTTAAAATAATGGAAAACGAATTTGAAATGAGCCTAGTTGGGGAACTAAACTTTTTCTTAGGCTTACAAATTAAACAAACTAGGGATGGAAATTATGTCCATCAATCCAAATATGCTAAAGAGTTAATAAAGAAATTTAAAATGGATAACTCTAAAAGCATAAGTACCCCCATGGCCACTAATGTAAAAATAGACAGTGACCCTGATGGTAAACCAGTAGACCTTAAACTCTATAGGAGTATGATAGGTAGTCTAATGTACCTTACAGCCAGCAGACCTGATATTCTTTTTGCTATAGGGATGTGTGCTAGATACCAAACCTGTGCTAAGGAAACGCACTTAGCAGCCCTAAAAAGAATACTAAGATATGTTAAGGGCACCCTAAATGTAGGGATTTGGTATCCTAGGACCTCAACCTTTGATTTGTCAGGATACTCAGATTCTGACTATGCTGGCTGTAAATTAGATAGAAAGAGCACGAGTGAAAGCTGCCAACTGTTAGTAAATAGTCTAGTAAGTTGGTGCAGCAGAAAACAACACTGTGTAGCTCTATCCACAACTGAAGCTGAGTATGTAGCCTTAGGAGAATGTGTAGCTCAACTTTTATGGATGATGCACACTCTTAAGGACTTCTAACTCAACTACACCCAAACTCAAGTATTTGTTGGTGCAGAATGCACCCAAGTCAAACCTGTGTTTTAATATTGGCAAAATGGTTCAAAAGTTAAGGGTCAGTTGTTGTCTAACAAGTTTCTTGAGTGTACAGGAAAAGCCCTAGCAAAGGAATGCTAGGCACTGGCGAAGGACTGCCAGACAGGAAAAGCCCTAGCAAAGGACTGCTAGGCTCTGGCGAAGGACTGCCAGAATGGACAAACCCTAGCGAAGGAATGCTAGGCACTGGCGAAGGGCTGCCAGAAGAAAAGACCTAGCGAAGGGCTGCTAGGCACCAAGCGAAGGGCAGCTTGGCAACTCAAGACCTGGCGAAGGACTGGCGGGCAAAAGTCCAACTGGAGGAGCCGGTTGGCACCAGGTAAATTCTCCCGAGAGGAGTAGGTGAGGACGCGTTCCCCTTGAGGGAACATTAGGCGTCGGTTCGACCTAGGGCTCCATTTTAGAGACCCAAAGTCAGAACCAAGACAGCTAAGGCTGTATAAACTAACATAATATTTGCTGTTTTGGACTAACCCTGGATGCAGGACCGCAGGACTATGTATCTGCAGCTCAGAGAACCTCAGAGGAGTGAGGCAGTAGCTGAGCAGGGCGCCCCGGAGGTTTCGGGCGCCCCCAGAGTCAACCGAAGTCAGCAGACAAAGAAAAAGCCCCGACAGCAGCATTTCGGGGCGCCCCTGATGTTTCGGGCGCCTCGCGCGCTCCGGGCGCCCCGCATGTCGCGGGCACCCCTAGTGAAGCCCCCACTGCCATCTGCAGAAGCGCGCCCTCGCGAAACCAAATGGATGAAGCGTTGACCGGTCAACCGGGCGCCCCGAGCGCTCCGGGCGCCCCGGTCAACTGTTATCCCGAAGTCGAAGCGATCAGTCAGACCGAGAGCACGCCGGATCAGAGGCCACGTGGGAGGGCGCCCCGAGCATTCCGGGCGCCCCCAGCCCTATATAAAGGGCCCTCGACCCCAGGTTTAAATAATCAATTCCATTGAACGCAATCACGCTCTTCTGCTCCCGCGCTCTGCTCCAGAACCCTCCAGACTCGAGATACAAGCGCCGGCGACGTCCAACTGCTCTGGAACTTCGATTTACACCCGACGTCGGTAACAAAGAAAAGCTGTCTTTTATTCTTACTGCAATTTACTGTAATCAATCTTTGTAAAATTGTTTTGCGCGATTATAGTATTGCCCATAGTAAACGGTCAACGACCGTGGGCCTTGGAGTAGGAGTCGACCCAGGCTCCGAACCAAGTAAAAATCTTGGTGTTCGCATTGTCTGATTTTGATTATTCCGCTACGCAATTGCTCTTTACGAAATCCGAACGATTTGCGATATTCACCCCCCCCTCTATCGCATCTCTCCATCCAACAGTATTTATTGACAATATAAGTTCAATTAATCTAACTAAGAACCCAATCCAACATTCTAGAACCAAACACATAGAAGTCAAACATCACTTTGTAAGAGACCATGTAGCCAGGGGTGAGATAGTCCTTAAGCATGTAGACTCTAAATCCAACATAGTTGATATATTCACAAAACCCTTATCTGAGTCTGAGTTCAACTCACTAAGAAGGCAGTTAGGATTGTGCTCTGTAGAATAGGTTAACTCTACTTTTTGATTTTCTTACTGCTTTACTTGATTTAAAAATCAGTTTCCAAAAGATTTTGAAAAACTGTTTTACTTAATTTCAAAATCAGTTTTAAAAAAAAATCGACTTATTTTTATTTCAAAACTACCCCCTTTCAAAACTAGGGCTTTTTCGCAAATGGACTTAGCCTAGGCCCTAACCCTAGAACTGTATGCACCTATAGATTTAGAAGCCAGCATCTCACAAGCACCTTAGGGTACTTTTGATTGATAATCTAGAATGGGTTGAGATGCTTAGGTCTTTGCCTTAATTCAAGATGCTTTAAGTCAGTGCATCTGCAATAATTGGGGCACTAAATACAACTTATACAGCAATCAAGTTAAGTGTCAAGTTTAGAAAATCTAACTTGAACAGAAACACTTAACTTGACTAACCCTAGCAAAAACTACTATTTATAACAGTTAGTAAGTAGCTAAGTGGGTTAGACAGGTCCCTACAAGAGAAAATTAACTTATTTGGTTCTTATCATGAATTGGTTCAGTACAACAAAATCATGCAGGTTATTTTCCTTTATGAATGTTATTTCCTTTATGCAATTTAATAATCTTATTTCTGCTTTATTTATCTGTTTTTGATATATGGCAAAGGGGGAGAGATAGGAAAGGAGAGAGTTTAAAATTTTGTTAATAAGTTTTTTTAAAATAATTTTTTTATCTCAAAATTTCAAACTCTATCCTTTATTCAAAAAGTACTTAAGTTTTTCAAAAATTTTCTAAGTACTTACATTTTTCAAAATTTTCTATCTTACTAAGTACTTAAGTTTTCAAAATCTTACTAAGCACTTAAGTTTTCAAAATCTTACTAAGTACTTAAGATTTCAAAATTTTACTAAGTTCCTAAAATTTCAAAATCTTATTAAGTACTTAAGTTCTTAAGTTTTCAAAATCTTGCTAAGTACTTTAAACTAATGGTTCTTAAAAGTTTCCCAAGTACTTAAAAATGATGTTTTTCAAACTCTAAGTACTTAAATTAAAGTGTTCAAATTTTACCAAGTACTTTAAAACTTAAAGTTTTTCAAAACTCTTGAGTACCTTAAACTTAAGGCGGCAAAATTTCTTCTTCAGTACTCAAAACTTAAGTTTTCAAAACACTTCTTAAAGTTTTCAAAATTTGTCAAAGTGGTTAAATTTTTTCCAAAGTACACAACGAAAGTCATTTTGGAAAATATAGCTTTAAAGCTTAAAACTTTCTTAAGTTAAAACCACCTTCAGACTTAGAACCTATTTTCAAAAACCCCACGAATTTTTGAAAAATCTAGGGGGAGATTCCTTCCAGGGGGAGGGAACAAAAGGTAATTTTTATGCTTTGATTAAACTTAACTTTTTGAACCAAGGTTGCTATAAATCAAAAAGGGGGAGATTGTTGGTGCAGAAAAGCACCCAAGTCAAACCTGAGTTTTGATAATGGCAAAAGGGTTCAAAATTTAAGTCTTACTTGTTATCTAAACATGTTACTCTAGTGTGCAGGGTAAAAAGTCCTAGCGAAGGACTGCTAGGCACTAGCGAAGGAATGCCAGGGTAAAAAGTCCTAGCGAAGGACTGCTAGACACTGGCGAAGGAATGCCAGGGTACTGAAGCCCTAGCGAAGGACTGCTAGGCGTCAGGCGAAGGACAGCTTGGGACTGAAGACCTGGCGAAGGAATGCTAGGCACCGGGCGAAGGACAGCTTGGTATCCAAGACCTGGCGAAGGACCGCTAGGCAAAAGTCCAATCGGAGGAGCCAGTTGGCATCAGGTACATTCTCTCGAGAGGAGTAGGTGAGGACGCATTCTCCGTCGAGGGAACAGTAGGCGTCGGTTCGACCTAGGGCTCCATTTTGGAGGCCCAAAGTCAGAACCAAGACAGCTAAGGGTGTATAAACTAACATCTTATTGCTTTATGGTGTTTTGGACTAACCCTGGATGAAGGACCGAAGGAACGAGTGTCTGCAGCTCAGAGAGCCTCAAAGGAGTGAGGCAGCAGCTGACCAGGGTGCCCGGAGTGTCCCGGGCGCCCCCAAGGTGAAAAACAAAACACATGAAGCAAAGGCAAGCTTCGACAGCTTATGTTCGGGGCGCCCCTGTGCTTCCGGGCGCCCCCGCTGCTCCCGGGCGCCCCCAGCGCTCCGGGCGCCCCCAGGTCAAGTAGTCGAAGCAGCTCCAGCGAAGCCAAGAGGATAAGATTCTGACCCGGTCAATCCAGGAGCCCCTAGCGTTCCGGGCGCCCTGGTCAAAGCTTGATCCCGAGTTTTAAGGGATCAGAGCTGACTGAGAAGGAAGTGGATCGACCGACACGTGGGGGGCACCCCCGACGTTCCGGGCGCCCCCAGGTGCTATAAAAGGACCCTCGAACCAAGGCTTCAGAACAACGAATTCATTCAACGCATTCACGCTCTTCTGCTCCCGCACTCTGCTCCGGAAACCTCCCGACTCGAGATTCAAGCGCCGACGATGTCCCACTGCTCTGAAAAGATAATCTACATCGGACGTCGGTAAAAGAAGAGTTACTTTTTCTTACTGCACTAATTCTGTAATTTAATCTTGTAAACTGTTTTGCGAACTTATAGAATTGCCCGCAGAAAACGGTCAACGACCGTGGGCCTTGGAGTAGGAGTCGACCTAGGCTCCGAACCAAGTAAAACTACCTGTGTTCGCGATTGATTTTTCCACTACGTACTTGCTCTAATTTTTTCGAAAAGCGTTTAACGATATTCACCCCCCCCTCTATTGTTTCTCTCGATCCAACAGGCTTGGCCTCGGAGCTGTACACTGTAATGCCCGACCTTATATCTACCCTAAAGGCGGGGTTACGGGTCCACACATTCATATCATGCAATCATGTTAAACATGTATATCCAACAAAACAGTTACAATACATGAACTAGTAATAAGCATGCTTATTGAACACTAAATTACCAAGCAAGGTTTTCTTTTTCATTTATATCTACATGCATTTACAACCTAATATGGAAATCATTTAACACACTATAGCATGAAATCTCAAGTAAGCATATAGCAAAAGTTATCTAGTCTTAGATGCATGCAAAAGAAACATTCGTAGGCAACCGAAAATAGTAAACATCTAGCATTTTACTGAGCATGCATACTATAGGAATTTGACATTAATAATAGTATTATCTAACATGACTTAGGTTCCATATCCCTAACAGTAGAGTAGTCACAATCATCATATATTCAGAGTATAGTAATACATTTTCAATCTTTAATCGGAAGCAGTTAGATTCTAGATAAACTAAGGTAGATAGAATCTTTCATCCTTTCCCGAGCCATCACCACACACATCCTCCAACCTTCCCTCTGCCTCTTCCTTTAGTTCGAGTATTTCTTACCGCTATCTGCAGCATAAGAAAAATAACAGGAACTAGTAAGCAAAACATGCTTAGTAAGAATCCGGGCCTACTCGCAAAATCCATATCAATACATCATATCATGTACACAATAATCAGATAGAGTTATCAGCATCATAAGCATCTCATCAAAGCATCATAAATATCACATCAATTTATCTCTAAGTACTTTAGAACAAGTTTATCTCATAAAGAGAACAGTATGTTTTTCAAAACAGTTCCATAACGGTAAGTACTTAAAAATACATATCATCATTTAGGGCCCAGTTGTGGTACCACCATATCATGCGCGTTCTCTAATAAATTGGGGTAGCGAGCCACCAATCTAATTAGAGCAGGACCCTTCCGTCCTACCAACTGCCATGACCTTAACATGTGCATTGGATTTGTTTAACGACCCCCTTCCGAGTCGGGTACACAACTTTTCAAAGTAAAGTAATTTATCATGCAATTACTCATATATGTATATGCCTAAAGGTACTCTTTAATCACTTCTCAAAGGGACACACCACGCATTCGGGTGCTCTTGATCCCCTAGGGACACACCACGCATTCGGGTGCTCTTGATCCCAATTTCAATAGAGTATCCTTTTAAAGCATATTATCAACCACATCATGCTCATATCATCAAGGTGCCCCATGGGCTACAAGGCATGCTTTTACATCCAACAAAATAAGTCACATAAATTATACACATATCACATATGTATTTAGCATGCTTCATGGTCTCATTAGGTACTTCCCAACCCTAGAATTAAGGTTGGCCGAAACACACAAGTAAGGGAGTTTGGTTTTCCAATCAAGCATTCATTCGGGCATTCTTACAAACACCTCACCTATACTTATTAAGCATGGATATATCATAAGGAAAATCATACACCCTTAAACCCTAGTTCCCCTAGGGTTGGCCGAAACCTTGTAGAGTAGGCTAGGCTAGATTTTTGACATCCAAACTTCACACAATCATTACACAATTATTTTATCTACAATACTAATCATAGAAACATAGTAGGGTAGAAAGCAACTCAAGCCCTAACCTTTTTCCTCCCTTGGCCGAAAGTCACATAGGGTACTAAACCCTAATTTTTGTCTCCTCAAAAATTGGGAAACAACACATATGAATATAAAGTCCCTAGGGTTACTAGTATGCATCAAGTTTGATCAAAAAAACTCTTCTCTTGGACCCCTTACAAGGGGTGGCCGAAACCCTCTACAAAGCAAAAACCCTAGGTTTTTGCTCTTGACACCATGAAGAAAGTCCATCTACATGTATACCCTAAGTCCCAAAGTCATCCCATGTATCAAAGTTGGATCAAACCTTTCTCTTGAACCCCAAATCCTAGGGTGGCCGAAAGTCTCATAAGGGAGAACTCCCATTTTCCAAACAAGAACACAAGGAAACATACAATCAAACGAAAGCGATTACACTGCAGGCGAGAGGATACTTACATCCTAGCGCTGGAAATTTCGCCTTCTTTAAATCGTAGGGTACCCTACACTTGGAGGGTATGCGAAGATCCTTTTTCTTCCAAACTTCTCTCTAGTCTTCCTTGGTCTTGGTAGGGAGTAATGGCTCTTAAACTTTCCTTCTTGAAATTGCCTTAGGTTTAGAATCCTTGGATGGAATTTTCGAAAATGGAAGAAAAGGAGAAGAAGATGGTTTCGGTTTTGGGAGAGTGAGGAAGAAGATAAAAAAAAGAGGAAGTTATCTCAACTCCCTTATTTATACTTCTCTCATGAAAAGACATGTCTCTTCACTCTTACCCACTTAACAAGCATGTTCCTTTCTCCTTCTTCATGAAATATTGCTTGGTTCATTGGTTATGACATGGTGAGTGCAACTAGGAGGTACAAGGTTCAATCCTTGCTTCCTCCACTTTGCACTTTCTTTTTAGCACCATTCATTTCCAAGCCCAATAAACCAAGCTCATCATGAAATTCATAATATGAATAATATTTTATGAATTCAGAATATTTCATAATATCCCAAAAATATTATTTCATAATATTTTTAATATTCCATATTCATAAATATAATATTTCATGCTAACATTTCATGATAATAATATTTCATGAATATAATATTTCATGCATATAATATTTCATGCCTTCATAACATTTTATAGCATGTGATTACATGAAATTCATATCATTTCATTATAATCATTTTCATTTTCATACATTGTCATGAATTTTACATTGCCAAATTCGGGGTGTTACATACACGCCCGACCAAAAGCTGATTAAATCCTACAGCCTCTCAGAGTGTAGGCTTGGCTTCGGAGCTGTACACGCCCGGCCAAGAGTTGATTAAATCCTACAGTCTCTCGGTGTGTAGGCGTGGCCTTGGAGCTGTTTACGCCCGACCAAGAGCTGATTAAATCCTACAGATTCTCGGTGTGTAGGCTTGGCCTTTGACCTGTCCACGCGCCGGCCAAGAGCTGATTAAATCCTACTGCCCTAGGTGTGTAGGCCTGGCCTCGGAGTTGTACACGCCCGGCCAAGAGCTGATTAAATCCTACAGCCTCTCGGCGTGTAGGCTTGGCCTCGAAGCTGTACACGCCCGGCCAAGATCTGATTAAATCCTATAGCCTCTCGGTGTGTTGGTTTGACATAGGAGTTGTACACGCCCAGTCAAGAGCTGATTAAATCCTGTAGCCTCTCGGTGTATAGGCTTGGCCTCGGAGCTGTACACGTCCGGCCAAGAGTTGATTAAACCCTACAGCCTCCTCGAGAGCCGTACACTATACAAACCCCGCCAAAAATAAATAAAAGCCTCATGCCTGCCCCAGCTACCCAGTACTGAAGCTGAACATTTTGAGAAAAGCTGGAAATCACGCTAAAAACATGGAGTTCGACGGCAGATCAAACAAATATTTGCCCTAGGAGCAAAGAGTTTAATAAGAATAGGCTACAACAGCCAAGGGAGAATCGGGGGAGGATCTGCACACAATTAGGGGTGCCCTACAAAGCCCACTCTTCAGGGGGAAGGTCATCCCAGACACGCTGAATAGTTATGGCGCGCAAGTCGGAGCCTGGTTTCAATAACTGGTCTTTCTCCAACTGCTTGATGGAATCGTAGAAGCCCTATTTGAGGCTCTTAAATGGTTGTGTAGCTACCCGATCGGCATACTCCTCTGACTCCAAAACTTTGCCTTGTATGCTACCTCAATCTAGGATACCTGAGGTACAGGATCCCTTTGCTGCTGCTGGGCCCTGGCTTCGGCTTTGGCCAGTTTTAGTGCCTCCACCTCTAGGAGCAGGCGCGCCTGAACCCCTTGTACTTCGTGAAGCTTTTGGGAAGCAGTAGCAGCTCATGCGTTAGCTTGTATTACTTGATCCTGGAGATGGACTACGTAAGAACTCGACATTTCCAAGTCGTGTTCTCACAAAGCCATCACGCGCTCCTGTTCTGCGCCCCGGTCCTCCAGGATCTTCATAGCAGACTCCAAGATGTTAACTTTGTCGGATAGCTCCACATTGCGAGCCCGATATTGCTCTCCCTCAAACTCCGAGAACTCTTGGGGTCCGAGAGGAACCAGGCTCTGGAAGAGGACTTGCAGAAACTATCGCAAGAGGGAGGGCAACATCGGGCTTGCAATGAGGAGCTATCCAACAAAGTTAACCTCTTGGAGTCTGCTAAGAAGATCCTGGAGGACCGGGACGTAGAACAGGAGCGCATGATGGCTTTGCGAGAACACGACATGGAATATCGAGCTCTTACGCAACCGATCTCCAGGATCAAGTAATCCAAGCTAACGTGCGAGCTGCTGCTACTTCCCAAAAGCTTCACAGGGCGCGCCTGCTCCTAGAGCTGGTGGCACTAAAACTAGCCAAAGCCGAAGCCAGGGCCCAGCAACAGCAAAGGGATCCTGTACCTCAGGTATCCCAGATTAAGGCAGCATACTAGGCTAAATTTTTGGAGTCAGAGGAGTACGCCGATCGGGTAGCTGCATAAGCATTTAAGAGCCTCAAACAAGGCTTCCACGATGCCATCAAGTAGTTGGAGAAAGACTAGTTATTGAAACCAGGCTCCGACTTGCGCGCCATAACTATTCAGCGTGTCTGGGATGACCTTTCCCCCGAAGAGCGGGCTTTGTAGGGTGCCCCTAATTGTGTGCAGATCCTCCCCTATCTCCCTTGGTTGCTGTAGCCTATTCCTATTAACTCTCTGCTCTAGGGGAAATATTTGATTGATTTGCCGTCGAACTCCCTGTTTTTATGTGATTTCCTGCTTTTATCAAAATGTTCAGCTTCGGTCCTGGGTAGCTGGGGCAGCCATGAGGCTTTTATTTGTTTTTGGTGGGGTTTGTATAGTGTACGACACTCGAGGAGGTTGTAGGGTTTAATCAGCACTTGGTCGGGCGTGTACAGCTCCGAGGCCAAGCCTACACACCGAGAGGCTGCAGGATTTAATTAGCTATTGACCGGGCGTGTACAGCTCCTAGGTCAGCCTACACACCAAGAGGCTATAGGATTTAATCAGCTCTTGGCCGGCGTGTACAGCTCCGAGGCCAAGCCTACACACCGAGTGTCTGTAGGATTTAATCAGCTCTTGGCCAGGCGTGAACAGCTCCGAGGTCAAGCCTACACACCTAGGGGCAGTAGGATTCAATCAGCTCTTGGAGGGGTGTGGAAAGCTCCGAGGCCAAGCCTACACACAGAGAGGCTGTAGGATTTAATCAGCTAATGGTCGGGCGTGTACAGCTCCAAGACCAAACCACACACCGGGAGGTTGTAGGATTTAATTAGCTCTTGGCAGGCGTGTACAACTCCGAGGCTAAGCCTACGCTCCGAGAGGCTGTAGGATTTAATCAGCTCTTGGCCGGCGTGTACAACTCCGAGGCCAAGCCTACACACCGAGAGATTGTAGGATTTAATCAGCTCTTGGCCGGGCGTGTACAGCTCCGAGGCCAAGCCTACACATAGAGAGGCTGTAGGATTTAATCAACATTGACTGGGTGTGTACAGCTCCGAGGCCAAGCCTACACACCGAGAGGCTGTAGGATTTAATCAGCTCTTGGCAGACGTGTACAACTCCGAGGACAAGCCTACACACCGAGAGGCTGTAGGATTTAATCAGCTCTTGGCCGGGCGTGTACAGCTCCGAGGCCAAGCCTACACACCGAGAGGCTGTAGGATTTAATCAGCTCTTGGTCGGGCGTGTACAGCTCCGAGGCTAAGCTTACACACCGAGAGGCTGTAGTATTTAATTAGCTCTTGGTCAAGCATTGATAAGTACCATTTTATTGATTATTTTAGTTGCTAAAATCCAAGTTTGACTCATATTTTTCTTGCTTAATTGTGAATTTACCCTAGGTTCTAGAAATTATTGCTATTTTGGACTTAATTGCAAATTTATACATATTTGGATTATTTGGCCATTGAATTTTTGATCTATTTTTGCAGGCTCGAAAAGGTTCATGGACCTAGGGCATACTGGGTCAAACTTGAGTCAGAAGTGGACCCAGATCGAGTTATCAAGCTTCGGATTAATCTGGGCCGTCTGATTCAAAAGCGGCTAGATCTGAGCCATCCGGGACCATCTGAAGCAATCCGAGCTAGGGTTAGGGATGATCAAGCACTCTGATCAAGATCTGAAAGTTTCATCCCAATCAGAGCTCATTCAACCGTTGGATCAAGCTCGGAGGGCTCTAGACTGTCCATTCAAAGATTAGGTTGATCTGGACCATCCGTTGCACATTTGGAGGATCCGAGCTACCACGAGGATCATCCTGACCCTTGATCAACATCATCAATGTTTGGGGCAGATCGGATGAAGATTAGCCGTTGGATTTCCTCAAATCAATCTGAGCCGTCCATTGCTAACTACTTAATTAAAATTTCACCCAGTTTCTTCCTCGTTGCGTCTTCACCGCAACAGTGCCTTCTTCATCGAGTTCTTCATTTCTTTTGCAAATTTCTTAGTTTTGAAGGCGTGACCACCTCAATCTCGACCTTGGATCATCATCTGAATCACTGGAAGATAGCTTCGGTGGATAATTCATCTCAGATTTGCGCCGGACAGAGTTGTTTGAGGGTTTCAGCAGCTTTGTGGTCCGATCACTCGTTTCTCACCCACGATCCATTTCCGATCGTCTGAGCCACTTGTAGGGGTTCTCAGGTGAGCTCAGATGATCCTCGAATCATCATCGCAATCCATTTAACTGAGATCGAAGGGATTCGGATTGGATTTCCCCAGCTGATGTCGTTTGAGCAGAGTTGATCAAGCAAAGCTGTTTTCCACTGATTTGCTGAGCTTAGGGGTTCGAGGCCAGCCTTTGCTTGACGAACAAGGAGATTTTGAGCTCGGGAAGGGTTGAGGATTAGTTTCGTAGTTAATTTTCATTGTGTTTAGCTGTAATTTTATTTCGGCACTCAATTTCAAGTCTGAATTTTCTGTATCAGCACTTAGATTTCGTTTCTTAATTGTTTCTGCTTAATTAGGTTTATATCTTTCAAGTCAAGTAGTTTAGGAAGCTTGTCTAGTGGATAATTGCTTTTAATTCCAGTCAATTTCTACTTAAATCCTTGCGTATCAGAATTCCCTATTTTCTGCAATTGCGTATCAGCCCTGTCACTTGCATATCGTAGCTGTCCTGAACTTTAACTTATAGTTTCTGAATTTTGTGGTCTGCGAGCCTTAGTTCTTCTTTTGAATTCACATTGTAGCTTGTTTCTTTTTACATAGCATTTCATATCAGTCTTGCATGTGGTGTCAGTGCGTGCCCATTTTATGTCTGAAAAACTCATTTTATTTCTGCAAATCCCAGCTGAGAGTTTCTGAATTCTTGCTAAGTAAATATTAGATTTTTTCAGCTTAGTTTTTCTAGTCTTTCGATCAGTGCATCAATCTTAGTTTGTTTGTGTTTTGCGTCCAAGTCATTTGCTGAATTTCTGCACATCAATTCTGAATTTCTGCACATTCCATTTCTGCATTTTTGTGTTTCTCAAGTTTCTGATTTCAGCTCTTAATTCCTTCACTTAGACTTGCATAGTTCTTTCCTAATAGCCTTGTTTCCCAATTGAATCGATCAGGTTGAATTTCTGAGTTGATAGTTGACCCTTTCCGAAATTAGTATTGGATTTTGGCACAAAGGGGTTTCCTTGCGTGCCAAGCTGTTTTGGGCATTGATTTGAATTAGTTTTTCACTTGTCTCTTGGTGTATGATAGTGTTTGAAGTCAATTAGTATCGTATCTAGCATCTCTGAATTTTCCCTGCATTAGTTGGCTTCTAAAACTTGTGATAGTTTGAGTTGAGTTTGTTTTAAGATTGATTGCTAATTTTGGAGCTAGCATTAGTTTTAAGTTTGTTGCTCATGAAAATTTCCATGCACTGCTTTTCTTCCTTTGCTTAGCATTTAGTTGCTTTTGAATTTGAAATCAGATTTGTTTACCTTCTAATTTCGATTTAGCTGCTTTGGATGAGTAGGATTCCTTTTGGCTAAGTTCTTTAGTTTCTATCACTTGTTTAGTTCTTTTAATTAAAGCTCCTCTATTTTCATTTCAATTTCATTCCTAATTGCAATCTAAACCCAAATCACATTCGAAACCCAAAATTCATAAACGACACATAAACATCATGCTAGAATCAAACAACCTCAACTAGCCCTAGGAAAAATACGACCTGTGGCCCCTTTACTACGTTTTCATTCTTTGATTGCAAAAAGGGTTTCTAGCTTTCACACACATCTAAATTTTGAGACCCACTTTCGTGACACCTATTTTGAGGGCATCAAAATTTTTGTCGCCGTTGCCGGGGAAGCAACTAGTTGATTTGTTTGATTTTTGCTTGTACACTTATTTCACATCTTTCTTGATTTATTTTTGTGCTTACTGCTATATCTAGTGATTAGATTTTATTTGTTTCATCTTTTTATCTACTTTTACTGCGATTTATTTTCGTTTTATGACCAGGTCTACAGGTGGTGATCTTGAAGAATTTGATCCTGAAATTTAGAGGACTTTCAGAGCCAGGAGGAACCAAGGCATACTTTCAGAGATTACAGATATTCCTCCTATTCAGACTATTCCCACTCATTCAGGCAGTATCATGGCAGACCACCAAAAGACTATGAAGGAACTCGCAGCACCAGATGCTTCATTTCAGTATTCCAGTATTGCTTATCCAGAGCTGGCTAGAGATTTTGAGCTCAGATCTGGACTCATCCATTTGCTGCCCAAGTTTTAAGGATTATCTGGAGAGGATCCAAATAGACACCTGCACGAGTTCCATGTTGTATGCTCTACTATGAAGCCTTAGGGCATTTCTGAATAAGATATCAAGCTGAGAGCTTTCCCCTTTACACTGACAGGAGCAGCAAAAGATTGGTTTTACTATCTACCCACTGGGCACGTGTCTAGTTGGATCTCTATGAAGAAAGTATTTTTGGAAAAATATTTCCCAGCCTCCAGAACAGCAATAATCAGAAAAAGCATCTGTGACATTCAGCAAGTGGTGGGTGAGACGCTCTATGATTACTGGGAGAGATTCAATAAATTATGTTCAAGTTGCCTACAGCACCAGATCAGCGAGCAGCTTCTGATTCAGTACTTTTATGAGGGATTGCTGCAGATGGACAAGATTATGATAGATGTTGCAGCTGGAGGAGCCCTAGTGAACAAAACGCCAAATCAAGCTAGGGAACTCATTTCAAACATGGCTGAGAATTCACAACAGTTTGGGAGCAGAGCATTGACCACTAGAGGAGTTAATGAAGTCCAGATGGTTTCGAATGAACAGAAAGAAATGAAGAATGCAATGGTGGAGCTCACATCAGTGATGAAGCAATTGTCTGTTAATAATGCAATTCAAGGTTCAAATCTTTCAGCAACTCCTCAAGCTAATCAAGTGATAGGGGTATGCAGTATTTGCTCTAGTCAAGAGCACAACTCAGATTCATGTCCCACCCTCCAATAAGATGAGACGGTCGCGGCATTGGTTAGGGGACAATTTCAAGCAAGAAACAATCCTTACTCCTCTAGTTATAACCCCGGTTGGAGGGATCATCCAAATCTGAGGTACGGGAACTCTTTCTACCAACAAAACCCTCAACAACAGCAATTGCAGCAGCCTCCACAGAATTTCCAGCAATCACAGCAACAATTCCAGCAGCCACAACAATTTCAGCCCCAAAATCTGAATTTTCAGCCTACATTTCAGCAACCGCAGCCCCAATTTCAACAATTCTAGCCTCAATTCCAGCCATATCAGCAAGGGCAGCAAGGTTTTCAATCGTTTTCAACTTTCCAACCTCAAAACCAGCAAAATTTCCAGCCTTCACAGCCCTATAATCAGAATTTCCAGCCTTACAATCAAGGGTTTCAGCCTATGCAAAATCAGTCCTCACCCCAGAATTTTCCATTTCAAAATCAGAACTTTCAAGGCTACAACTCCCAGCAAGGTTTCCAAGCATGTAAGCCCTCTAATCAGCCCTATCAACAGCCAACTCAGCCCTCTTATCAGCCCCAATTCCAACCGCAGCAGGGTAATATTTTTTAGCCTGCTATTTCATCATTACAGGGACCATCAAAACCCTATGCTAACCAAGTGGGCTATGGGAGTTCTAGTGGAGGAAATGTGCCCCAACAGAGGGTTGAAGAAATATTTCAACAAATTTTACAACAACAACAAGCTTGGTAACAACAACAACAACAAGTTTTACAACAACACCAACAAAATCTTGAGAGGCAAATGGGACAATTGGCTAGTGGGATTAATCAAAGTCAAGCTCAAGGATCCAGTCAACTACCTTCCCAAACTGTTCCTAATCCGAAAGGAAATGTGAGTTCTATTACTTTGAGGAGTGGGAAGGTTACATCATCTCAAAATGGTCCAAGAGGTGAAATTTCAGAAAACTGGACAGCACCTTCAATTCTAGCCCAAAACAGCCATGAAATCAATCCAAATTCAGTTGGTTCTGCCCCTAGTCAGTGCCCAACTCCTTCCTCAAGTAATCCTCCAATTTTGGTGGAAAACGGAGAAGAAATCAGTACCGAGATGCAAGGTACAACATCTACTTCGCATGGGGCAGCAGTCCAAAAATCAGCCCCTCCACTTCCGGCCAAAGAAGATGAATTTAGGGTTCTCTTACCCTTTCCACAGCGGAAAACACAAGCCAAAAGACAAGTGGAGGAGGAGAAGGCTAAGGAATTCAATGAGCTAGTGGAACTTTTTAGTAAGGTAGAGATCAATGTACCTTTGTTGACCATGATCAAACAGATTCCTAAGTATGCTAAGTTTTTGAAAGATCTTTGTGTTCACAAGAAGAAACTTAAGGAAAATGAGTTGGTCAGCTTTGGGAAAAATATTTCAGCACTTATCCACTCCATTCCTCAGAAGTGTGAAGACCCAGGGGTATTTACTATTTCTTGTGAGATAGGAAGCACCACATTCCATGATTCTATGCTTGATTTAGGAGCTTCCATTAATGTGATGCCCAGGTCAGTCTTCTAGATGCTTGGCATAGGCCCTTTACAACCCACTGGTGTGGTGATACAGCTAGAAGACAGGAGCCATACCCACCCAGCTGGTATGATTGAAGATGTTTTGGTGAAGGTAAAGGAGCTAATATTTCCTGCAGATTTTTATATCTTAGATATGGAGGGAGATTATCTTGCACACCGTTCTCCACTTATTTTAGGAAGACCATTTCTGAAGACTGCTAGAACAAAAATCGATGTATATGCTGGTACACTTTCCATGAAGATTGGAGACACGGTTGTTCAGTTTAGCCTTTTCGATGCTATGAAGCACCCGAGAGAGGATCACTCCATTATGAGCATGGATATTCTTGAGGAGTTGGAGGCTACAGAGTTAGAGGCTGAGGGATTTTTACCTGATTTTTCTGAAGGAGTTATTTATTCAGAGGAAGCTGAGAGAGTATTAACTGTTGAGACTGAGGATTTTTCAGAAGACATTTCAGATGCATTTCCAGCTGGAGAGGATTTTCTAGGTGTAGGAGATTGCATAGAGCCCCAAGGATCACTATTTTTCTTGAGATTCAAAGTGTAGGGGATTGCACAGAGCCCCAAGGATCACTTATTTCTACTGAGGAAGACCAGAGTGAACTGAAGCCACTACCAGGCCACTTGAAGTATGCATTCCTAGGAGAGAAGCAGACTTTCCCAGTGATTATTGCACAACATTTGGAGTCAGAACAAGAAGAAAAATTATTGCAAGTCCTGAGGCACTACAAGAAGGCAATTGGGTGGACTTTATCAGACATACCAGGTATCAGCCCAGCTATTTGCATGCACAGGATATTTTTGGAAGACAATGTCAAACCTGTTAGGCAACCACAAAGGAGACTCAATCCACTTATTTTGGATGTTGTAAAGAAAGAGGTGACTCGACTTCTACAGGCAGGTATCATTTACCCTATTTCTGACAGTCAGTGGGTTAGTCCTATTCATGTGGTGCCCAAGAAATCTGGAGTGACCGTGGTGGCAGATGAAAGCAATGAGCTAGTGCCCACTAGAGTTAAGAATTCTTGGAGAGTCTGCATTGATTACAGGAAGCTCAACAAGGTCACAAGGAAAGATCACTTCCCTTTACCCTTCATTGATCAGATGCTTGAGAGACTGGCAGGGAAGTCGCATTATTGTTTCTTGGATGGATTTTCAGGCTACTTTCAGATTTGCATAGATCCAGAGGACCAGGAGAAGACTACCTTCACTTGTCCCTTTGGCACTTTTGCCAACAGACGTATGCCCTTCGGACTCTGCAATGCACCCGATACATTTCAGAGATGCATGGTAAGTATATTTGGTGAGTTGCTAGAGGACTGTATGGAGATATTCATGGATGATTTTTCGGATTATGGCACGTCTTTTGATTCATGTTTAGATAATTTGTCTAGGGTTTTACTGTAACGACCTGAAAAATTCTCTTAATATTTTCTTAAAATATTAAGCATGTCTAGATAATTTTCTGAGGGACCTAGAAATATTAATGCGAACTTTGGCCTAGAAAATTCATGTTTTCTCATTTAAATTGGGAAAAAGGGCACTAATGGGCCTTATATGGGCTTTTTAGTACCATAATTATTGGTGGATTTTAGGTGAAAATTAGTATAAATATAAAGGGGTTTTAATGAGAAATATTTACATAATTGTGGGGGAATTTTTAAGGGATTTTCGAAATTTATAGAAAATAAATAAAAATAAAATAGGAAAAAAAATTAGTGCATGGACTAAGGATTGAACCTTGGACCTCTTGTACAACCATGCATGCTCTAACCAATTCACCTAGCAAAGGAATGTTATGAGGAAATGAAATGGAGTTTGGTTAAGGCATAAGGGAAGAGGAAGAGACACCATGACTCTTCACTTACCCTCCTTAATGGGTTATAAAGAAGGGGGTTTGGGAGTTACCTTCTTCCTTCCATCAATTGCATTTTCTTCCTCCTCCTCCCCTCATCCTAGCCGAACACCACAAGGAAGATTTTCCCTTGGAAAAGCTTCACAAGAGGGTCTCATCTCCAAGATCTAAAGGTTTCCCAAGGTTACAAGGGCTAGAGGTGACTTAAGGTCTAAGGAGTTCTTTTGATTCTCTATAATCAAGGTGAAAAATCAAGAAACCCCAAGGTAAGACCCCCTTACCTGTGGTGTAATGGCTTTTCCTTGATATGGATATGATCTAAGTTTTTATTTAAGATCTAAGATGAAAATCCATGAAGAAGAAGTTAGGGTTTCGGTCACTTGCAAGTTTCATGGCTAGGTTTAGTTTCTAACTCTCAAATGATGGTTCTTATGATTTATTATGATGTAAGTGATGTTAGTGGTGATTTACATGAAATTTTACATGATTATAAGGCCTAATGAATTTCGGCCAAGAACCCTAACCCATGGTTGGGCCTTGATCTAACCATTCAACATATATGTTTTGGTTTCCTATGGCATGATGGGTAGAAATTGTGTTTATAAGAATTTTTCATGAACTTTAGGGACCCATAAAGTTTCGGCCAAGAGCAAGAACTAGGGTTAAAGGATTAGGGTTGGCCTTAAGTATGGAATCAAATGTTTCCTATGGCCTAGTATGTATGTATGAGATATTGTTTGGGAATTTATGTGAAGTTTTCATGGACCTAGGGTTCCTTGGGGCATTCGGCCAAGGACATAACCGAGGGCTAGGGTTGGGTTAAAACTACAAAGATGCTTGTTTATAGGTTACTAAGATGTATGTTTAAGTATGATGGAAGAATTTCTATGTTAACCAAACCCTTAATTTATATGTCATGAATTATATGTTAGGTCACTTGTGGTGAAACTCATAAATGTTTAGACATGTGCCATGATTGATGAATGATATGTATGTATGTCATGTTTTATGAATAATATGTATGTATGCCATGTTTTATAAATGATATGTAGGTATGCCATGTTTTATGAATGAGATGTAGGTATGCCATGGTTTATGAATGATATGTATGTATGCCATGATTTATGAATAATTTGTATGTATGTCATGCTTTATGAATGATATGTACATATGCCATGTTTAAGAATGAAAATCATGAATGAAGTTAAAGTTCATGCCTTCGAGGCTTAATGATGACATGGAATGAAAATGAAGAATGAAGTTAAAGTTCATGCCTTCAAGGCATAACGATGATGTTAAGTAT
Organism: Boesenbergia rotunda; assembly: GCA_024364735.1. Lineage (NCBI taxonomy): Eukaryota > Viridiplantae > Streptophyta > Magnoliopsida > Zingiberales > Zingiberaceae > Boesenbergia > Boesenbergia rotunda. Next base: position 294,578 of record JAGFNQ010000252.1, on the reverse strand, counting down.
TATGAATGAATGAATATGCTATGAATGATTATGAATGAAGAAGTATGTGAAAGTATTTTATTTTATGAATGAGCTTGTACCGAACCTAAGTAAGGTCCACGGTTCTGGACTACCGATGAAGCTGTCCACGGTTCGGGACTACCGATGAAGCTGTCCTTACGGTTCGGGACTACCGATGAAGCTGTCCTTACCCTAGTAGGTCGAGATTAGCTACCTCGTATTTACTTAGGGATGCGCGCATATGATGTATGAATGTGGTACAAGCCAGGGCCCAATGAATGTTATGATTATGTTAAAGTATTTAAAAGTATGACTTTAAAGATTAAGCATCCTTATGATATATGCATTTGCCACATGCATCCATCCATGTTATGATTATGTTAAAGTATTTAAAAGTACGATTTAAAACTAAGCATCCTTATGATATGTGCATCTGCTACATGCATCCATCCATGATATGCATTATGTTTATGAAAAGTATGTTTATGAAAAGTATGTCTATGCAAGGTAGGTTGATGCAAAGTATGATAATGCAAAGTATGTTCATGTTAATTAGGATGCCATGATAATGTTTATTGTTCATGTTAATTATGATGCCATGATTATGTTTATTGTTCGTGTTAATTAGGATGCCATGATTATATTTATATGTTCATGTTAATTATGATGCCATGATTATGGTTATTGTTCACGTTAATTATGATGTCATGATTATGTTTATTGTTCATGCTAATTTATGATGTCATGATTTATTTATGTTTATGCTAAGTTAGGATGCCATGATTTTATTTACGTTCATGCTAATTTATGATGCCATGTTTTTAATTATGTTCATGCCAAATTATAGTGCCATGATTTTATGTATGTACATGCCAGATTATAATGCCATGATTTTATTTATGTTCATGCTAATTTATGATGCCATGATTTATTTATGTTCATGCTAAGTTAGGATGCCATGATTTTATTTATGTTCATGCAAATTTATGATGCCATGATTTAATTTATATTCATGTCAAATTTTAATGCCATGATTTTATTCATGTTCACGTTAGACTATGATGTCATGATGATATTTATGTTCATGCTAATGCCATGATGATATCTATGTTCATGTTTATATGACGTATGAATTTTGTGAGTAGGAAAAGGGTCTTACTAAGCCTCCGTGCTTATAGTTTTATTTTCTTATACCGCAGATTAAGCAAGAGATTTCAAAGGAAGCAGCAGGAGAGGCAAGACTATGTGTGTGTGGTAGTGACATGGCCAAGAGTCCCTCTCATTTCACTGATTGCATGTTTTGTTATCTTACAATACTTATATTGGTTATGCTCTACTTATGATAGCTATGCCTATGAAACAACTTACTACTTATGAAGTTATGGATAAAACTACATGCTACCTGAAAGGCTTATGAATGAATTATGGAAAGTAAATAATCATGATGCTATGCATGCTGGTAATAGGTTACCTGAAATGCTCATGAAAGCTTATGAATGTGTTACGAAAAGTTGATATCATGATGCTAGATATGTGTATATGATTTAAGCACTAATTGTATGGTTAAAAGCATGTGAAAAAGAATTTATGATTCTGCTGCATTAAGAGGTTTTATATGCACATGTATGTTAGCATAACGCCGCTTTATAAAAAAAAAAAAGCGGGCGTTTACAGGTTGGTATCAGAGCAGTTGTCATCTCACTACACACACATCAAGCCTTTTTCCTGCCGCTTCCAAGTAAGTACCTCTATGCATATTTTATTATAGTAAGCATTTTAGGATGTTTTATGGTTTAAGGATATGCAAGTATTAACGATGTTTATGATGAAAAGTACCTTAGGATATGTAACTATGAACGATATTTTATTTTCTTTTATGAATTAGATATTCAGCATAATATAGGGGTAGAGAAAAAAAATATCTGATATTGGCCATACTTGTCTTTGGTGAAGAAAAGCATGGCTAGAAGCCAGAGTAACCGGCTTAATGAGACAACTCCAACGCCTGACCTGATGCAATTAGTAACCCAGCTCCAACGTCAAGTTACCAAGCAGCAGCAAACTATTAACACCTTAATGAACCAACAGGAAAATTCTACTAGTCCACCAGTGAACCAGACTGCTATACCTGTGGCGCCTACGGTTACGCACACTCCTCCGCCGGGCTCGACCACTGTGGCACGACAGGAGGCTTATTTGATCCAGTGGTTGAGACTGAAACCGGAAAATTTTTCGGCTACTGGCGAACCATGGGACGCCCAGGCATGGTTCAAGACGGTGGAAAGTACACTGGAGCTGCTGGACTGGCCTGAGCATGAGAAGGTCAAGTGTGCATCATTCTGCCTTTCTGGGGATGCAAGAATGTGGTGGGAGAGGATCAAGACCAAGAGACAGGTAAACCAGATGGCGTGGTCCGATTTCGAATCAGAATTCTTTGAAGAATTCTTCAATATGCGGGTTATAAACAAACACTACGACAAGTTTACGGAATTCCGGCAGGGCAATCTCTCGGTCAATGAAGCCGTGAAGAAATTTAATCGACTGGCTCGTCTGTGCCCTGAGCTGGTCCGCACGGAGAAAGAGAGGGTCTGACTTATGTTGAAAATGTTACGGCCCGAAATAGCTCTGAACGTGGCTGGTGGAGTTAACAGGCCCCAGACCACCGAGGAACTGTTTAGTAGTGCTCTACTCACTGAGCACTACCTGAATAGTATCAATCAGCAAAGGAAGGCGATGAATGAAAGTAAGAATCAAGTTCATTCCAAGATGCTCGATTCTTTCTCTCATTACCCTTAATGTTCTTTCCGTTAATGATCGCTTAGGAGGTCAAAAGTCCCAGAGCACCCAAGCGAATTGGAAGGGAGATCAAAGAGGTAAACGAAAGCCATGGAACAACCCTCGAGGGGGCCCAGCAAATAAACAGCCCAAGCCTTCCCCATGCGCAACATGCGGGAAAAACCACTCCGGGGAATGCCGCAAGGGTACGAACCGGTGTTACATTTGTGGTGTTGAAGGGCATATGGCGGCTTACTGCCCTACCAAGAACCAGGCCTCTCCCCAACCACTAGCTCAGTACCAGGGGGCACCAGCGAAATTACACTATATGCCAGCCGAGATGGAGGGTACCCCGATGTTGGAGGCCCCTCCAACAGAAACAAATACCAGGGTTTTCTCGGTTACCAAGGAGGACGCTGCGGAAGCTTCTACGGTTGTCACAGGTCAGATACTTATTTTCAATCAGTATGCTACTGCATTATTTGATACTGGGGCAACGCACTCGTTCATTTCGGTGCCATATACCAAGAAGATAGATAGGCTTCCGCAAGTGTTAGACTACAGGTTCTTAACAACGCTACCTTCGGGAGAAATAATGACATCCACTCATGTGCTGTGTGCGGTGCCGATCGGAATTGCAGGAAGGGAACTTTACTGCGATCTGATAGTACTCGACATGCAAGATTATGACGTTATAATGAGAATAGATTTTCTGAGTAAATACGGTGCTTCTATTGAGTGCCGTAAGCGAAAGGTGGTCTTTCGACCTGAGGCAGGTTCTATGTTCGAATTCATCGGAGAGCCAAGGAAAAGAACCGGGAAATATTTATTAGCTCTCCAAGCTCAGAAGATGTTAGACAAAGGATGTACTGGATTTCTAGCATATGTGGTTGATGCCAGTCAAGTGAAGAACCAGAAGCTGGAAGACGTTCGTGTAGCGACCCGCCTTCTCTGACTTAGACGGATCGTTACTTCTGTCTACTTTTCTACTCTAATGCACGACTAATAAAAATGCGGAAATCTTTTTTTTTCTTTTTAAATTCATCTAAGAATGATATTCTAACTTAAGTAGTCATGCATGATACCATGTCACACTTTCTTTCTCAAAAACTCGTAAAATGAAACTTATTGAAACCTGCCTCACCCAACTCCACTTTCGGGTATCAGTCGACTGATACTGTATCAGTCAACTGATAGGCCTGAAATCTGAATTTCAGGTTTCGGCACTTGCTTCAATACTCCACCAAACCTCTACTT